>JAWWMU010000106.1:98285517-98306884 GCA_035048155.1 Cinnycerthia olivascens | reverse complement strand
ACTTCATCCAGCTTTTCAATTTCAGGACAAGAAGTAAGGAGGCCTTCTTTTTTTTTTTTTTTTTTTTTTTAAATCTCAATTAATCGACTGTGTTTACTAAAGGCCTAACTGACTGTAATGCTGAGGAGTTAACATTGGGGACCTTGATGGGGCTCGGACAAGGCTACTCAGTACATGGGCCAGGACAAATAGTTTTCTCAGTCTGAGAAATTAAAGAACATTTGTTATGTGATTTGAATGCAGAGCGGGCCATGGTCTTGCTTTTGGTTCATCCACAGGTTATCTCAGAGCAATCTGGAAGGATCCTCTGTGACTTTGAAATATTATGCTCATGACAACATAGGCAAGAATGAGACAGAAGAGGGATTTTGTAAATAGGCAAATAGTGCCAATCTCTGTTATGTTATGCAGAACAAAGGTATTTTCATCAAATAGATGAAAAGAGCTACAGAAGGGTACTGGCCTTGAATTTCTTAAATGTATTAACACTAGGCAAGTTTAGTAAATTTTTATTAACACAACTAACATTCTTCTCTGAACCTTTTAAGATTAGCGTAGATTAATACCAGAATACACCTGAGTGTAAATGGCTCTTCTACAGAAACTTCTTTGGGAGCACGTCCTTCCATTGGCTTAATTGATCCATTTATTGTTAAAATCAGAACCTTGTTATCATGCAGGTGGCTATTCCCTGCTGGTTTTGACATGATGTAGCTTGCCCTACGTGTCAGTGCAGTTCCAGTGGATGTGCAGGGCGAAGGGGAGCTCTGGCTGGGATCTCTGCTGGTGCTGATGGCAAGCAGAGCCTGGCTCTTGTCATGGCTCCCAATCTGGCTGCTGGACAAAGCCTGAGAGGCAAATATGTATCTGGAGTGGCTTCAGCTCTCTCTCATCTCTTCACAATTGAAAAGAATAATATAGGACTGAGACAGACCCTGGCATCTATTTGGCTGCCAGAATCCTATTTTACTTCTATTCACTTGTGTCTTTCTGTAGCACTTTCAATCTCTTTTCCTGGAACCCAAAGAAATTTCTTGGTTGAGGGAGCTGAACATTGAGATCATGAACATCTGAAAGACAAGCCTATTCATTCAAGAGTCCTGCAGCGGGGAAGCTGTTCTTGGATTCTTCCCAAGAAAAAAATCCGAAGATCTGCTCCCATATACCTTCAAATCCTTATAACTCACTTGCCTGCCTCCACTCACTGCTGTTTGGGTGTCCCTTCAGTTACTTGCTTGTCAAGCTATAACACTAAAAAATTGCTGCTTACTGCCGCAATTTAATGGTTAAACTCTCTTTTTTGGAGGGTGAGGAAGATGGAAGTATTTTTAAATTTCATCTTCTAACATAAAAAAAAAGTATCTGTAAGTCCAGATTATGAAGTATCATCCTCCCAGATTGCTCTCTTCAGTTTGCTGTTGTTTATACGTTTTGGGCCATTGCCATGGTGTCCTTGATTCTCAGGCTGGAAAAGGATTGTTTTGTCTAACTAAGCTGTGAAGAGAACTTACTGACAGTCTACATTAATTCAGCATTATAAACTGATGCAGTACAGAATCTGGAAAATATGAAAGGTAGAACTTAAGCTGTCATAAGGAATAACAGCCAAACCACTCAGTCTGATGTATAATTTATTTCCTGCAATTGGCTGGTTTGCTGAGACCTACCAGGGACACTGAAACCTTTTGTAAAATAGTTGAGCTGATCTGCAATAAACTTTGTTAAATTGAACATACAGAGGAATTTGTAAATGGAAAGAACAGAATTTAACAAGAGATAATGTGATATACAACAACAAGAACCAAGTTGGGATACTGCAAGAGAAGTAACTGGAAGGGGAAAGAGTACAATGTCTGCACAGTTCTTTCTAGATATAAGAACACAGGAACAAGTAAAATTTTACTGTTAGGTATCTGACTTCCAGGATCTGCAACAGGAAAATCAAAAGCTATACAAAAGATAACCAAAGTTAACTAAGATAAGTTAACTAAAAACATACTTTGCATTAAAGAACAGAAAGAGAACTGCAGATGATCTTTCTCTTTTGGTCATAGCAAAGAACTGAGTGCTCAGAACTGGCACATAGATGAGATGCAGCAGGGAGTGTGTGTGTTCAGCAGCTGGCATTATCCACTCAGATTTAACAGCCGCATTTGAGCATAGTTTGTGACCTCTAGTTTGTGATAATCTAAATCCTCTTTCCAATACTGAAGAGAAGGGATAGGCCAAGTTCATCTCCTGACAATAACCCTGTAATGCTAAAAGAGCCATTTTACTCAAAATTATAAAAAATGCTTTTCACTGTCACCCTTGGTGCAGGGACTATTTGTACATAAAAATATCTCATATAATGGCCCAGGTGTTTCTGCATCCCCAGAGAGAAGGGTTAGACTGAAGCCAGCAGTGACAATAGAGAAACCTGCTGTGGAACATAGTAATTAGAAATAGGGATTTATCTGCTTTTCAATGATAAACCTTGGCTGAACACTGAAAACACAAAAGTGGCACAGGATATAACAATAAAATTAGGATTTGTTGGTGGCGATGCTTTAAGAAAAATGCTGTAGGTTAAAAAGAAGCATTTGAATCTCTTATACACCATGAAAAAACCTCAACCCACTACTTTTTGGAAAAGTGATGGTTTGGAGAAGCAGAGAATTCCTGTGTCAAGTTAACTTTAAATCCTGCATGGTATCTGACTGTCTGGTTAGCAGCTTCCAGGTTAACCCCTGGAAGAGCATTTGGCAGTGTCAGGAAGGTGTGTGCTTTGCATTTCCCAGCCTGCACTTGGAAGCAGAGACCACTTGTTAAAGACTTGAACTGATTTTTCCACCTTTTGTGAAAGGGCCAGTAGGGGCATTGGCTGCCTGACTGCTACACCCACAGAGGAACTTCAGCCACAGAGCACTCACAGCTCTTGGGCCCCTGGAGGAGTTCACAACCATCTTGGGTAGCCCAGGCTTCTGGCATGATACACTGCTCCTTCCATTTCTACATTGAGATCTCTATTCTAGCAAGGGATGCAAAACATACCTGTTTATTTGTTCAATAGTTTTAATACAAACTATTTAAACATATTTTCTGTTAGTGGCATGTTGGCTTTGACTGTATGTTCTCTAAGTTTTGTTACAGTGGGGTTCTTATTTTTGAAAAAAACCCAGCAAAACTGAATGTGAGGAAAATGCTTATAGCAGTAATAAGCCTCCCACTTCAATAATAATCTTTTCTCCTCTTTTGGAGTACTAGTGCAGGATGAACTTATTGTCAGTGTACTAGAAACAGCAAAGAAAACAAACAAACAAAAGAAAGGAGCAGGTCTAGTACACTTCCCCCTTTAATAACATAGAATGCTCTTAATGAGTTTCAGATCAGAATCCCTGTTCAGTTAGAAAGAGAGGGGAAAGCCACTAGATGGTGGTAAAAACCCAAGCCTTTGCTATGAGATCTGTGGAAAAAGAAGTCCAGAGGGGCAAAGAAGGGGAGGAGGAGCCACAGTCTGAGTACTGAAGTCATTATTGCTTGGAGT
This sequence comes from Cinnycerthia olivascens, assembly GCA_035048155.1. Lineage (NCBI taxonomy): Eukaryota > Metazoa > Chordata > Aves > Passeriformes > Certhiidae > Cinnycerthia > Cinnycerthia olivascens. Next base: position 98,303,358 of record JAWWMU010000106.1, on the reverse strand, counting down.
CTATAAAAAGGCAGTTCTCACAGTAAGTGATTTATACGTGGTCAGCTGTGACTCTATGGATTTACTAATTCCTTTCCCTCTATTTTTTTTCATCTTTTGCCACCAAGAAGTCCCCAGCCCCAGATGTCAGGGGGGCTGAAACTTCAGCTCTCTGGAGGAGATGTTGCAGACGATGAAGAGGAAAAGCAGCTGAAGGAGCAGCTCTGGTAAATAGGTACAGTTTATTCTTGACTGCTTTTTAAAACTGAAAAGTGTTTAGCATGATATGCTTTGAATTTTATTTGCAACAAGTCACTGACAATCTTCTCTAAGTGTTCCCTTTATTAAAATAATAATACTTACAACTTTCTGTAAATATTGTCATTACCAGAAAGTCCTTGAATGAAATATCCTTGTTTTGGAAGAGAAAACTTCTTTTACAATAGAATTCTACCCATACCAATTCTGTAACCTTAGTGTATCCTGAAATGCATGGATTTGCCTTGGTTAGGTGTTTAACATGCTTTAAATGACCATGTTAACACTGCACAGATAAGCTGTTTATAATACAGTTCATGCCAAATTAAATGTACAAAGGTCAGGAAAGCTTTTAAATCTTTTACTGAAAATGTTCAATTCTTTATTGTGTCAATAATAGAAACTTCTTTATATTGTATTAAAGTGAGCAGTTTCTGCTAATACTACATCTTCCTGCATTTCTGGGGTCAGAGAGCTGGGACTGAGAAAACTGTTTTTTGTTTGTTTTTCAGCAGAATTTCCAGGACATTCTGGGGAACCAGATAGATTAAACAAAACTATGAATGAAGAGTGCATGCATCTTTTCATCAGTTTGTGATTTTAATTTCCCAGTAAGAATAGGTAGAAAATCTCTGCACCAACCAAAGTTTAATTTAGAATCAGTGCAGGAAGGTGGTGTGGAAGAGGTGAGACATGTACAAGCCAATAAAGAAATAAATAGCTGGTATTTATGTTGCCAAATTCTGCCCGTAATCTTCATGCTATATTTTTTCTTTTTAGGCAGGATCTTCTGCCTTTTGGGAAATGCATTTACCAAAATCTTTGGCAAGCCCTTCAGAAGGAACAGAACGTGTTAACTCCCAGCGATGAATACGTCCTCTCAGTTCTATGTTTCTGAACTAAACCTGAGTGCCTTCAGTAGCAACTTTACTGTGCCTACTGCAAAGAGCAAGTCATTGCCATGTGAGCAAGTGGTCATCGCAGCTGAGGTATTCCTAACCCTGGGCATTGTAAGCCTCTTTGAAAACATCTTAGTTATATGTGCAATAGTTAAGAACAAGAACTTGCACTCACCCATGTATTTTTTTGTTTGCAGTTTAGCAGTGGCTGACATGCTGGTCAGTGTGTCTAATGCTTGGGAGACCATAACCATATACTTAATAAACAATAAACACATAATTATGGAAGACACCTTTGTCCGTCATATAGACAATGTCTTTGATTCCATGATCTGCATATCTGTGGTGGCTTCCATGTGCAGTTTGCTCGCTATAGCAGTAGACAGATATATCACTATCTTCTATGCCCTGCGTTATCACAACATCATGACAGTGAAAAGATCAGGGCTTATTATTGCATGCATCTGGACCTTTTGCACAGGCTGTGGCATAATCTTCATTCTTTATTATGAATCTACTTACGTGGTCATTTGTCTCATCACTATGTTTTTTACCATGTTGTTCCTCATGGTCTCACTGTACATCCATATGTTCCTCCTGGCTCGTACTCATGTGAAGAAAATCGCTGCTTTGCCTGGGTACAACTCTGTCCGTCAAAGAACCAGCATGAAGGGAGCCATCACTCTGACTATGCTTCTTGGCATCTTCATTGTTTGCTGGGCTCCATTCTTCCTTCATCTCATCCTGATGATCTCCTGCCCTCAGAACCTCTACTGTGTTTGCTTCATGTCTCACTTCAACATGTACCTCATTCTCATTATGTGCAACTCGGTGATTGACCCCTTGATCTACGCCTTTCGTAGCCAGGAAATGAGGAAGACCTTCAAAGAGATAATTTGTTGCTATAGCCTGAGAATGCTCTGTGGGTTATCAAACAAGTATTGAGATACAAAACCAAATCAAGGAAGAGAACGGAAAGGCAACATCTTCCTGCATCCTTTAATTCTGGTGAAATGCCTATGGAACATTTTCTCCATTCAGCTGTCATGATTCCTGCAACAATCAGAAACTCTTTTTTAACATGTGATTTTACATTTCTTCCCCTCCACACACCTCTCTCATGCTGGTGATTGGAGCTACTCAGTGCATCTGTATTATGGGGATAAAGAATATTTTGAATCTTGTTTACCCTACTGAAGATTGGAATTTATAAGAGGGTTATACAGGGAATACCTTATTTTTATTTCTGTTAAATGCAATAAGTGAGTTCTGCCATGTGAATGAAACCACCAGCCTCTCATGTGTGGTTCTTTTAGTTATTTGTCTCTCTAGATAAAAAAAAAAAAAAAATTCTCTCCCTGAGTAACAACAAGTATGACTTATTTTGATGCCCAGAATTAATAAGGAGTTTTCTTGCTGTTTCCTTCTGAAGACATAAAATCAGAGAAGTAACTCCAATTATCAAGCTCCACATGCTTTGGTCAGCAGTTATGATCCATATACATGCACATATCAGCAGTCTTGTATTCCAGTCATGACTGTTATTGTCATAAAATATGTACCATGTAAGAAGCCAATGTTACCATGAGATTTTCCATGCTGGATACAGCACTTTGTCCTACATGATTATACGTGTTCAAATCACTATGAAGCAAGATGTACCACAGGTGGATTTTAAGGCTGAATATGAAGACTGAGCTGATTCTAGTTTATTTGTTTTATTTATTTGTCAGGGCTAGGGAAGCAAAGGGAACACAGCCTGTAGATATCCAGTACTGCTGTAGTGTAATGTTTTGTGGAGATGACAAAGATTGAATGAGTGGCTGCTTTTGTACAGACATTAGAAAAGCCTTTTGGCTGTGAAGAGCCTGTGTTACTGAAGATTGCATCTTTCAAGTTGGGACACACAAGTTTGATAATCAAAAGGCATGGCAAGCAATGGCAAAAAAGGATTTCAAAACATCAGGCACGTTTAGCTATAACAGAGTCTTGACTTTTGCTCCCCAGTTTTCCTCTTTCCTTCTCAGTTGAGATGATTCTAAGCTGCAGCCCTCATGCCTTTTGTGTGAATATTTTGCATCAATTTCCACTTTCATAAACCTTCTGTTCTGCAACAGCTGTGTAATGTGCAAAACACTGGGCTTACAAAAAAAATGGGAGGAAGTATAAATGTGGTATTTCTTGATGACCATGAATGGCACATATCTTGTGCCGTGATTTAAATTATGAAAAGATTTCAAGTGGTAGTAAATTACTGACTGGGTATCCGAATATCTATTGAAAAAAACAAAAGCTTCCTTCTGAATTCTGGAAGAATATACTTGGTTTATACATGCTGTAAACTTCTTGTTTATCAGTAAAAGGTTTATTATTTATTCCATGAGCATTAGGTTATACTTTCAAGGTGAAAGTCCTGATTGGGTTTTGTGAAATATTTTGCCATAACGGTTGCCAAATATGTGAACAGGTGCTCAATGGCTGTGCAAAATCCATCTTAGAGATGTTTAGAACTTGACTGGACATGGCCCTGGAAAATCTGCACTGAATTGAAAGCTGACTAACTTTGAAGTTGGCCTTGCTTTGAACCACTAGGAGGAGATTACCTCCACAGATTCCTTCCAACCCAAATTATTCAGTGATTCTATGACACAATTTGCGTATTATGATAAAATTATATTTTTTTGGAAAGTGTTCCCCTCCTTACACTTAGAGCCTACTTTGTGTCTTCATGTGCTTAAGAAGTTCCTGACAGAAGTAAGGTACACTTTTAACACCAGTTATACATTTTGTCCACTTAAAATTTACTATGCCTCCAGCTCACATACATCTCCCTCTGACATGAGTAGGAATGTTATTTTCAGTGGAGACACCTTTTTATGCTGACTGATACACAGGTTATATCAATGCACTAGGGGCTGGAGTCTTCCTTCAGCTATATTTGAAAATGTGATTTCAGAGAATGCCGGTGGTCAGTAGTGAGAATCTTGCCTTGTTTCAGTCCATTTCTTAATCCTATCCATAAATATCCTCTAAATGTTGGTTCTTGCAACTATGAATGTAAATGTCAAAAGAAGACAGTTCCACTGAATAATGAAAAGCACCAGCTGATGTAAATAAATCATGAAATCTTCACTGGGTATTGCAAATAAGACAGTTTTGTACATTACTGTAAATCAACTGAGGGGAAACCAAAACTGTAATAGCTTTAGGTATTATCTTGAATTGTATATTACACTTTTTTTGTTTTGTTTGAAGTCTGTTTGATGTATAAACACAAACATATGAAGAAACTATTAAACTGGATTGCTGGAAACCCCCACATTCCTGGTTATTCATTGTAATGTTTCTGCTACATTATTCACAGAGGGAATATTGCATTACAGACTTTCACGTGTCATTTAAACAGATGCCTTCTTAAGAGACATTCTGAACGAGAGTTACAGACTAATACAGTGTATTTACATTCATACCTGTGTTCCCCTGTGTGTCAGCATCGCATCTTCATTATAAGCTTCACAGGTGGGGAGCTGAAACAACTTAAAAGTGAAATGAAAGTATTTTCAAATCAGGCTAGAACATTTCCTGCAAAACAGGCTGTTTACACTCTAGTAATGAATATAAAATACATATCTCCGGGAGACCATGACAAGCTTTAATATGTTTCTTTCTCTGGTTTAGCTGCAGAATAAAAGGAACATTTAGCATACTGTCACTTCTGTCAGAGCCTGGAAAACACGGAGTGTTGTGATAGACTGGGACAAGCCAGCATTGTGTAAGCAGGAAATTTGCTGTCACAGGACAATCATGAAAAATTAGTTGCTAGACTGTCGTTGCACCATGTCCCTGTAGTTAGTGACACTACTCTTGCTTATCTAGCCAGTCATTTATGGTTTTTTAGTCACTGTAAAAAAAAGCTCAAACCACACTATTTCTGCCCCAAAGCACCACACCAAAACTAATTTTTATTGCCCACTGTTGCTTTGATGACAGAACACTTCATTGCTTCTAACTCGTGTGTCAAAATTTAAAAGTTCTTAATAAGCAAGTGTTCTGATCTCCTGTTGCAACTGTGATCAACTTCTATAAATTCATCTGCATTTTAAGCAGATTAGTATCAGAGGAATATTAAAAGAAAAAATCTGAATCCTTTCTGCATGCCAAGGCCACAAGAAAGTTCTAGGAAGTGCTAGTTTCCCAAAGAGCCTAAGCATCTCCTGTAGCACAAAACGGTTATAACTGGATAGAGCAAAGAAGTTGCTTATGGTCCTGGGCTTCATGATCCTGCTTCCCAAATGGGCACACATCTATCACAAAAAGCTCTAATTACTAACTACCAGTTCTGCTGAGTCTGGGCTGGGGGGATGATTGTTTTCAGATCTACAATCTACAGTCTGCACTCCGTGTGTAACCAGTGTCAGTCAGTCCACTAACATAGTGTGGAACTCTTTTGAGAGTGGGTTGCACATTCTTTCACACTGATTAGGTGTATCCCCTCAGAAAACCTTCTCAGAATATCTCTCTGGAGACTGGAGTTGCATTTTTTGTGAATCCTGTGCAAATAAGTGCAGAAACTATAAGAATTTCCTGCACACACAAACATAAGAAGGCAGAAAAGGTTTAAAACCTTTGGGAAAACAACTCAACTCCCTCATACAGTCTGCTTTCTGAAATCTTCAAGGACCATTTTACTCCAAAGTCTTGTTGTGGATTCTCCTGCCTTTTTTTCAGTAAATGCTTCTTCTGTTGTTCATCAGCTTCTTGCACAGAAGACTAGTTCATGTTGACCACTGCTGTGTTCAGGAATTGCAAAGGACAGTCCCAGTCTTCAGCCGTGCTGGTTTTCATGTACAGTGCCCTTCCTGTTAGGCAGGGTGGGTGAAGAAGATTTGGGAACATGGATGTGGAAGTAGGGATCCTCACATGAGGGACAGAAAGTCATGCAGGCTGTAGCGGAGCTGCCTGCATAAGACTCTCTGCTAGTTTATCTCCAGGTGAGATGTTCTCCCTCCTTTTCTAATCTTATCTGGTGTTACAACCTGAGCTGTGGGTATCTTGGATCCACCTGTTCTTCATACAGGACAGAAGAGTCTGAGGTGTATGTGTGTGTGTGTCAACACTTACATACATGTCTACATCAGTTCTTACTCCCAAAGTGCAATCACAGAGGACATCAACAGATGAAATGTATGTGAGAATATGTGTATAGTTCCTTTTTCTCTAATATTTCTTCTCTTTGTTATTTGTTACACTGCTTTCCAATCTGCAGTGTGTTTCTCATGTATTTCCTCTACCTGTGAACAAACTAGCAAAAGTCAAAATCTGAAGCAGAAGAAAAAAACCTCAAGTACTTTTCGCATCGTGACATTTTGAAAATTATAGCAGATGAGTGTGACAGAACAGAGTTGCCCTAGCACCAGTTAAACTAAAGATCTAGCAAATTTGTTAAGTTCTTATGGTCCCTAAGCATTATTCCCACAACAGTTTATTTTTGAGCAGCTTGCCTAAAAAAGCCCTAAGAATGCATGACTGGCTGTGCTGAGCAAGGAGTGAAGGGTTTTCATAAAAACAAAGGGCAGCTCTTTAGGGACATTATGTAAAGTCTGGACTTGTGTCTGGTAGTCCTCTGGAATACCAGCAGAGCTCCCAGCAAGCTATGGTTTAGGGACTTCTTGTGCAGGAGGTTCTATTTACAAATTTGTGACCGATAGCCCTAAAGGAACGTGTCTTACACAAATTTACCTAATCACTCTTGGATCTCTTTTTTTAATCTGCAACATCGTGTTTCACAAGTTAGATATGTTAAATGGAAAAATGATTATTTTTCTCTTATAAAACGTCTACTTGTAAGTTTTCTTCGATTCCCTAAAGTCCTTATGTTGCAAAGAAAATAAATAGTTAGTCCCCATGTTGTAAAGAAAAGAAAAGAAATAAGTAGTACTCATTCATTTCCCCTGTGATATTCATTCTCCTACTCCTATATTCTTCTATAAATGTTATCTTTGCCAGCTAAGAATCCTGGCCCATTTAGTCTCTACTGGTATCTTCATACCTTGTTGTCATTATGTTGTTTTCCTATTATATTATTTTTGGCTCAGAGGGGACCAGATAAACAAATTATAATCCAGATCAAGATGAACACTACATTTCCACAGTGCCGGATGTTGCTGCCTCTTTTGTTGTCTATGCGGTATGTAACAATATACTTTCATTTAGTACAACACACTCCGTAATTTGGAAAATTACAAGATCTCTAAAATGCTCTTTGGAACAAATACTCTCTGTTCTCTAAATAAGCTTTAATTTTTGATGCTAAAGACATGCAAAGCTTATATCAAAAATACATTGCTTAGGAGTGTTTCTGTCTTTCCAGGACCAAGTATGTACCTTGGCTCTGTCCTATCTCTGTAGCAGAGATAGGACACAGCTTTCATTGTCCTACCTCTGGTGGGATGGAAGCCTGGATACAGAGGCTGGAAGGGCCTCGTGTCCCAGCCATGCTCTGTGTGGCTGAGGATCAGGGATCCCAAATTCAAACACAAACCTCTCCTGGAAGCTCATAATTTCCTTGAGAAGGGTGGTAAGCATGTCATTTGCACAGCTATGTCCAGATGGTGATTCATCCTTCCCTTCCTTTCAATTAGGCTGGTTTTACCCCTGATTAAAGCATGATAAAAAATGGAATGATCAGCTTTGTATGCTGGCTCTAGATGATGTGCAAAGGCATCAAATAAACTTTTTTGATGCTCTGTTGCATAAATACCTTAATTAACAGTGACAAAACAAAAACCCACAAAGAAAATGGGATTAATTTTTCTCTTTAGTTTGCCAGTTTTTAACAGGACACAATTGCTTTTGTCAGGCAATAAGTTGCCTACAAATTAGTTTTCTCATTGTTATTTTTCACAGAAATTTTGTGCCTACTTCACCTACCCTGAAAATATGACCCCAGGAGTAACTATCATCTTTGTACTATACCTTTTCTTTGCTCTGAACTTCTTTCTGAAAAGCTTTGCATGGTTTTTGAGTCAGAATATAAAAATTCTATATTCTATATCCCCACAGTTCATAGTGCTGGGATAATCTTACATACATCTTACTATTACCTCAGAGGTTCCTTGTGCATTTTAAAGTCAGGTGAATCTGTCCAGGACATTCCTTCATTCAAAGAATAGTAGGAAAGATTCCTCTACTTTAACCTTGTTTTAAATATATAGCCATATCACGATTAGTAGTGCCAACATTGACCTAAGCTCAGAGATACTTCACTGAAACTAAAAGTAGCTCCTTCACAAAAGCTTTTCCCAGAGAACATAAAGAGCCCTGGCTATAAAAATGAGAGGACATCCCTGCTCTCTGTTCACAGAGTGGTAGATAAGTGGTGGAGCTTGGGCAGGCAAGAATTTTAAGTCTGTGTTACATTCACACCTAACACTTATAAACGATGAAGATAAAGAACCTTTTCCTACTGTGAGGACTAGGCTGTGTTAAAAAGAATCCTGGTACATGTACTTGTGCCAAATTCAGTTTTAGAGGAGTAGAATCAGTGAGTTGCTGGAAACTTGGCTGAAAGTCTTTGTGAAAGACCCTCACCAGGTGTGACTGAATCCCATTCCATTGAAGTGACTTGTAAGACATTTTCCCCCCACAAAGCTATATAGTAGAAATTCAGGATATGGTATCTCTCAAGCTCCTTCTCCTTCAGAAAGGAAAACAATAAAATTTTAATCATTAGTGGAAAAGCAGTGTGTCAAGAAAGAAATTTATTTCTTATGTTCCTCAGACCAAGAACCCATCTTGGTGGGCCCCCAGGATTTGGTGCTGTGGCTGGGGATCTCTGCAAAGTCATGTCATATAGAATCTGCTAAGTCACTTGGAAAAGGTTAAGTTAAATCTTTGACTTCTCTTGGTCTAAAGAACTCTGCTTAGTACTCATAGTTTGAAAAGCAGGTGCTTGAATAGTCCTCCTTTCAAATGGCAAGGAGATGAATCACTTGAGTTTCAAGTACAGTTCCAATGACAATTCATGTACCTGCATAAAAAATGAAAAGCTAGAAGGTAAATCCTTGAATGAAATCCAAGTTCTTCATCTCACAGTGAAACTGCAAAATTTTAATGTTTTTACATTGAAAAGGAACTTTGGTGTGGCCACCTCTGAATCTGGACGTAGATTTTTGAAGGAAAGCCTTGGGAAGAAAAAGATGGTATTTGTTTTGTAGTCTGATGGTTTAGTTACACTCTGGTCCCACTGGTGAAACAAGAGGAGAAACATATTTTTTACTTATTTTGGCTGAAGCAATTTTTAAGATGGTATCTGTAGTCTGTGGGTTCTTGGTGTCCTTGCTGTCCTAAACAAAGGTACTCAGCTTCCAGAAAACTGGAAGGTGCAAGGACTTTAGGTGTAAGTGACAGATGAATTTACGCTCCCAGCTCCTCAAACAGCTCCTTGGTTTTGCCTGGTGCTCCAGTCATGTGCAATTAATAACTGAATTTATCCGTGGCATTTTAAGCAGTACACTGTATACCCTTATTTAGAATGGGGGATATTGAAAATATGTCCAGCTTAATTGGAAGGGAGTGGAAAAGAGGAAAGCCACCCTAGAGCGACCTTGTGGGAGACAGCCCTGGCATGCAGACAAGCGGGGGATCAAAGGCCTGTTGCACAGTGTAATGAGTAAATAGATGACAAACACAACATTATCTCTGGTGGACCTTTAGAGGGGAAGGCAGGCAATACGAGGAACATTGTGTGTATTTCAGATGACCTTTTGCTGAAAATGTCAGTTAAAAGACTGCACTGAATTTTTAAAGAGGGTAATAAATAACTGGGCTGAATAATGAAATTCTCGGGGAAGAACTGAAGATGCAAGGAGGCTAGGCACCTGACATTACACACACTTCAAAACTTTGCTGAATTAATTTACCAGCTTTTGGTGCTGGGTAAAAACAAAAGCATCTAATGATTTGAATAGGGCTAATGACAATGAAGGAAATCTATGGTGAACTAGCACAGTTGATTAGGAAGCGGCCCTGTAGAGGATGCTACCAGACCTTGTCCTAAGAACGCTTCCTGCAGCAGGTGCCCCTCATCTATACTCCATCCTGGGATGGCAATGTCCATGTGGCCCTGGCAGTCATGCATTTTGGAAGAGATATACTCAGCCTTCTCCATAAATAAATAGGAAGGTATTTAACCATCTTCCATTTGATTTTTGTTGTGTTTGGTTTTGCAGTTTATTTTTCAATTATATTTTTGATCTTTCAGCTTGACTGGATAAAATACCTTCTGACCAGAGCTAATTAGGCAGGTGTTGAGAATATTATAGCATTTCCCTTCTGAGAGTCTCAAAACATTTTTCAAGCACTAATGAATGAAATCTCAATCAATGGCTGCAATTGCATAGAATTGTCCTGAGGGTGAAGGCATGGAGGTAAAGATGAGGTATTTTTGAAAGTAGAGCTCTAAAATACTGATTTCATACCTTTGTGGTTAAGTAACCGTTCTGTTTTCTTTTCTTCTTCTTCTAGTTTCTCAGCTATGGCTGGTTGTCTTTGAATGATATCTTTGCAACAGGCCTGAAATGTCTTTGCAATGTGAATAACACTGAAGCAGCAGCTATGATCACTGCTGTTTGAATAAGTAAATAAATACATTGCTAAAACACAGGTTAAGGATAGGGAGTAGGACACTGTGACATTCAGGTGAAAGTGTCTGCAGGCTTTTTTGAACTGTCTGAGAGCATTTTGCACACAAGTAATCCCTCTTACTTTGTCTTCCAAAAAGCTTGTACTGAGTAGGACTGTCCTTTGAAAACAAAATACAACCTATTTCCTTTAGTAATTACTTTAAACAGTCACAGCTGATAGGATTTCAAGGCTTAAGGGAGTGATATTCTTTGCTGCTGTTAGCAAATGTCTCAGCTGTTAGGTAAGGTCAGGTTTTATTATACTGGCATTCCTTTTCTAATAAGCCAGGCCATAGGGGAAGCACACTTTAAAAGTTCTACTGGAGGGGTTTCTACATTTTCCTGTGGAGGTTTTAATTTAAATATACTTTCAACATACTATCTGCTTTCATTTAAAATACATTTCAGACAGGGAAACTTTGTAAGACAGAGCCAGGATAGCACACAGATAGCGAAGTACCTCTAGCCTGAAGTAACCAACATAGTTCAACTTGACAAACTACTGATTTTTAAACTTAATAATTCTTACCAGATATGTAATTTGAACATTTACATCCTTCTTCTTTTAATTTTGGTTTGTAGTGTGGGGCTGCATAGTTCCAGAAGGAGCCATGTTCAGTCTGTATACCAAGGATTTTAAAAGGATGATGGTAGTCTTGAAACATTATTTGTAGTGCAAATGCCTTGGCAAAACCACAAACAAGGCAAAACCAGAAACTTGTGTAAAATTCTCCCTGTTATTTCCTGGGAGAATTTGAAAATTCTCTGTAAAAAAGGTGTGTTGAATATGAAATGCTGTTTCTTGCCTTTGAAATGAAAAAATAGATGGAAATTAGACAGAGATTTGTTAATGACAGCCACAGTTTTAAGCTAATATTTCGCTAAAACTTGAGTTATTTACAAAATCAATGAAAGCTACTTTTATTCTACAGAAATGAGTCTTCTTGTATAGGGTAGGAGTGTCTTTAAAATAGTTTCTACTTCTTTACTAAGGCATATTTGACTCCTAATTTGTTGAGAGCATTAGGACTATTGCTGCTTAGCTTTCTGTGACCCTCTGCCAGGGTTCCTCTGCTTATGCTGCAGATGAAGCAGAATATTCTGATTTGGAAGGGACCCACAAGGATCATCGAGCCCAGCCCTTAAGTAAATGGGGATTGAACCCTGGTGTTATTAGCACCATGCTCTAAACAACTCAGCTAATTTCAGGGTAATTTTTTTTTTTCAGTTTTACTCTTTCACCAATCTACTGATCCAGACTAGTAGTATTATGGGTTAACTGAAAGCCTGTTCTTAAGTAACCGTGGGCTTTGATAACAGCTCATAATAAGCACTGCATGTGCCTCCTGCAGCAACACCTTCCTCTGCACTGCAGAAACAGGCTAGATTTGAAATTGATTCATCCTATGGGAAAGACAATCCATGGTGAATGAAAACAAGCAAAGTTTTTTGAAATACCTGTTCTTCTAAGGCTGCTGTCTTTGATTACTCACCTTATACATAAGCATTTGATCTAAAATCCCCTTAGTCTATCTGCAGTAAGAGAGTTTGAGGGCATTTTTTCCAGTTTGTAGGTTTTCCTTTGAAAAGATCTGTAGTTGAATGGTACTCACTGTCCATTAGCTTTATGGCAGCATTCTTGATTTAGTCTCCAGTTCAAGCAAGTTCATAAGAACACGCTGCTCTTCACAACTGCAAACTATTTCTGAAATCTGCAGGATTGCAGACCTGGTGACTTGGGGGCAGGGGAACCACGCTGGAGATCCCACTACTGCACCCAGTATCCCAGCAGAACAAAGGAAATCATGGCACATGGACTGACTCGAGGGTCCCAGGTCATTTAGCCACCTAAAATTTGGTGTTGTCTTTGGGTGTAACAGCCATCTGGTGACAGTGCCAGCAGTGTTACACTTCCTACAGCCTTGGCACCAGCTTGCCTAAAGATTCTTTAAAGATGTCTGCATTTTGAGATAGACAAACCCTGAATAAATTGCTTAGCTGGATCATTGTCTTCAGGTTCTGTACTTGACAAATTCAAGTGCCTTAGGATGTGATGAAAGGAGTGAAAATGCAATAAACACAGAGTAGGAATTTCCCATATGCTGTATCAGCAACAGAATGCAATTAGACATAAAATATCTCTAAATACCCATTCTTAGTCCAACAACAGATTTCCTGGAATACAATGGGCTTTTTAAATGAATGGAGAGATGAAGAGACAGACTATTAGAATCATGCTGAGAGATACTTCACATTGCACATCATTCCTCTTATTTCAGTCCAACAACTTGAGGGCCAGTTGTATATGAGGCAGGATTTTTCTCCCTTGTGACTTAGACTGAAAGCTGCAGCTTGGCTATAGGGGGAATAAAAGAACTTGCACATCTGCAAGAAGACAAAGGCAAAAAAACAGGAGTGAATTTTAAGTCATTGTTCCAGTCTTCTCATAGTCATGCATTTCCCTCATGCAGGAGAGAAGGGAAATGGAAAGTGCTGCCCCACTTTCTTTCATGGTGAGAAGCCATGGGAAGTAATTTTGCCCACTGACAACCAAATAACAGCTCAAGAACACCTTATTCCATTGCTCCTCTTTATCCATTCAGTGCCAAGTGCCTAACTGGCCTGGAAACTGGACTTGCCCTATGCCAGAATTATTTTTCATCTCTGGTAATGTACCTAAGCTGATCTTATTTTTCTAACCCAGGTTTGCTTCTAAACCCTTAGAGTCCCTTGCGGTTGTTTCAAGAACAGTGTAGGCAGAAGAGATTTGATAAAAAGGGCAGAAATCCCAAGAAGTACCTGCTGCTATTTCCTGATTTACTCTGAAGAGTTTTTCTCCCAGATCTGCAGCTGGATCATGGTATATTCCTCATAGGAGCAGTATCATAGAATTATAGGATGGTACACATTGGAAGAGATCTTTAAGACCACCTAGTTCCAACTGCCCTGCCATGGGCAGAGACAGCTCCCACCAGACCAAAGCCCTATACAACCTGGCCTTGAACACTTCCAGGGATGAGGCATTCACAACTTGTCTGGGCAACCTGTTCCAGTGCCTCATCACCCTCACAGGAAAGAATTAATTCCTAATATCCAATCTATATCCACCATTTTTCAGTTTGAACCAATTCCCCCTTGTCCTGTCACTATATAATCTGGTAAAATATCCCTTTCTATATTTTTGATAAGCACTTTTATAACTAGAAGCTCTATTTGTCTCATTACACTCACAGAAACATCTGAACAATAGCTGCCAAAAGAGAAAGACACTGTCAATCTCTTCTTACAGATTGAACTCTAGATTTTCCATAAGCAATTTGATTCTCAATAATCAATTGAATTTACAATAAGAACGTCAGATGCAGAGGCTTGCATTTCCATGTTGAGTTATTTTCTTCCGTAATTATAATTTCCATCCAATGTTTATCTTATACCTTGAAAATTATGTATATGAACCTTCTGAAGATACAGGAGGTTCTCTGTGTGTCTAAGACATCTCTTCTGTAGGAGCACAAATGGTGCAAGTTCTGTCTCTCTGCAAATGCTTTTAAAAGGATATTCCCACTGAAGAAGTATCATCTTACATTACCTTTTTCTCAGAAAAATCAATAATGACAAGCCAGTTAAGATTTAATCATTAAATTATACTGAGACCTGTTGGCCCTTAAGGACTGGATTTAAAATATTCGTATTCATTCAGACTTATAATTTTGCTATCTCCTTTTACATTAGTCGAAATATTCCATCACTTGATATTTCACTGCTTTGTTGCTACAAAGCAGAGAGCTAGGAGACTTTTCTGGAGAGACAGATTATGCAATAAAGATCAATCTTTCTTTAAAGACTAGAAACAGGGTGGAAACTTGAAACCCATAGTTTCTTTTGAATAGTTCTACTTCAGTGAGCAGCTAATACCTGTTAAATAACTCTCGAGAGGATGTGAAAGGGATAATTTCCTACAAATGGCAAATCTGAAAATGAATGTGGCTTCAGTGGAACATGGTTAGACTTTAGACAGCTACAGGAATATCTGCTGGGCTAGATTAGAGCTGTGGACTTTAGCCAAAGTATCCTAACCCAAATTTGCAAAAATACACTTTGTTCCAGTGTTGGTCCTGTAAATTGCCTGAACTGTATTAACATCAATTCTCTTAATGGTCACAGTAAAAAGATTGTACCATTTATTTCTGTCCTGTAGGAGCATGTGACTGTCTTGCCCCAGAAGCTTTTTCCATTTGACAAGTGAGGAAATACATGTCCTTGACTGTTCCCAATGTCCCAGCTGAACAGTACTGTGAGTAAAAACAGGAATATACATTCTGCCTCTCCACTTTCACTTAATGAGGTTTTGTGCAAGTTCACCTCAGCTAAGTGTTGTCTCTGCAAAGCAGAAGTGAGCAAGCATATTCCATATAAACAACAAAAATATATTGTTCTTACCCGTCTATTGCATTCATGAGACAGCATCCATTTGTAACAATATTTTTTTTGTATAAAGGAAGAGTAAGCACAAAATATAAACATCCAAAAGCTTTAACCTCTTCTTCTCCAAAAAGAGGATGAACCAATCTTATTTCTACCACTTTCTGGGTATTTTTTAACATAATTTACTGTTGTATTAGGTAACTAGTACAATTGTATTTTATAGTAGCACAGTATCTACTAAAAATATATTTGAAAAATCCATAAATTACGTAGAATTTGAAGTTCCATCTTTAAAAGCAGCAAGGAAGCCATCATCTGAATGGAAAGTTAATGGCATATTTTCCCACATTTTCTCTTCCTTCAAGGTAGTTAGGTATTTTGTGACACTAAGGATCCCACTGGTTCTACTCTTATTTTCTCCTTTAAAGTTTACTGATAGTTTTTAATAAGTTTGTTTGTTTGTTTTATTGATCATACTTTCTACAGTAGAAGCAAATATAATTTCTTCACACTGAGGTACAGGTTTTGGTTAGGTCAGTTTTCTTCACAGTGGCTTGCATGGTTCTATGTTTTGGATTGGTGACCAAAACTGTTGACAGCAAACTGATATTTTAGTTATTGCTGATCAGTTCTTACACAGCAGCAAGGTCTTTTGAGCTCCTTATGCTGTGGGGGGACACAGGTGATCCCACCTGGCCAGAGGGACATTGCCCACCATGTGGTGTCATGCTCAGTGATAAAAATATTCAAGGAAAGAAGGACAAAGGGGTAACATTCAGAGAGATGCTGTTTGTCTTCAAAAGCCACTGATGTGATAGGGTCCTGCTTTCCTGGGGATAGGAAGGCTGAACACTTACCTGCCCGTGGAGAGTGGTAATTGAATTCCTTATTTTGCTTTGCTTGTGTGTCCAATATTCACTTTATCTAGTAAACTCTCTGTATCTCAACCCTCAAGTTGTCATTCCTTTACCCTTCCATTCTCTGACCCATACCACTGCAGGAGAGTGAGTGGGTTGTGTGGGGCTGAGCTGTCACCTGTGGTTCACCCACAACTGGCTACTTAGAACAGAACATGACTGAGCTCATATATAGCAAGCAGAGATGAAAGAGTTTTTCATAGAAGTGAAAGCCTTGCCCTTCTTAGTAACCTGTGGTGCATGAGCTGCAGATGTCACTATGGTTCTCTGAAGATTTTATTCCAGTCAAAACTCTGTGGAAGAATAATTTCCTAAGGCAATTTATACTGCTGCAAGCCTAAATATTGCAGGGTGCTGAGAGCATGTCTCTGCGAAATTCCACCAAATTCTCTAGCTGTTTGTGGTATTCTGAAGAAGTGTTTCTGTTCCTCTCAAAACCTTAGTTGTGCAGCTGGAGGTGAGGGATTATAGAAGTACAGAAATCAGTAGATAAAAAGCTGAATACAACTTCACTCAAACATGACTGAAATGATGACAGAGGCATTTCACAGGTCGCAAGTGACCCACGCTGTTTTGAAGGCATGACACGAGTTCATTCCAACTTAGCACTCTTGCAAAAGCTGAAAGAAAAGGAGGAAATTTCCTTCAAGCAGCTTTGATCTAGTTGAGCAATTCAAGTGACTGAAAGCTCTGTGATGAAAGATGAAGTTGTCAAAGATGATTCAAGAAGTTTAGGAACAAGTAGGGAAAGTAATGGGTTGAAATAATGGAAGGATAGTCATCATAAATGAACTAGACCCCTTTTCTGTTTCCTCTCCTTTCAGACAGACTGATATATTTTCCCACTTTCTTCTCTTTCACAGCACATACTGTCTTTGCTAAGTCCTTCATCACATCTCTTTACAGTGGATTTTGTTGCTAAAGTGTTTTTGTGAAACCTGTTGACAATTGGAGGGAGCTAGAGAAATTTAAAAGTTATTAACTCATCAGTAAAAACTGTTTTTACTCCTTTCTGGCTACTTTATTGCTACAGTATGGTAGCTCTTTAGTTTTTTTTTTTGTTTGTTTGTTTGTTTTTTTTTAATACTATTTGAGCATGCTATTCCCTGAATAATTTTAATAAACACCTACTTTATCCTCTTGCTCTGTCTAGCCTCTGTTCCAGGTCAGCATCCAGAAGGCATCAGTTCCACTGCTGGCAGCAGTGCAATGGCTGTTGTTATCAACCTTCCTTCATCAACTTCAGATTCCTTTTGTGGCTCATAGTTTCTCCTATATGAAACAAATAGGAGTTTTTTTTCCCAGGTTCTACTGCTCTTGTTTGAGTCACTGAGCCAAGTAGTTTCACGAGTTTACCCACAGCTGCTATCAGGCCACTGGCAGCAAGGCCCTGACTCTCTCGCAAGAATGTTGTGCTTATTCTCCACTTGTGAATGATACAGTCTTTTCTTGAAAAAAGATTCCTTCCTTCCTTCCTTCCTGCCTTCCTCCCTGCCTTCCTCCCTGCCTTCCTCCCTCCCTCCCTCCTTCCTCTTTCCTTCCCTTTTCCTTTCCTTTCCTTTCCTTTCCTTCCCCTTTCCTTTCCTTTCCTTTCCTTTCCTTTCCTTCCCCTTTCCTTTCCTTTCCTTTCCTTTCCTTTCCTTTCCTTTCCTTTCCTTTCCTTTCCTTTCCTTTCCTTTC
>JAWWMU010000106.1:98240436-98285417 GCA_035048155.1 Cinnycerthia olivascens | reverse complement strand
CTTCCCTTCCCTTCCCTTCCCTTCCCTTCCCTTCCCTTCCCTTCCCTTCCCTTCCCTCCTTTCTCTATCATCAGGTTAGACAGGAAAAGGAACAGGGATCCTAAATCTGCCACTGATGGAGAATTGCCAAAAGCTCATCTTACGTGGTCAGAGATGTCTGAGTTCATCATCTGTGGGAGAATAAAGCAGCACGTAGTATTGACACATATTAACTTGACTGGGGAAAATGAGAATTTTGTGTGGAGGAGTGAGACTGCTACTGCAGATGAAAGAAGTCTCCCCTTTCCACCAGTCTCAGGGGAGACAGCATCAGGATTCTTTCCCTGAATCCACACCACACATTTACAGAAACCTGGGCTTTAAAATAGTGCAAAAACAGTTTAAAAAAGCACAGAATTAATGATGAACATCTATTAGAAGCTTAAAAGCTGTAAGTTCTGGAGGGAAACATGATGGATCCCTCCATAATATGACACTTGGAATGATATAATAAGGCAATGGCAGATGCACCTTGGGGAAGAAAGTCTGCATTTTTTAGACAGCATGCTTCTATCCCAGCATGCTCTCTTCTTCCTTACTATTTTGAGTGGGAGAGTGCTATCACCTTTTCCACGTGTGGACCAGGTCTAAAACTAGCTCTCAACTGGAGTATAGCAAAGCAGAGTGAGTGGAAGTGCATCTGTGGCATCATGTGGATGTCATGCCATGTATGAGAGGGTGTGGGCAGCTACTGCACAGAGACATGCTGGCCATGTGAATTCCTTGCAATCTAGAGGGCATTACAAGATTATCCCCTGTAAGTCACTTGTCTAGAAGATTCAAACCAGGAAGTACAAAGATCATAAGAAGTTAGGATACTGTGCACTACTGTACAAGAAAGGGTGGGCTCTTATGGAAACACTCTTGCTGTATTGGGGAGTCTGTTCAGATGGAAAGGAGACATCTCTCTCTCTCTCGGCAGGAAACATCTCCCTGTCTCCTGTTGCACAATTGTTTGGGAAGGTGAGGAAGCGTGGTCTTACCCTTGTGACACCAGCTGGGATGAGATCCCACTAGTAAGACACAGATAAGAGGAAGTGGAGTATGAATTGGTTGGGAAGTAGTGTCTGCTTGGGTTGGAGTTCTCAGGTCTTTAAGTGCAGTTTTCAGTGACTCAAGACTGACTTCAAGCATCAGAGCTGGAGTGGTTGCTGAAGTGGGAGCATAGGCCTGTATAATGAGATCCCACTTGTGTCAAAAGAATTTATCTCCTTGAGATCATTAGGAATGGGAAGAAATGTGAATGCAAACGTACACCTGAAAGCACAATACGCTATCTTACTGCTATTGTGCCTAAACAAGACAAATCCAATGAGAAAGCTGGTCATAAACAAGTGGCAAGATACCATGCTACATGTTCTTCCAGGGTAACACACATAATATTTCCAGCTGCCTGCTTACTATTTTTCCTTTGCCATCATCTTTCTGAAGCTCACTGCATGTATTTATTCCATTGCCTACAAACATACTCTGTGCATCCTCAATTACTCACTGGAATAATAATAATAATAATAATAATAATAATAATAATAATCTGAAACATGTTTCCCTGAATATTTAGGAGATATTTATCTCTGGCTGGGCAAAAGACTAATTATTAACTATTCACGCTGGATTTCTGCAAATTTAGTGACTTTTTTTGGCAGCACTATTAGGTTTGTTTTTTCTACTCTCTTTCAAAATCTTTAGTTATGCAACTATTAGGAGATGAAGAGGACTGTGGTTACCAACCTTTGTCCTCAAGATATCTGCCTTCCATTATCAAAATGTCCTTGTTCCATTTATCATCTCAAGTAACACTTACAATTTTCTACTTTGTGAAAAAAACCAAAAAAACAAACAACTGATTTTGAAGTCTTTCTGTTTGAAATATTTTAGTTTTGCTGTCAGCTTTTACAAATAAAATCAATAGCAGGTTTTTGAAAGAAAAGTAATTTCCTTGGAGAACAGTATTTTTAATTATCTGGGTAAAAGATAAATTTATACACAGGAAAATTCATCTATGAAGACCTTTTTGAGCAATTTTAATTTTTAATACATTATTTGTCAAAACAGCAGTTACAGTGGCTGGGAAGGCAATGAAGAACACTATGAATATAGCTGCCATGGTGATAATGATGTTGTAAACACTTAGATTCAATCTGACATGACTAGGTAGAGAAATAGCTTTTCACTTTAATGAACATAGTAAAATGGAAATGAAGAACTCATTGTTTTCTGATAGCCTTTGATTTAAGTAGATGTAATAAGACTTTCAGTGAAAGATAAATACTTCATCTCCTGCCAGTGTGACAAGTCTGTTAACAAATCAGACTGGGATTTGTCTTTATATTACCGTCTTTATTTTTCCCTGGTTAATTACTTGTTAATTTATTGTTTGATTTTTCCACTGTAAGAGATACAAATTTTTGATCAGTGGAGCTTTCAGAGGCCAGACAAGGTAATGACCTGTCTGCAAACTATGATAGGGATATCTTTCAGTAATCATTTAATTGGCTTTAAATCAAGTGCTGTCATGGATGAGTGCATAAAATTATTCTGTGCTTACCTTGAACTGCAAAATTGTCATGTTTCTAAAACCAATGTCTGCAGCAAGAGACTGGCAAACACCTGTCTGTAGAAGTGATGAATAGAAGCAGCAAGCCCCTTGCATTCTGGCAAATAAAATACTATTCCAAAATGAGGCGTAAAATATCAGACATAGCTTTATGCATTCGGATTGAGAAATTTTGGAGCTTTCCTTGGACTGCAACACTGTCTTTGGCACTAACATGAAAACTGCCTTCGTTAGTATAATAATTCATTGCACTCCCTGTAATAAAAGCTGTAGATACAGTTATAAGGAGGTTCTGCCTCCTCCCCTCCACATCCCTCATATTTGAATCATTAATTCTTTAGGGCTTTTTTAGATGTTTCCTTCATCATTATCAGTGTTGTAGAGGGAAACACTGTTTCTGGGTTTTTTTTGTGTCTGCAAGGATGTGAAGTTTTCAATTCTCCTACAACCACTGGCCCTTCATGTCCATTTGTTAGTGGGAAATCGTCACTGTCCATTGTACTTTGATCAAATTGACATCATTATTTGGACTGCTTCTGTTTGTCCTTCCCAAAAATGTATTTTTTCTTACCTCTCAGCTTCTATCCCAGAGGATTTTGTACTGCTTTACATTTTATTGAGTGGCCAACTGCTTCTGAAGCAGCAAAATAGCTTAATAATGATGGAACGTTATCTCCCTGTCTCTCTGTCTATGTGTATTTTCTATCTATCCTTTCCTTTATTCATCTGACAAGTTACACATGTTGATGATCTAAATGCTGACAGCTCATCAAACACATCTGAACCTCCTGATAAAATTTTTTAGGTGGCTGTTGTTAACCTTCCTATTTTGTCCACATGTCCAAATAGCTCTATGGAACATCATCCCATGTCAGAGATATGCAGAGAGTGCTGGCAGCTAACAATATGTGGTTCAAGAACTCAGACAGTCTAGTGGAGAAAAAGCTGTGAAGTGATTAGTTAAATGTCAAAGAGCCACCTACTATTTCCTTTTAGTTGTTTTCAGGGTAGGTAGAGCTCACCTCGTGTAAATGAAAGCACTGGTCTCTGTAACAACCTCTGTTGAGAGACTCTGTTTAGATCAGATTCTGCATGGCCATGTGTTCCTCTGGCTCTTCCAATTTCCCCTACAGCAGCACAGACACTTGTGACCTTTCTAAGGGACCTAAAGCCATACTGGTGTAACAGCTCATTGCTTTATTAGGAAACTTGTGCAATCAGCTGAGAACTATAGTTGGGAAAGACATTTTTCCTAGAACAAAAGGGTACTGTACAACAAGTATCTGTCTACAGATCCAAAGGTCATGGGCTGAAAAACTAAGGAGAGATTTAAGCAAGCTGTGTATCAGCATGAAAGACATGCAATCCCTTGTTTCTTTTGTCCTCATGGGTTGTCAATTTATCATTGCCTCATGTCTTAAAAGGGGATCTACTTGCATTTCTTCTCCCTGTTGTTTGCTGCTGCCTGCTTAGCCTTGAGAGTGGGTACAATTGTGTTTCAAGTATATGTAATTGTGGTTTTGGTAACTTGTCAAATCGTCTATAAAAGATGCCAAAGATAATACACAAATTTATTTTAAGACAGCTGAGGACACACTGAATCTTGATTTAAACTTTGAGCATGTGCACATACAATTGAAATGTAGACAGCAAGAGGTGACCAGGGAATGGAGAGGAAGCAATGCTGGCTGAAGTGTGGGTACTGCTTTCCATATATTATGGCTAATTTGCTCCCATGGAAGCGTATATTTGAAAGTGTGTTTCAAATATCTGCTGTTTACTCTCACTATTGTGCTTTACAACAGCAGCTGTCTCCTGAAGAGATGTTACTATTCCTTAAGGAAGCTACTGCTTGGGCTTTTAAATTCCACACTGCTCTTGTTGTGTATCTTTGGCAGAAAGAGTCAAGCCCCTGTGATATCAACAGGGGCCAAAATCCCATAAAAAAACCACACAGTGCTCAGTCTACACCACTAAGTATTAAAACTAATTAATTCACTCTGTTTACTGTAGGCCTGATTTTTCTACCTTTAACTTCTTTCTTGCTTGATAAACCATGTTAGGGTTTTGACACAGTTGTTTTCTTCCCTCCCTGGAATATCATCAGCTTGTTCCTTACCTTCTCTTTCATTAACTTCCTCCTCAGAAATAGAAGCTGGCTGCATTCTGACCTCTATTTCCAGATAGAGTCTTCTTTTGGCCACCTAATAATAATTTTGTGCTTTAATTTAATGTACTAATTCCTTTAAAGAACATTTTTTTCAGCTGCAGAAACCTCCTGATGTATGTGGAGGGGTGTGTGTGTGTGCTGACAGCAAGGACTTCCTAGTTCTTGGGATCCTCTAGGTACAGTGGTCAGGGTGGGATGAAATGTTTCGCAGCTTTTCCTGTAATGCAGCTCAGGCACTGCTATTAGTCTGCTCCACCCTGGCTTTTTTGGAGGAAAGCATGGGGGAGCTCCTACCTGTTACAAGAACATTTCCTCCACATGGTCGCAACATGTCCTTCCCACTTTTCAATGTGTTCATTACTTAATCAGAGGACCTTCACTCCAGCTTATATTATTGTAATAAATTTAAGTATTGTCATTCAAGAAAATACCCTGAGATAACTAGCCTAGGAGAGCAACTTTAAAATTTCCTCTTGCAACAATTTCAAAAAAGAGTTGAGTGAGTGGGTCATGACAAAAAGTGTAAAAAATTTAGCAGCAAAGAATGGGTCTTGAAAATGAACAGTATGTTTTTTTTAAAAAGTAATTTTTAAAATGAAGCAAAATGTCTCTACTGTTGATGGATAAAAGGGATTCCAGTTAATGCAGGCAATGACAGAATATCTTTCAAAAGCCAAACATTTCAAAAGTCTGAGTGCACTTCAGGTTGTTCACAGGTTGCTAGGTTTGAAGTAGGTATGTTAGAATTAAATTTCTTTTTTACAAATTATACACTGTTTTAAGCTTAGTCCATAATATTCTGTCATTAGTCCTTTCTTATTTCTTATTTCTTGGCTATTGTGCCAGCTTCTTGCAACCCAAAGTATCCTGGGTGCAGTAGTGGTTGACATTGTTCTCTTGAACTATTTCTACTGTTGCTGGAAAACAGTACTAAAACAACACAGTTGGTTTCCTTGCCTTTTTTTCCCCTTAAGGCTACATTTGCTGACAACTCCTTTGCTCTGTGTCACTCATCCTGCAGCTCTGGCTGCCATGCTTTGCTGCAGAGGTCTGTGTACTTAAATAGTCTGACTTCTACCAAAATCCCCTCTCAGACCTGGAGAGACTGTCACCCAGTGTGCTGCAGGTGCATCAGATTTCTCTTTTGTGGAGAAAGCCTCTTCTTCCCACTTCTGTCCTAATTCATGAAGCTGTGTCCTGGGAGCACGAATTCACAGACAAGGCAATCTGCATTTCGGTCTGTTGTGGAGAAGCTGGTAACTGGTCAAGTGCACAAACCAGGCCAAGGGTACCTTTCCAGGATTTACTCAGCAAACCTGAGGAAATATATTTTTTGGAAGAGACTCACCAATGGTCAAAAAAGTGTGCCTCCTTGAAATCAATGCGAGTAAAACTAGTTTGAAGTAAAACCACTTTCATTTTCATATTGCTTCATCTGTGACCAAAAAACAGTGATATGAAAGTATCATTAAGAGAACAGATGCACTTTTGAACTGCCAAATGCTATATTTCTGGCTCTTATTTTAGGTGTTTGTTTCAAAGCATTGCCAATTGGTATGGCATATTCCTTGGGGGGAAGGTTTTTTCATTAATATATTCAGAAGACCTTTTGCTTCCCCCTCATTTCCTATCACATTGTCTCAGGAGAACATTTTCCAAACCCTTAAACTAAAAGATTGTGCTTCTTCAAAGCTAACTGCAGGGAATATGAGATAATTTAATAAAGTTATCTCTCTTCTTTAGGACAGAAATTCTCCATTACAGGCTTAGTATAATACAGAGTCATCAGAGCTCATGTGAATTTGCTTGCAAAGAAACCAGAAACAGCTGTAGGTCTTCCTGTTTCAGGCACCAAATTCCATCAAAGTCCTTCAGTTTATTTAGCCCTCCATTTTCACAGTACTGCCTTTTATTCAAACTTTCTGTTTCAAAGATAAGAAGACAAACATTTCAATAGACTACTGAATGTAAGCACAGATATTGCATTAGGTAATTTTAGTCATGTAAAAGCAAAATTTTGCATTAGCGCCTCAGTTGCTGGAAGGACAATCAGCTGAGGAAAGTGTACTATAAGGTGCTTAGTTATACAGTGGATGTAAAGCATATAATGTATGAGATATTTTTGAAACATCAACATCTAAAATTCAAATGACTATGCAATATGTTTTAAATTTTAAATAACTAGGTTATTTTTGAAATACCAGAAGCATCAAGCTTAATCTGACTATCTTATGTCTGACCTTCAGATATGATACATTAACAGGGACCAGGATCATTATAGAGAATTTTATGATGATGATTAAAGGAAGAAACTGAACATTTTTGAAAGGAAATGAAAAATAAATTAATAATTAGCCCTTAAAGCACAAACATCACCTCTGTTTACATTATAAATTCTTCAGGACCTACCTGTTTTGAATTCCTTCCATGATTTATGGTGTCACTTTATTTACACATATCCAAAGAAATAGGACTTCAAGGTGTCTTTGATCTCTAAAACAAATTGATGCACCAATTTTTGGTTGTTATTGCAAATCAGGAGAAAAAGCCATGTTCTGGACATCTCTGCTCTTTTCACTCATCTCGGCATTTCTGTTTGTCTGACCATGTTACTTATTTCATTTCTACTTCTCTCAGCTCTACACACCTCTTTCCAGCAATGCAAGGTGAATGAATCCTCTCCACCTGTTTCTTTCTCTCTTTTTCACACTTTCATGCTGGGCTACCCAGTCTTGGAAATGACTCTTCCCGGCTCTTATCTCTCCTAACCTGATCCTGACTCTGCTGGCAACATTTCCAGCTTGGGAACCCAGGGACACCTCTGTGTGATGAGCTTTCTTGTGCCCCTGAATACTCCTGGGCCACCCAGACAAAACCTGCACAGAAAAAAGCTGAACAATTGATTTTGCTCATTTAACACTGTTTAAAGAAATCATTATTCCTCATCAACCCTTTTCCCTGGGCCTGTTCCCAGGCTTTTAACTGCCCCTAGTGCCAGCTCCCCTAATGGGAAATGCTGCCAGTCTTAGCCCCTTATTAACCAGCCAGCTCTTACTTGCAAGGCTGTGCTTCTTTCTGCCACCTGCTCACCCAGGAACGAGCAGCTGCCTTTTATTCAAATCCTCCTTCTTTCAAACACTCTGCTGTGATCTGAGAGGAAGCAAAGTGCAGATGAGAGCTCCATCAGTTCCTCTCAGCTTGCCCTCTGACACAGGTTGATTCATACTGGGCTGAAGCCCTTTTTTCCCTCCCTTTTTTTCCTTGTTGTGCAGACTGGCGGTTAGGACAGGTTTAGCTGTCATGCAGGATGATATGATTACCCAAATTACTTGGCAGTGGTTTCATTTCTCAAGAAAATGAAAATGTAAGACTGTGGTCTGTGAGACTGAAATGGTGCATTAAGCAACTCTGTAGATCACTCTTTAAAATTCAAGCAAAAGCTCAACTCCATATTTAGAATGATGGATAATAATTAATTTTGGAAGTGAATAGCTGCAGGAGTCCCTGGGCTGGGAAGCTAGTTCTGAATTGGAAGATGTTTACCCAAGACTTTCAATGCCACCAAACCTTGAGACCAAATTTAAATTGTCAGGGGCAATTAGCCAGAAAAACCTATATGATGAGATTTTAAAGGGGCTGAAGACATTTCTTGCTGGTTTTAGAGGCTGCATTATACCTCATGGTGTTATTCTGCAAGACTTTCTGCAAGGCTGAATGCTCTTATGATGTGAGAACACAAAGGATCCTGAGAGGCTTTAGTCACTGAGAAAGTGGTTTTTAATTGCCTGACCTTGTAACCACGTGGTTAAAGTCAGGGCACTGCAGGGACCATGGGACTCCTTTGGGGTCCATCAAGGCAATCTGTCTTTTTGTACTGGAGACCCTTCTGTGCAGCTAACTACAGCTGAAATGTCAATACAAGCGTCCACTCAGGCCATGTGCTCCATCTCCTTTATCCTTTGTTAGGCTGTCAGGGAGTGAGAAGCTGCCAATGGAGTAACCCTACTCATTTACAAAAGGTTTTTGACTTACACTGCCTTTATCCAGATAATACAAAGTTTAGGGGTAGCTGCTCAGGGACTGAAGTTGTAATAAATGGTAGTGCAAAGGTGCTGATAAAGCAAAGCAAAGTGGAGTAACAAACCCATTTCATAGTCTTAATGTAAAAAACCCCCACAATTCTCAAAAGCAAGAAATAATTTTAGTTACTCACTAAGCACTTGTACTAAAGATGAGTTATCCGGAGTTATTTGGTAGTTAATGGTCACTCATTAGACTATGTGTGACAGCTAAATAGTCTGATTTTGTCTTATAGATGTGAGGGAATCTGAGAATATAAGAAAACCACTTTCAAGTAGACAAGAACATTTTTTGTCTAGTGGTCACACTCAGTTCACCAGAATCATATTTTAAGTCGTCCTCTTTGACTTGGAAGTTTACAACAGCATTGTGTCTTCTGAGAAATGACACTTCAAATAAAGATGTATTAAAGTGCTGTTGAATGATAAGGACACAATGGGTATGTCTCTGCTGAAATTACTTTGAGAGAATTAAAAAACCAGGCCCTATTTGGGTGTACATCTGTTTGAATAAATGTATCATTTGAAGAGTATAGTTTTGTTTGAAAAACTGAAATTTTGTTCAGCTGGTAGGAGTCAAAGGCACCTATTTTTCTGAAAGTCTTGTCCAGAACCATAATTCATTGAAACAAGATTTTTCTCACATAAATACACTAACTCTAAACTATGTTTTCTCATGAATAAACTGTTTGTCTTGCTAATTTGTGAACAAAATCCAACTGTAAGTTTGTCTCTCACTGGCATACTGACTCTTTCAGTGGAATTAATTCCCCTGGGTGCTTTTATCAGGTTTGTTCACTTTATTCCTGAACATGAAGTTCAGTTCAAAACAACAAAAAGAGAGGAGAAGCTTTTTTTCTTTGGTTTTGCAGTAAGTGGGAAGTGTTTTGTTGCCACAGGCATGTGAAGTTCTGTGGACTCTTCCAAATGAAACATTGATTGTAGCATTGCCTGTGATTTTCAAAGAACTGGATGTTCCTTTCAGGCTTATGAGCTTCTGGTAGAATCCAAAATGAACTTTTTTCCTCCCAAAGCTAAGGTACAATTCTGCCTCCTAAACATTTGAAATTTAAAGTTGAGCAGATGAAGGGAAGTTCCAAAATCTGAGAAAATTCTTCACTTTTACATGTTAAAGTACCAGGGGAGAATTTCAATAACAACTTCAGCACAATACAATGAAAACTTCAAAAACTGTAGCTTAAAGAATCTGTTCACAAAGTAACATAGGTGAATATATGGAGACATCTGTATGTGAGACAAAGAAACTTGCTTGGACACTGGACAACTAAAATGCAAATCAAATTAACAGCCAACGAGGAGATAATGCATAGAGATTTACCCATCTGCTGGCATTCAAGAAATGCAGGCAGACTGAAAAAATTAAAATCTTTCTAGAAGCTTTTTTATTCAGCTATGTTTTGTGTTCTTCCTGACTCTTTCTCCTCAGAAAGGAAATATTTTTGAAAGAATGCCATTTAATCATAACTAGTGCAAACTGCAGAAAATTTACCTGTGTATTTTGAATTTATATCAACTCCTTATGTAACCCCCAGGCTCAGCTTGAGATCAAATATTGTGGACAAGGATTTCAGCTGTACTGCAAATGCAAAAGATCATGTCTTACAAATTTACACAGTGAACATGGCAAATCCTGTTGTCTCTGACACAAAAATGGAGAAAAATAAGCAGTTTTCATAATTTGCAACCTCTTTACCTTGCAGCCTTTCCCCAGTCTTGCTAGTTGTCTGTGTATTAGACACAGAGTATTACGGTAAGAGCCATCAAGTGTCTACACCAATTTAAAGACATAATCCTGAACTGTAAGTTTGTGTGTTGCTCAGACATCATGACAAGAACAGATGTTTTGGGATATTGATTTGAGTGTATCCACAGATGAATCCTGGTAGGCTACAGAGAACAGGCACTTCCTTTCCGATAACATGAGATGGGAACCAGCTCCAGACAGTGCTTGGATCTCATGGCAATCTGAGATTCAATGTCAGCAACTGCAGAAATACTTTTAAGTCAAAGAAAGCAATGTGGGATAAATCCTACCAAAATCTCACTGCCTAGGTGTTGAATTCATGTTTTAACAAACTGGGTGGAAAAAAACTTCTCACTGGTCCATAACCTGCATAACCACAGCTGCTCTGTGTTTTGCAGATAAATGGTGGCTGGAGGCTTGGGGGTGGTTCTGGGAAAGGCAGTGGGATTGTTTGGGGAGGAGTGGGCAGATGAGTTACTGGAGAACTGGAATTTGCTTCCCTTGAAGGCTCAGAGGAACGTGATCAAAGGTGTGCCCAGGGGGCAGATTTTGTTTGGCAAGGTGGAAGCCCAGGTCCTCACTGCAAAGTAAAGCGATGGCATGCAGGGATGGGAGCTGGTCTCTCTCTCCTGGGATCTGTGAGTGACCACTGTCTCTTTCCCCTG
Organism: Cinnycerthia olivascens; assembly: GCA_035048155.1. NCBI lineage: Eukaryota > Metazoa > Chordata > Aves > Passeriformes > Certhiidae > Cinnycerthia > Cinnycerthia olivascens. The sequence continues at coordinate 98,274,142 of JAWWMU010000106.1, read as the reverse complement.
TCCCTGGGGATGCTGCAAAAGGAGGTTGGCACCAGCCAGTCCCTGAAACCTTTTTGTAGGTGAGGGTATTCAGATGAGGGCCAAAGGCAGCCAGGCCTAACCACACCTGCCAGGACTACCCTGAGCTGCCACTGGCCTGGAGTGGGAGAAGAAGGCAGTAGCTGGCGGCACCACCCAAGGTCTGCTGTAGCCATGACCTTGTCCATCCCCAGCTTTCATCTTTCCAATTCCTAGCTGCCAGGACCTCCATGAGAGCAGTCCTCATCAAAGGACTTTATATAGAATTTCAATAATATTTTTTACTGCTGAGTTTTTGATTTTGACATGAGTTTCTCTTGAATGCTCCTCATTGTGGGGCTAAGTGCTTGATGTTTTCTTTAATGATTATTTCTCTGTATTTAGATATTATGAGGAACAGATCATTTTATGGTATGAATCATTTACATTTGGACAGCTCATTGTGAACATGGAGTCTTTGAAGGTGTAAAGTTAGAGCAGACTTCCTTACAAGATGCAGGGACTTCTAGCATCTACTTATCCCTCTTAACTGTCTGCTTTAGGGAAGCAGATGGAAAATAATATCTTGAGGGAAGGTACATTTGACTGATAATTCATGCATTGCAGAGTTAATATAAGGGCTGCTTTAATTACAATTTTCTGTCCAATATTTTTTATAATTTTAAAGTTCATCTTTTGTGAGCACAGGGCACTGCAGTACTTTAGATGCTTTGTTTTGCCTTTTTTTTTTTAACACTGTATGTGTTTTCCTTTCCTCTCCCCCAGTTCTAACAGTCTTTTTTTGCTGTGCAGCTTTGCATTTATTCTGCTTTTAGATGGAAATTTAAAAATTCATATTAAAATAAAATGTGTGATTATATCTGAGCTCCCTTCTAAACTTGCCTTTTATAGATGAACCTTTCTTTGCAATAAATGCATAGCTTTGAAAAAATTTCATTTTAGTATCTCTTTTCTAATTGATTTCCTTAGTTCTATGGAGGCTTTCAGGTTTATTGTCCCTTACTCAACCCAAGATAACCTGAATTCCTATGGTTTGTCCATATTCCATAATCTTGAAATTCTTTTACTTCTCTCTGGTATAGCTGAATGACTTCCTTGAATTATTGTAAGGTTAATTGTCGCAACCCCTTGGCAGGCTGCAACCTCAAGACCGGACTGGCATGAGAGCTGGTGGCAAAATGATAAAGGATGGGTGTGATGAGGACATTCCAGAAAATAAGAACTTTAATAATGACAAAAATAACAAACATGGGGAAGACACACACACACTAGGGTTGACAGTACAAAGACCCAGACAATGGGTAAACACAGCAATATATAAGGGGTAGGGTTAAGGGACAGAGTCCACTCGTAAACAAGAACTCAGAACATGACCAAATATAGAAAATGCTAATAACCAATCAACAGTGAGAATGAGAAACATTTCCTAATATGGAACAGCCTAATCTACATAACAACTCCCATGGTTCCATTTGGTTCCATTCTTCTCATCCTAACTGCACAAGATGTTTCCTATCTTAGCATCCCACTTCCCAAGGCTTCAGGTTGATGCCTTTGTTGAAGGCTGGCCCACCATCCATCCCAACCAGTTGAACTCCCACACTTAATTCCTCACTCTGGACTGCTTCAGGATGCCCTGTTGCTGAAAGCCATTCTGCCTTAAAGTTTTGTGAGTTCTGTATTATCTTGACAGGAACAATTCAAAATTTTCTAACAAGAGTTTCTAACCTACAATCTCCGTAGCATCCTTCCAGACTGGCTAGCTGCTTCCTTACCCAGGTGACTGACTTCTTTGGAAGTGTTTGAATTTTATCTCTGGTATTATGTTTTTTTGAATTCTTTGTTGTAGTATGTCATGACTGAATCAAAGTGCTTTTACTATCTGTGGAGCTTATTATTTTATTGGCAAGAACTGGTGCTGACAAGCTCAGCAATTCCCTTTGCTAGTCAAGACCTGGCTTAGGGTTTTAAAATTCAAAACCTGTCTTTGCTGGCACGAACAACTTTATACTGAAAACAACTCTTCAGTTACTAAAAATAACTTTTAAATAAAAATATCCTATTTCTTTGGATTTATACTCCAAAATTTGTCTTTGAAACTTAGAGATCACTAATTGTATGATTTTAAAGAGATTAGAAATTAAGAGTTCTTGAGTTCACTTTCTCAGCAAAATTACATGTCCATATTTTCTACTTAACCATATGCTTTCATAAAAATACATGGTTTAGAAACAAATGTTCACTTCATTGCAATTTAAACAACAGAGTTTTAAAGCAGTATATGCATTGAATTGAAATTATTTGTACAAAACGAATTGGCTCATATCTGGGGTAATGAAACATGATGCAGATTTTAGTTTGGATTTTTCTGAAACGACAAAAGACAATTAAGACTTTTTTTGGTTTTTTTCCCTTGCATGAAAATTATCAGCGGAATTAGCTTAGTTTGGAGATCTGGTTGACAAGGGTTTGTATGCTTGCTTATCTTTTATTCCTCCTTTGGTAACCCTCTGAAAAATCACTGGCACTATACTACAAACATAATATTACTTTAGGTGTAGTTGTTGCTATTTTTAACTCTACACACTGATGTTGCACAGCACCCCATAAATGCTTTATAATTTTCATTTTTGATGAAGTGTTCACCAGTTGCAGTTTGACCTGGAACAGTAGAACATCTTCTTAAACGTACTCCGCAATTCTGGGCTTCGGAATGCAAAAATCATAGGATTGATGATGGCATTGCACATTAAGAGTGTCCCATTCACGTGGAAAATGGACATGTAGCAGGCACAGTAAGGGTTATGTGGGCAAAACCTTGCTAAGAGGATGTGAAGAACAAAGGGGGCCCAACAGCAAAGGAAAACTCCAAGAAAAATAGTCAGCGTAATTGCGCCTTTCATGTTGGTTCTGTGCTGGATGGTGCTGCTGGGCAGTGAGGCGATCTTTTTGGCGTGAGATCGTGCCAGGAGGAACATGTGGACATAGAGGCAGAGTATGAAAAACATCATCAAAGGGAACAGGATAGTGAAGGGGATGACTGTTGCTGCTTCATAGGAGAAGAGGGCAATGGCAATGCTGCTGCCGGCGCAGAACGTCCAAATGATGGCCAGGATAACCAAGGCCCTCCTCAGTGTCATGATATTGTGGTACCGCAAAGCGTAGAAGATAGTGATGTATCTATCTGCTGCAATTGCTAGCAAGCTGAAAATAGACCCCAGCAGAGACAGGATGAACATGGAATCCATGGCATCATCCAGCTTTTTCTCAAAGTCTCCGTGACGTGTCAGGTATCCCATTTTGCACAAGATGATGAAGATGTTCTCCAGAGTTTTGTACAAGCTACCTAACATGTCTGAAATGGCTAAACTGCAAATGAAGAAGTACATGGGCAAGTGTAAATTCTTATTTCTAACAACAGCAATGAGGATAAGTAGATTTTCCAGTATCCCAGCGGCAGCAACAGTGAAAAAAACTTCCTCTGGCACAACAACCTGGGTGCAGTCAGTGATATTTAATGAAAAATCACTTATATTTTCAAAGGATGGAATGCTTGTCTGCCCTGGGTATTTGATTAAGTTGGAAGGTCTCTCAGTGCTCATTCTTCTGGTCATGAAAAGAGTCTGGTTCAAGTTTAGCTTTATTTTGAAGCTGACCAGTCAATCAGACCATTCTTCTTTTGATCAAAGCTCTCTCCTTCATCTGGAGCAATTTTAAGACTTAACTGAAATGTTTGGAATTTCTCCTACAATAAATATCAAGGAGAAATTTACCACATATATGAGGCAAAAATAGATATTTGAAGTATCATCTATTGCAGTTTAAAGCATGTGTATAATCACCATAGAGAGAAACAACTGGATGAAATAAGAGCTGTTCAAGGATTCACTGAACCTTAAAGAAAATCAAAGTGTAAATTCTCTTTTAGCTTCAAAGTAATTTTAAAAAATATGTATAATTTTCTTTACTAAATTATATCCCACATTTACTGAAATTAATCTGACAGACTTCAAGAGTTTGGCAATCTTTACTGGCCCAGCTGTCTGCTTTGAGAAAGCCTGGCAGTTCTCACAAGATTTTCAGTATTATTAGACACAAATAAAACTAATGCCAAGATAAACTCTTGTCCAGAACAATAACATGTTTACCTCCACACTGTTGATGGTGTAATGAAATGTTCTCAATTTAGATGTGGACATTTGTAAATATTGATGTATTTAGAAGTATATTAGATATTAGTGAGAGGTTTCCTTTTCATTTAGGTTGAAACTGTCTTTTGATTCCATTAACATATTTCTAAGATCTGAAGTGCAATCTTTTCTTATCTGTTTTTTACAACTATCTAAAACCCCAAATATTTATTTCGGCACCAAGATGATGTTTTCTTTTCTCCATAACGATGCAAATCGAAACTACATCCAAGCATAAAGGAATCTTTTCAAAGATTTTACTCTTTTCATTAATGTATACATTGATATGATATTAATTTTGCTTGGATATGACCCATAAATGATAAGAAAGAGTTTTGCTTGTCATCTTCATAGCCAACCTTGGGAAACACAGATGCAGTTTTGGTATTTAGAAAGTCTCCTTCTTTAAAGATATATTTTCACTGAAAAGGGTTGTCAAACACTGGAACAGGCTGTCCAGAGAAGTGGTTGAATCACCATTTCAGAAGGCCTTTAAATGAGGTATGGATGTGATACTTAGGGACATTGTGTAGTGGTGGACTTGGCAATGCTGGGTTAATGATTGGACACAATAATCTTAAAGGTCTTTTCTAGCCAAAATGAGTCTAAAATTTCATTATTCCCCCTCTGCTTTTAAGTTTAAACCAGCTTTCTTTAACACTTTCATATAAATAAATCTTGAAATTCCTTTGGATATTTGTTCATAATCAGGGTTGCTGAATACTATAACACACAGTTACTGTTTCAAAGGGAGAAGTAAAAAGTTTTAATTATTTTGTATACAAACAAGGCTGGGGGCACCAGCCATCACAAATTCGATGAAATAAGATCACTTAAGAGAAAGCATTCAGGAGAATACCTATACATATCTGAAAACACAGCCTTTCTAGTGGACAAAATGAACGGCATTGCACTGCAGTATGCGTGGACATTCCCAAAGATAATTAGGCCAGCATCTGTCAGTATGTGATGGAAGGACTTACTAACAAGAGTAAGAAACTTGACAATGTCTTTGTAATGATACGTTTTTCCTATTCTCACCTGGAGCTACTGTCACAGTTAAGTTTAATGATTTCTAATCTAGCACTCTGTTAACAATTTTCACTCTTTATAGGAAGTCAGCACAGACACTTCAGACAAAACTTCATTTCAATAGGATTTAAATAGGAGAATCAGCTGTCAAACATGTTTATTAAGTTTTCTCAAAACTGTTTTTCAAGAATGCTTCTTTGCTGATATAGTTGTATTGCTACATATAAATAATATTGCTACATAGAAATAATCTACCTGAAAAACATGAAGTTTCTTTCACTGAAAATGTATAATATTATGAATGGCATGGTATATCACCTTTGCTGCTTATAATTTTACAGTAATTTTGTATTAAGCTAAGAGCGGAGAATTTATAAGGGCTTTGATGCATTTACAGTAAACTGAATAATTACATCACTTAATGTTATTTTCCAACAATTAATAGAAAGCCAAAAAAAGACCATCTTGTTTCAGAGATTCTCATTTTGGCATGTATACATGGTTAGTGCACACTATTCTATTAGTGTTCCATCAAAAATCTTGTCAATTATCTCCTTTTCTGATGCTTTAGTGTGGTGCAGTCATATTTCAATCTCAGATATCCCAGACAGAAATATCTGTGTGTATCATGTTTTACATGGGTCATAAACCCAGTGCTTGATCTGCACAACAGATATTGTATCATACATCTGCAGTAAGTTCCACAGTTACAGGATTCTTTTCACTGCTACTGATCTACCAGATGGGGTGCATTAAGTAGTTTAGTGGTTCAAAGCAGTGTAGGAACAGGCAGACTACACATGGGAGGTAAAACTGTTGTGAACACGGTGAGTAACACCAGAAAAATTACTCTGGGACCAAGAAGCCCAGGGTCAAGAAGGACCACCAGGACTCCACTGGATCCATGGGTGTATACTGTCTTCTGCTCAATCTCTCTCCCTCTTCCCTCCTTGCCCTTCTCTATTTCTTTCTGTCTCTCTACCTCATACACACATACTGTTAAATAAAATCCATACTACTGGCTTATAATATGATCTTGTCTTCACCTTCAGCTGGACAGAGGCATCTTTCAATAACTGGATCTCAACATGTCTTAAAAGCTAATGGGAAAAGAAGACACTTAGGAGCTTGGATGCATGTTCCTACTGTCTACAGAAATTAGAGCTAAGGTCATTTCACAGAAGTATAAAAGGTGGAAAAAAAATGTTTACACTCCTGTGTTGTTACCAGAGACAGTTTGGATGCAACAAATTTCCTCTCCACTGTCAGTACCTTGCCAGTTTGCTTCATCACTGTACTGTCCAGATAAAGGGTCTGTGCCACACACTCTCAGAAATATCTCAGATTTATCTTTTGCAGCTACCCGCAAAGTCAGCCTTTCCCAGCTAGTGTTTACATTTCAGAAGTATTAAAAATGGGGCACAACAATTTAAAAATAAAAGAAGTCATATAGGACAATTCTGTTTTTCCTGGTAGTCAATAGCTGAATTATTTGGATTTTACCTTTTTGAGGTCATTCACGGTCTAAGAATGTCTGCTTGACTGTAGCAAGAAATTTAAAACAGTCAAAAGGCAATAAATCACAATGAAAGACTCTGAAACACATTTACATATGTAACTGTACAACAAAAACAGCAAAAAAGCTCAACCCATCCTTGTTTAAATTAGGTCCTGGATGAAGAAATCAACAGCTCCAGTAACACTGGATATTCAGATACATTTTTTATCTAGAAGGAGGCAGTCTCTTGAACTGATATAATAAGCAATGAGCTCATGGCAATAGTAAAGTTACTAAAAATGCATACATTTGTAGTACTATCATCAATTTTTTTGTTTGGGAGCTATCTAGAAGAAGGTTAAGCAGCAAACTGGGATAATGGAATCCAAGACCAAAAACTATACTGACAGTATTGTACAAACTTGAGGAATGAATCAAAATCAGATTACCTGACGGTGGTGATCACCATGGTTATGGTGTGGCTTCTTATGACGCTCTTGTTACTTGGAAAGCGTGTTTGCACTGGTTTATATTGCTAAAATATAATAAACACAGAGCTAAATGCAAGCCCCAGTACTTCAGCTTGTGGCAAGGCTGAGAATATCCTTGAGGATGCTGGCAACTCCCAGTACCCCAGAGCATTAACCTTGGGCACAAACCGTAACCCTCCCCCATCTGCCCTAACTAAATACAAATTTTTATACAGTAGAAATACAGTGACTTAGCATCTGAAAGGTCTGGGAATAATAGGTCTGCTCTTGATTTATTTTTTTTTAATTGGATGAAAACTTAATTCACTGAATAAATAAACAGCACTTTTCCCTTGATGCCAAAATATTAAATAAACTGGCCAGGTCAGCTGCAATAGCAATAAAAGTAATATCAGCTGTGAACTATAATGAGAATATATGGTAAAAAAATTATATACCTTAAATAATGTATAATTTCCCAAGGACGTTTTTTTCTTGCATCTATTATTGTTTTAGTAACAAACCATACTTCTCTTTGTTGTAAAGACTCAAGATGTATTTACTCTCTAAATAGCTGTCAGTAAATAAAGCCTGAAAGGATACTGAGTGGTCTCTTCAGCTTTAGTACTGCACAAAACAGCTGTGATAATGAGCCAATTATGTAGAGGCAATGATTTCTTTCCAGAATCATGAAATGTATGAATTCCTGGTTCTATGTACCTAAATTGTTTGGAAAAAAAAAGTAATTTAGAAGGAATGGAACAGAATAAGTGGTTTGTATATCAGACCCAGTATATACAGTATATTTCTCAACTCAGGATATACATAGGTGCTTGTTTGTCACTAGAAATGCCATAACCTTCCCTCAATCTCAAAGTCTCCAATGTATTAGCACTTGCTTTTAATGTTTTCATCTCTAGCTAGCTCTGAAGCTTTGCCATTGGTACACCTGTTAATCTGTTCAGTTTGGTTGCCCTTCTAAAGCCTTGCCCTGGTGGAATATGAATCCCTTGTGAGGGGGTTGGACAAGCTGTGTGTGACTGGTTATGCTGCCTGGTGCAGCTTAGAATGGCCTCCTTTGTCTGAAAATGCCAGCCAAAGTCCCGGGGATGGCAGCAATGTATTTTTTCTGTCACTCGTGTTCAAGTTGTTGCAATTTTCTGTCAAGATACATTTGAGAGAAAACCAAGAAAAAAATACCTTTTCCCTTGTTTCTAGCTTTTCCAGGAGTACCAGGCATTTAAGAAGGAAACAAGCCACTCAGAAACATGGATGTGGACACTTAGGTTTTAAGGCTGTAAAACAAGAGAAGTGGCAACCCTTTTTTCTCTTTTTTTTTGTCTTTAGTAGGTAGGCAATGGCTTTCATGGGGACAAGAAGGACTGGACCTGTTACAGGCAGGTAAGTTATGAGGACAGGATGATCCCTATGTGTGCTAATGGGAATCTCTTTTTGTCTGCCAGCCTGGCTTAACCCTGGACAAGCAAGTAAGTGAAAAAACACACCAAGCCTCATCCTGCCTTGCCCTGCACATCTTATGGTTCTTCACAGTCATTAGAAGTAACTGTGTCAGAGGAATTACTCTAAAAAATACAGACTCTTAAGGGCCCTATCATTTTCTCTACTTCCTGTAGCATTTCTGTCTGTCTCAAAATACTGAAAATATCTCACTTCTAGGCTGACCATGCTTAGGGTACTTCAGTATGGCCTGTACAAACAAAACCCAAACAGAAACCTGCCTGCTCGAGGAACAGTAGCACATCATAAGTGAAACATCCTCAGCTGTAATTATTAAACTCTTGAAGGAAATAGTTTCCTCAAATGACCTTGATTTTAAATATCTCACCATTTATTAAGCAAACCCAAATGATGCAGGAAGTATCCAAGAAAGTTGCTAAAATTTAGTGGCAGCACAGTTCTTTGGTATTGTCTAAGTATTGCTCCTTTATTTGGGAATCCCCCTGAAAGCATTTGTATTTCCCATCAGTAACTGAGACAATAAAAAGGTGCACATTTGATAACTTTCTTTCATATAAAACTGAGAAAGTCTACATTTGAAAATAGGCATTATATGTTAAAAGCTTTGTGAAACAAAAACACTTAAAAAAAGTTAAGTGCTATAGCAAAAGTATTAATTTCCATCCTTCATAAATCAGAATTTTTCACTTGTGAACATGAAACGTCTCAGTTGCTGGCATTGAGATGGAACAGAAAGATCTCTTTCCAGGGCAGGTCTTTCAAAAGCATGAGTTTCCCCTGCTTACTGCTGTAGGTACAGCTAGAAAAAAGTATCACGTGGTCACATATCATTGTTCAGTCTCTAGAACTTGCATCTTCTCATCAAAGTAAACATATTTCATATGAAAAACCAATTTATACCAGAACACAGTACTGGTGGCTTTGATAGAATCCTTTTCCTTCTAAATATTTTTATCTTTTTTCTTTGTTTTTAAAAAATTACAATGTAGGTAAAACAGTATCAGGAGTATGTGAAAACAGTAAGGAAAATTTGAGATGCTATGATACCTGGATCTTCATCACAGAATCTTTTGAAATGTTTTTAACAACTGCAATTAATATTCATGCTGTACTAGGTAATTTATTCTTTTGCTTTGATCTCCCTCTAGTGTTCAAGAAAATAGTGTTAGCCAAGTATTAATGACTGATTGGAGCTATTCTGATTCTTCACATGAGTGGACATTATATAACGCTGTATTTGCTAATCTCGAGTTCATGAATTGTCTTCAGACCTAGATAAACGTTCTTTGCATAAGTGTTCACTGCCATAGGTCTTGGTGATTTACTGCACCAGGACAGTGAGTATATGTCCCATATATATCTTTCTTAGAAATAACTTTACATTGACAGGGGTGACACTTTTTGAAGCAGAGGAAGGAAGCAAAGAAGGAAGCGTGTATGTATACAAGCTAAATACAAAATAAAACCCTGTTGTATCTAAAGCTGTACATACACAAATTAGATTAACTACTAGCAAAATTTCACTCACATGATTACAACTGTAACTTCCTTTTAAAAGTAATTTCTAGAGTGAAATTAAGGTACCAATCATACTTGCTGAAATTTTAAATGTAAGGTGTGTGTATCTGTTGAAGAGACTTCTATTTTCCTAACTTTGAAAACTGCATAAAAGCATTTTCTGACCAAATTATAAGCTGAACAGACTGGAGATCTTGCAAAGACCACAGCTGAAAAAAAATTGAATGTTTGATTTATTCTGATGGATACTTCTTTCTTTTTCCCTTAAGATCAGCACCAAGGTAACACAATTATGTGTTTGTTTTATGAATAAGGAGAAATCAGGAAAGATTTTCTTATTCATTCTTAAGGTTAGCTATATTCACTATGCCTTGATTTTGTTGCCAAAAAAACCCCAAACAATAAAGCATCTGAGCTATGCAGGAACAAACTAACCAGGACTACTTATCTCTCTATCATGTGAGTGTAGCTTCCTGCAAAACTTGCATAGCTCTGGGTGTTTCAGCAAAGATGCAGGCAGGAAAAGTAAAAAAGAATTAAACAAAGATGGATTGAGTTCTTATTATCCTTGACAAAATAAATCTTTACAGTAGCATAGAGGAAAAAGGAATTATTTAGGATGTTTATGAATGAAATGGCAAGAACCATTAAAATGGCAGAGAGAAAAAGAAATTAAAGCTGAAAAACCCAGGAAGCATTTTCTAATTGTTTAATTCCTTGTGGCAGTATCATTTTTCACATACAATTTCTGAGACTGTAAGCAATGGTGTTAGCTGAAGTACCTGGAACTAAAAAAAACCTGCATAAAATGTTGGATGTTATGTAAAGACTCTTGTTTTGTCGCAAGGCATAAACACAGAATGTCCACAAAGTCATTAGTGAACTTTATTTCACAAAGTCATTAGTGAAATAATCTTCTTCCTATCAAGTGTGTGGACAATTTCTTGAAAATGAGTAACCTATAGAGATTAAAACTAGGACCTGTACACAATTGTGGGCTGTAAATGTATTAATGCACTTCTGACTGGTGTTTTGCTTCCTTTTTCAGTAGTTACCCTTTGGAGCAGCCTTCCCACCAGTGTAGAAAACACACTGTGCCCTGGGGAGGGGGGAATTCTGCAAGTCATTTAATACACAGCTATCAGGGAAGAGAGTGAAATTGCAGTGAAGGCTTCCCCTGTCTTTGCTGCTGGAAAGTATATATGATCATAGGACTTGTTTTTTTTCTGAAACATGTGGAGCCTCACTCTCTGTAAAGCTTTTGTTGCTTTGTAAAGTTGAAAAACCTTAAGAAATGCAACTATTGTGATGCACTAAGAAATATAATTATTAGTAAGTTGTAATTTTAACAACAAAATCTACCTAAAGGAAAAAAAAGCCAAAGAAAGACCAAATTTAACCAAACTTGCTGTGCCTGGTGCAGGTAATTGCTTTGGAAGTGATGTACTTATAACCTTTGGCCTTTGGTGTGACAAGGTGACAAGCTACAGTGATCAATGCCTTCTAAATATGTTTCTTTATTAAGATTGTAGTGGAAAGGTTAATGTTTCTTTGAAACACTAGTTATTGTGCCCTAGAGTTTGTAGTTGGGTTTTATTACACTATTCTTTCCTATTTGTTTCCAGAATAAATTAATTTTAAGTCTATAAAGCTATAAATTTCTACAAAGAATGAAAAATGATATTGGATTTGAACACAGGGCAAATAGTTCTTTGGGATCTTTGTAAAATCAGTCAAGAGGCCTTCAAGTGACATTTTTGGAGGCCATTGCTCTGTTCTTACACTTTCCAGTAAATCACTGTTTGCCATTAATAGTGCCATATAAGAATGTTACCAACAAGCATTAAGGAAATCTCCTTCACAGAAATGCATTAACTATTTCTTGAAAAAGAAGCCCTGTATTTCTGCTCTAAAGAAAGAAGCACTCCGAGCTGCTCTTTTAGGAGCCATCCATCTTTTTCTCTGACTGTGTTTGCTCCAGTAGTTGCTAACAAAATAATAGTCAAAGTAAATGGTATAATTAAAGTAATTTTTAATATTCTTAAATGGCAGAAAACAAGGGTATAGATTTTTAACATGTAGCCTGATGTTTAAGTGCATTATCTTATGGTATATATTAGGTATGTCTTATTGAAAAAAAAAACATGCATCAAAAATACATCTTCTTTCCTGAGAGCTATTTAAAAGTGCCATTGCACTTTTAGTCTTACCACTGAATGAATATATTTACATTCATTCATACGAAGAAGTAAAAGTAGTGAAAAGTTGATGATTAATTCAAGAGATGGTTGTTTCCTCTGGGAAGCCTGTAGAATTGGGGCAAGGTAAAGAAAATACCTCTCTTAGATTCGTCTTTTCAGAGCCATCTTCATTCCATATGCCCGGGAGGGAGAATGAGTATGAAAATAAGTGAGGAAGGACTCAAATCTAAATTCTCAAAGCCTGTAAAAGTCTACTTGCATTTGGAGTAGTGGCCACATGAAGATTTAGTCTAGTCACATGTTGGCATTCAGTGCTACTGTGGCTTCTACTCTAGGTGGAAGTAGACAAAATATCATTGCAAAAGGTGTGCTGTCATCCAAAGGCACCTCTGAAGGGGATGGGACATTTATGAAGATACCTCAGACAGATTAGATAATTTTAGCTTGCCTTTCCCAAGCACTAGCATGTGGAACCCCTATGGCAGTGATGCTGTGGCAGAACAGGTATTTCCTCTTCTGCACAGGTATCATGGAATTACATGTATATATAGGGTATGTGTGTGGTGAAATTTGGCTTCTACTTCTAGTCTGCAATAGTTAAAATGGAAAGTCAAAGGATAAATAATCAGTTCAGGTATCTTCAACAACATGTGCTAAGCAGTGACATTTGCTCTGCCCTCATTTATGGTTATCTGCTTCAAGGCAGAGACTGCTGCTGCTCTCTGCCTTCCTCTCTTGTGTGCTACAGACTGACACAGGATTAAGTATCTAAGAGTATTGGCAATTAGAGTGCAGCAAACCACACAGCTGTCTGAGAAATCTGTAACTGTCAGGTAGATCGATGGAATTATTCAATACTTGCACTTGAGCAAGTGAGAACAGAATTTGATCTCCCTGAACAGAGTGAATACAACAAAACTGTACCTGGCAGGTGTCGCCCTCCTTAGATAATTCCCGGTCCAGAATACTCATTGGTGACCAGTTAGAAAATCTCTGAGGAATGTGTGGCCTCTGGCTGATGCAGTGAGAAAAAAAACCCAAACAGTTGAAGCAAGAAAAACAGTAAACAAAAGATAAGAAACATTTCAATAGAACTTTTCCTATTGTATAACTTCTTCCATTGGTAAAGAGGATAATCTTACTCATTCTTCATACAAAAGACATAAAACCCCTGCCAAAATTTTGCTTTAAAGAAAAGTAATTTTAAGATGAAAGATTTTAGGGAACCTTAGGAAATATAGTACTTCATTCCACAATAACATTGCATATTTCACTAATTTCTCCAAGGAGGCTTTCTGACATTAGGTATATTTAGTAAACCTCCACTTACCTGCTAGTGAAACCACTTGTGTGCCAGTTTGCTGTAGCTCTGGGACCAAGATTGTTTATAAAGGAAAGGAAGCCAACATAGTCTTTGCGTAAGGGAAAGACTGGAACACCTAAATCAAAAAAGATGACAGTTGTTTCATTGGCATAACCTTGGATTAGGGTCTCTTTAAAATAAATCATCCACTGTCTCTTGAAACATTTATAAGAAAAGAAAAAAAGAAAAATCTGCCCACTCAAAGTGAAAATATTCTGTTTCAGCTGGATTATCTTTTCAGCTACTCCTCTTTATAACCTCCCTTCCTAATATTTGGAAGGAGGAGTGTGTAAATCACAAAAAGATCATGGGCTATATTATAAATAGAATTTAAACACTCAGGTAGATGGTCGATCTGGTATAAGATGTTTATTGCCATCAAGATGATTGTCACTGTCTTTGTTTTCAACCTATCATCTCTACAAAAGACACAACTGGTGGCTGAACTGAAAAGTCAACAAGGTAGAGAGAATTCAGCAGCACCAAAATCCAACTCTACTATTCTGAATAAATATAAGGGATCATTATGGAGATATGTAATTCAGGTCATGAAGGTTAAAACATTGTACTGAGCTTTAACGATACTCCATGAAGATGTGGTCAGCCCTATTACTGAAACAAATGGGAAGGAATAGCATAAGTGAGTTACCCTAGGGAAAGACTTCACATGTGGATCTATTAAACAGCAATTACATTTCAATGCCCAAAAGCAGAATTATATTCTTAACATTGTAAACTGAGAAAAATTGTTTGCTTCCAGGAAAACTTAAGTCTACTTCAGAAAGGGTGAATTCGGCTCAGGAAATGAGGATTTAATTCATCTATGTGCAGCAGGACTGGTAAAAACATAAACCCCCAGCAATTAACACTTTGACAGCTTCAGTGAGAGTCGTTTGGATCCCTAGAACATAATGACTGGAGGAGAAAAATCTTAGCAACACATGCGAAGGGAGGGGACCTGATAAAAAAAGAAACCTTCAAAAGTGAACAGTATACTCATCATCTTTGAGTATCCTTCAGATTTTCAAGGAGGAAAAAAGTGTCTCACCCTTACTCTTCATCCTCAGTTGTACACAGGTCTGCTTTTAGACCAGTTAAACTTGCTGAGTGCCATTATGATACAGAGAAATAATTAAATAAAATAAAGTCAAGAAGACAGCTGGTGTCACAGGAGTGCAGAATGTTTATCATCTTTTACCTGCATTGTGCAGCATTTTTATAACCTCCTTCAAATATAACTGGTTATGGTCCTTGCAGGAGCAAGCTTCAGGAGTGCTCATTCTTTATATTGCCAGGCAGAACTCATCTTATGAATTCAGGTTTTTTGCACTGCTTCGTGCATGAAGACACTCATTAGGTGCCTCAAAAGTCATGAAGGCCTTCGCTCCTTGTGCTGTAAATTTCTGTTCTACATTAACAGTGCAATATGCAACCTAATAATATACTGTAAGCACAAAAAAATCTGTACCATAAACTGTGATAAATAGTTAATAAGGAAAAGTCCATAGGTTCAGGCTTGCATTTTATTTTGGTTACAGGGAAAATAAACATACTGGCGGCACAGAGAGTGCTTCATTCAGCCTTAGGCAACAAGTCAGTTTGGATGAAGCCTGAATTGAGAATGAAGTGAAAAGTTAGAATAACAATAACAACAACAATGTTGAGTCAGAGAAGTTGTGGATGCCCCATCATTTGAAGTGTTCAAGGCCAGGCTGGACGGGGCTTTCAGCAGCCTTGTCTAGGGGAAGGTGTCCTTGCCCATGGCAGTGGGGTCAGAACTAGATGGTCTTTAAGGCCCCCTCCAACCCAAACCATGCTGTGATTCTATGTTAAATAAAGACATTAGCTTAACACTCCAGTGTGTCCCTCCTAGCATTTCAAATACTTCTGTTCAGGGACAGTGTGAATGCCACTCCAGTCAGCCCAACAAAGCTGGAACTGTAGGTGTGCAAGGGACAGCATGCTGCCCTCAAGTTCTGCCTGCAGCTCACAGAGCTCTCAGCCTCCAGGCTCACATTAAATGCAAATCTGCAGCAGTAGGAGAGTTTGGGATGCATTTCCTGTGCTTTTTACCTGGCCACAGAGGCTCTCTGCTGCTCAGCAGAGGTGTCTGATGCTACGGATAAACGCACAGTGAATGTTTGAGGGAGCACAATGATAAGAAACAGAAAGGTTAGTATTTATCAGAGTTTTATTTTGAGAGTTGCTGTGGGCATTTAGAAAAGAGATCAGAGGAGAGAAACAAATTAAAATGCCCCTTGACAAGTCACCTACCTAAGAATAAATCACTACAATTCCAGACAGATCAGTTTTTTTTAATGGTAATTCTTGATGGTAATTCTGTTTTTCTTTATGAAGGGAAGGTATGTAAATAAGAAAGGATATGTCATAGAGAGGCCAATAGATATTCAAATTTTTTTACTATGTAATATTAAAAAAAAATACTACAATGAATTACAATGAAAAAGCAGCTAGAATTGCATGTCATAAATAAAAAATGAATCTCTGTTATCACACTGCATAAGATTTATTATTTTGATTTATTGAGCCATTAAATCAGTTGATTATTTGAGTTTGAAGTTTGAAAAATACAAAATAATTAGAGAATGACCTTATTACCTGAAAAATTGTTACAATGATTTTTCCAGTTTTGTGCTTAAAAAAACTAGCGAATTTAACACTCATATTGCATGTGTTTTCATCCCACTGTGTTTCAATTCAAAAGAGCACTCCGGGAAATAAACAGTATTTTCACAACATGTGAAGAGAGTAAGAGATCTAGAAATTGCAGCAGTAAAGAACGCTATAAATAGCCCAGGCTTTCAAGGAGGAGACAGGATCAGTAGTGTTGGTAAGAAGAAGAGTGAGTGAAAAATGTGACCTCAGAAGGGTCAAGAAGAACAGAAGTACTATTTCCACAGCATACACTTTTTTTTTTTTCATCTAGTATGCAGGGTATCCATTAACTGTAGTTTATTAGCTATATTAAATACTTAGCAAAAGCTCAGATTCTGTAGCCATGACCTTTAACAAAACAAGCAAGCATGGATTTAGCCTGTCATTTGATTCTTGCTGCACAGTAGATCTGTTGGGCCAGATTTTTATTCCATGCAATTTTCAATGTGTTGTGCAAACTTGGAACTTTGCAGAAAAAGGCAACTATTAGGCTACTCTGTCATCAGAAAGCAAACAATGATCTTTTGGGGACAGGTGGCTATAGAAAAAACATTAGCAGAAGAGGTTTTTCTTAAAGAGAAGACAGTCTAATTGTAAATTGGTAAATCAGAAATATGTAAGTATTTGCAATTTTATTACTAGTAATCCAGTATTTGCACAAAGATGCCGCAAATTATTTTTTCAGTGACTTGACGTATGAAAGCAAAGTAAGTTTTAGGAAATTTCTGGAGGTACACTGGTAATGAATTCATCCCTGAGGCAGCGCCATATGGTCAAACAGAGCTCCAAGAAGAAAAGATTCAACCAGCTTTTTCAGATGTTACCATGTTAAAAAATTGCACACTGAAATATAGCAAATGATAAAAGATGAGATTAGAATGCCTGTAGAGATTTTTTTAATGAATCTGGGCTTTTCTGATCAATTTTTCTAAAAGGAATTGTTTATTTTGTTGAATCCTACAACATAGTCAAGGAATGTATTAAACTCAGTACCTGTGGGGACTGGGTGGTCTACTTAAATGTTAACATTTACTTATTTATAAGTAATTGGATTTTCTATTTTCGTATTGTGCTGTAGCAAGTGTTCTAGGTATAATGTTGCTATTCAACATGAAAGATTAGTTAGGTTTTAAAAGGAAAAGCTGGCATTGCTATTGTCCTGTGAGATGATTTTCATGCACATAGTGCATAGGGGTCAGGTTCTGTTCAAATACTGGTGTTCAAGGTGACCAAAACATTTTGTATGGATGGAAAACATTTTACATTTAGTCAATAGTATATCAGGAGGATTTAGTAAACTTATAAAAAACTACATTAGTTTTTTCAAAAGTGCAAATGAGAACAGCTAAAAGAAATACATGTTTTTTTTTAAGAGTGATTTGCTTTCTAGTACCATTCTTTTTTGTTTCTTAATTTGTTTGTTTTCCTTGTGTTTCCTCTTTATGGAGCTTTTGAAGGATATTATAATCCTAGAAAACCTAGATAAGACATTTGTTAATTTGATTATCCACTATCAAAACTAGTGTTTAATTATTTTCACCTTCAAAAAGCAAATATTGTAATACTTCTCAATTTATAAATTTATTTTTATAAGGAACTTTATTTCCATGATTATCTTCCATTTATTTATGCTCCTTAATTTTTTTTTTTTTTTGCTTTTTCTCACTTATATTGCTTTTTCAGTACTAGCAACAAAATAATTTCTCTTTTCAGTGAAAGCTATTTTAATTAGTACAATTGACTTCAAAAAATAAACATATCCTTAATTTTTCATTACACTTAGATAAATGACAATATTTGTCAGTTTGGGTCATTATACTTGATAAAAAGTATCTGTAAATATGGCAAAAAACTTAAAGGTATTCAGTTTTATATGAACTGAAACCCAATATAACCTTCATGACAGATGTAAATTCACTTTTTTTGGAAAGCTCTCATCTTTCAACATTCAGGAGGGGCCAATCCCATAGAAGGGAAATATCCAGAACTTTGCATTCTCCTCTTCCAGAACCTCCTCTAAGGCAGGAGAACTTTCTTCTTCTCCTTCTAGCCAGATTTATGACAACCATTGCTAATAGCAGACATCAGGCAGCTTTGAGCCTGAAGTTCAGGTCCCTGGGGATGATTTTCTTTTACTATTCCCTGTCTGATGGGGAAGAGGTTTTATTGCTTAATTGCAAAACCTGCGTCATCTTAAGGACAACAAAATGAAGTTTCATGCAAAATGATAGTCCCTTGACTGGGATTTCTAGTTAACAATTAACAAGCAGAAATTCAATGTTTAATTATCACAGTTAATTTTTGAGAAACCTCACAGACTTCAAAATAATTTGCATAGTGAAATAAAATGCCACATGAGAAGTTTCTTGATTTGAAATTTAATATTATATTTGACAATATATTTCTCATTTTAAAAAATCTTTGAAGAAATCTGAATTTCTAAATAAAGTTTTATGCATTTTTGCTTTCTCTCTAGCTAGAAAAAGAAACTTTAATGTATTTTATGCTAATCAAAATTAACAAATAAAAATATGGAAAGGAGTAAGTGTAATGACAGGGATAAAAATTATGAAGAAAACTCTACAATTTCAGACCAGTAAAATAATTTGTCCATTTATTGCAATCTCAGAAGATTCAGAGACTAAGGAATTACTTCAGTTGTTTTTAACTTTTATTGCTTTAGTCTCAGAAAAGTCTTGAGCCCCAGGGCACTCAGTGGGACTGTCTGAGGGCAAGAGCAGCAGTTTGTCTGTTGTTTGTTCTGAGCGGTAGGGGAAAAAGTGCAATCCTTTGATGGAGCAGGTTGAAGAACTCCTTTTATTCTCCTTGTTTCCTTTCCTGCAGACGGATTTGTGACAGGCTGAAACAGCATCCCTACAACCCTGGGATTGTAGGTGCAGTTAACCAGAAAACCTCTATAACATTTTGTTTAGTAAATTTCTGATTTATCTTTATGTTTGAGGCTTTGATAGTGGAGTTAAGTTGATAGTGGAGTTAAGCTTGAGTGGAAGGAACAATTTTGGAGAAGGGAATAATGCAATCTAAAATATGACCTACTAGTGAAGTGAATGTGTACGTGGAGGAGGGTTAACTGGAATGTCAAAGACAGCTTAAATTTTACAATTTTTATATCACTTCAACCTCAAAAGGCAGATAGGTGAAATTTCTGAAATGTGTTCATTTACTTTCTCGGATGACCATCACGTATCACTACTTGATAAAAACAAACACATTGCCCAATAGGATTTTTAAAACCAATTTACCTGGGTAGTGTCTAAATGCTTCAGCAACTGTTCATTCTCTTTTTTTAGTTTGGACATTTTTGATACCTTATTTTTCTAATATTTAATTTCTATCTTTATGAATCATGTAACTTTAAAAAATACTGTTTGTGTACTTTCATATTCTGTTTAGTATGAAGTGGTTGCTGTCTGAAATAAATGCAAATTTTTGGCATGCAAAGAACAGACATAATCAATACAACAGCTTTGTTGTTTTTTCTCTTTTAAGACATTGGTATTTGACTTTTGTTTCAGTTTTTTGGTGGAAAATGAAGAAAAAAACCTATTTCTTCAGGCATTTGTAGGTTTTTTCCTCTGACTATTAATTAGTTTATAGCATGCTTTCATTGAATGTTTCATTTGGTTAGTGTGACAGAAAATCAACAAAGACTTGGATTTTGTTTTCAATCCACTTTGTATCTTCCTGCCTATTATGCCCACTAAACACGTTTCCCCCAATGTCTGGTTATGTGTTATGTATAATTGAAAAGCCTCTTATATTGTTCATTTGTCATTCTCAGCCATGCATGGGTACTGACTTAGAGCAAAAAATTGAACGTGTTTGTGTCGATAAAATGAATTTTTTGTTCTTGTAATAATCTTCTCAAGTGGCATTTAATCTCACTAGAAAAAAAAAAATAGAAAGAAAAAAAGGAGAGAATCTGTCTTTTCCCCCCATTTAAAAAATCTTTCATATTTTGTCAAGGGATTCATATCTTATAGTCCCTTAACTAACAGGCACTCTTCTTTGATATGATTTGCTGGTATTGTTGCATTTTGTTGCCCACGGGCTTGCTTCCATTTAAATACAAGATTGTCAAGGTTGAATGAACATTGTTGTTTATGGTGTCTTGTCAGCACTTGGAACTGCATAATGAATGTAATTAAAAAAAACACAAAGTAAGCAAACACTGGAAACGTGAGGATTCTTGACTTTTAATCTGACTGGTACAAAGAATGAATTTTCAACACTAAGGCACTTATAGGTGGCAAATGGAAAAATTTCCTGGACCATTACATGTGTTTAACTAGATATAAACTACAGTGAAGTGAAGATCCTGTAAAATGAAAGATCACTGAAAGGATGAGAAGGTCTCAAGGAATGTTTTGATAATTTGCACAATATCTGCTAAGTTGCCTGTTGGGGTCCAAGGCAACCTGCAAGCAGAGCCAGAAAGAAAACTGCTCTGACAGACCTGCCCTGAAATGTGCTCCATTCAAACTCCACGTATGCTGAATCCTCACAGTGTTTCCAGAAACAATGACTCCCAAGATGGAATTCCTTTCTTCCCCCCTAATATTCCTGGCCTTTCTGTGAATCAGGAAGAAAAATTCTGAAGACACCTTGCTTCACAGAACAATCTCTCATACCCATTCTCTAAGAGACAAGATTTCCTGAATCCACAGCTGGGAGAATTCCTGATCATAAAGGATTTGGCTTTTTAATTTCTGCTACATTTTGATGGGCTTACCACTGATAAGTGATAGAAGAATAGGAGATGAAGTTTCTTTCTGTGTTTTTGGCCACTAAGTTGAATAAATGGGCTAGAAGAGAGGCCAGGCTGTTCTCAGCATCCATCTCTTTCCCACCAGTGGGCAGTGCAACTGAATCATCCTAAAGGAACTCAAGCAGTTGGAATTTTTTTCCACAGTTCATTCATCATGTAACAATTTGTATGCAATGTGAACACAGAATGTGCTTGTAAAATGGGTTTGCCATGGCCAGGGAAGTATTGACACGGGTCAACTGTGATTTACAGTTGTTGAATGGAACACTTTTAAAACAAATTCAGTTGAAAAAATATTTTCCCATCAAGTTTAACATGTGAAATTGGAACAATTCTAAACATGTTCAAGAACCAGAAGAGTGAAAATGTCTTTAAGAATCACATTGAATTAACACAGAATTCCTGTACTTTGCCATTCGTAGTTGATCTTTGATGTTTTGTAATAAAAAGAGCTATTTAATTCTGAAAATGCTTTTCTTCAGCAAATTATGTGTGCTTTAACTTTTCATCTTATCCCAGGGCTGCTAAAGAGCTATATTGGCTCTCAGAAGAGCTCAAAATAGCTTGTTCTTTATTCAGAAAGACGGTGCCTAATTACATTAAGCCTGAACAATGGAATAGTTCAGAAATTGAAATAATGAACAACAAGAACAGCAACAAAAATGTGTACAGTTCGACACATCCAGTGTAATAATTATGCAAATTGTTTCTCTTTAGAGTTATTAAGGATTTTTCTTCCATACAAGTTTGCTTATGGAATACAAGGCTAAAGAGAGAAATGTCAAAATGTGACAATAAAGATTAATGCATAATTAAACAAAAAGTTATTTAAACCCAAACTTTGAAATAATTTTAATTATCACATTTTAAGATAATGATATGGCAAAAGAGAGAATGAGTGTATTTTGCCATCCGTGAGAGATTCATGTTTCTGCAAATGCTTATGGAAAGCCATAAATACACGCGAGTGTAATTTTGGTGATTAGAGTCTTGCTAAAACCTGGAGCTGAAGAAGCTATTTTATTTTTCCATTATGAGAAGTCTGCACCAGGTGCGGAAATACAAGATGTTCAGCAAGAAAGAGTTTGAAAAAGGAAGTGAAATAACTGGTCATTATGCTATGAAAATGAAGAGTGTCTTAAAAAAAGATTCCTGTAGATTATGCCCATTTCCTTCTCTATTTATAAACCTGTCCACTTTGTAAAAGCAACATTGCAAAGGGCATGATTTGGCATGCAAAACATTGAACAAATGCAAAAGTTTTCATAAGCTATCTGTGTTTTATGGATTTTATATACTCTTGCATGTAAACTCCACTGCTACTAAAATGAAAAACAGAGAGATGAGTATTGTCATAAATGCAGACTATCCACCAGGAACCATTAGGTTTTTGCATAAAATAATTTTCAGAACACAAACAATGGTGCAAAGATTGCTCCAGAAGTCTGGAAATCCATAATGGCAAATACAACTGTTTAACAATCTGACATGCAGTGCTACAAATAGGCATCGTTTACCAAACTGCCTTACTTGTCAAGTATTTGCTAAAATGTGCAATATCTAGAAATATGTACAAAATATTCTTTAACTTTAATTACAAAGAGTTGAGCAAATGAAATCAAAATGAAACACTGGATTCTAGCTCATTTATCCAGGTTATGTGAGAGAGAGATCAATGTTGATCTGAAAACACCTTACAGGCACACAAGTAGTTTCAAAGTAAAGCGTTTTAAACATGTGACCAAAGGGCAGAGGTCCAAAGCTGAAGATGAAAACATTCAGATTCTCATTTTCTTTTTATAACTAACAAGAGGTACGATGTCTGAAGGGTAAGGCAGTGAGAATTTAAATCTATGGCTTGCATTGTTCAGGGTGCCAGAATGCATGGCCCTTGCAACGTGGCTTAATTACTAGCTATTGTTGTAATCAGTGATGTCAGCCATAAATATCATACTCTCAGAGGTGTTTAGCCACTGATTTTAATGGAAATGAGAGCCTGAGTGCATCCCACTTGACACAAAGTCCATTGTCAGAGTGCTCTCTGGGCATTTTGCAATGGCCATTTCTCCAGCAGCAAATCCTTATGTGACAGAGAGCACAAGCAAGGTCTTACTCTGCAGTGGAAAAGTCGAGGAGCCACCTACTTTTACACATTTCACTTTAATTATTAAGACTAATTATTTCTCTACTTATTCCCTAGAACTCTGCTCTTGGTAAAGGTTGCCAAATAATATGAATAATCACTTAAAAACATTCCAGACATTTACAGTCCAGTGGAATTTCAATAATCTTTACAGACCTATAAAAGTAGATTTCTGAGGGTTTTTTTTTCCCAAGTTATAATAAAGTATCCTTTAAAAAAAGTACAGTTCTGTAATATACTAATTTGAAACATAACCATTTTAGACTTTTAACATTGTAGCTTTGATGCATACTTGTACATCAGTTTTGCACTTAGTGTCTTATTTTGACTTCACAGTCTCTAAACTGTCTCTTGAGCAGTGTGAGCATTTGTGAACAGGCATGAGACTGGGTTGAAACAGATAGTGGAGTGCAATGACTTCATTCTGTCATGAATTGAGATGCTTGTATGGAGAATTTGATATGTGAAAGGCATTTTTCAAGATTTCTGGTAGTTAAACATTTCTACTGGGAGTAAACTACCTCCAACCCTTCCTGTGATTGATTATTAATTACTCTATGGGATAAAGTCACAGTATTATTAATGGGAAACTGTGCAGATTAACTCTGGAAGCTTCAGGAAGAAAAGAGGATTGCGCTTCACATATTAGTTTTTAGCAGATATGGAGAGCTGGGGAATTTCTCTGTGCTGTAGTAAGGAGAAGAGCTAAATTGCTGCATGGGGAGTGGTTGCTGATAACACCAGTTCTCTTCCCCTTCCACTAATTCTTGCTTCTTTGATTTTTATTACATGTCAGAGTTTCCCTGCTAGGTTATGCCTTTGAATTTCTGGATTTGTTTAATCAAACACTTGTGTTTAAATGGATTTATGTGCTCATTTAAGGGACAACCTCTTTGATTACTTTCTGTTTCAGGGAGAGGCATACAAAAATATAATTATGTGACCTCTTTTATCAGGCTGTAGCTGGTGCCTGAGATATGATTGCAGGCAGAGACAGGCTCACCCTCTCTCTGAATTCATGTCCACTTCTTGATTAGAAGCAAAAGGGATAGATTTAGCTGGATGCAGAATCTAAAGCTAATAGCTTCGGCTTGGAGTTGATTTGCACATGATTGAATAGAAGAACAGGCAGAACTGGCCTGTATCTGCCTGTAAGAGGCTGCTCAGACATATTCATTATGATTCTTGCATCAAGATTCTTTCCTCTTTGATAGGCTAAAGTCTGAGCTGTAGGATGCCCAGGCTTGATTAAAAAAAAACCCAACAACCCACCCAAAAGTCAAATTTCTAAGTAGTCGGGAATTTCTGGCTGTTTTCTAGTTTTATACTTTTTATTTATATAATTAGACATAGAGCAGGATCCCACTGGACTCAAAGGATGCAGCTGTGGAGCACAAACAAAATCCAAGTAGAATGTGTAAACAGAAAACTGTTGCTTGCTCTGTGTGTGTTTCTAATTCTTGTTGAAACCTGGTGAATGAATTGCTTTTAATCAACATAATAAGCTATTACTTAATATATAGATCATTTATTTAGAAGTATAATTATGGCAAGTCAGTTCAGAATAGCTTCAGAATAGTTTCAGAATTCAAAAAAGAAGAAAAAATTTCTTTGAGGTACTATCACAATAGTGAAATAAGAAAAAGAACAAACCTCTAGCTAACTAATATCATTGGATAATTCCAGACTTTTTGGTTTGTGTAAATCCTCTATCATTTGTTTTAACACTGCACTAATTCTGTATTCTGTTATAAGAGGGTAACAGATTATAAATCTGTTATTAAAGAGGTATAGCCTTAGACCTTTCACAGACATCTTTTGTGGACTCTGCTGTATTAGCAGAATGAATGCTACTGAGTTGCACTAATAGTTGGTTTGGCTAGCTTGAGTGAAATTTCAAAATACCCTCAGAAAATAGGGCTAACTCCTCAGATCTCTTGTCCCAAGGCAGAAGGACCTACAGCTATTCTGATTTACACAGGTTACTGTTCTAACCTCTTATCAAACCCTTTTATTTCTATGTATGTCACAACCTCCTTAAGTGTTTCCTCACATGTGAATTAAATTTCCTTTGTTGCAATCAAAGTCAGAGTTGTATAGAAATAGCATGATTTGAAAAGGGAAATTGTGTTTTGACAGACTTGTTCAAACAGAACAATTACTTTTTCATACTAACTGCCTACTTTTCCCTTTCATAAGAGAAAAATGAAAAAGAAAGTAAAGACAAACAATGAAATGTGAATGATTTTGATACTGAGGCACTCAAAGCATCCCTTGAGAGTTTAGGTCAGCCTTTTCCTGATCCTATTTTTTGCATGGGACAGGCTCTTCTGACATATAATATTGTTGCAGTTGTAGGTAACTGATTTAATACTACACACTGTTTCTAGCCATTTTGCCTCTGCAAATCCATTCATTTAATTGTCCAGGGATATTAGAAACAGTCTAGAAAAACAGGACAAAAAAGACTACAACTTAAACATATATCAAGTTCACTCAAGGATAGTACATCAGGAAGTCACATATCAATGAATTTTTTTGTCTCAGATAATAAAACATTTGACATTTATCTGACAGGAGGGATTGGACTTCTATGACTGAAAACATGACCACTGAAAAAATCTACCATGGAAGAGAGGAAGAGACCTCAAGGGCTGGTCAGAGTGTTCACACTGTCATAGTCAGATAACAGTCCCAGAAAGTGATTTATGCTCAGGGATGCCAAAAACACTCATGGCAAAACTCACATCCTCCATCCATCCTGGAGAAGTCAGATGTGTCATCTGACATTTGATGTTATCTGTGTGTGTGTGCAGGCAAACTGGGGTGATGGATGCACTTGACTCCCTTAACCAAACCAGCAATAATTTGGTGGAGGCTCCAAAGGAGGTATAGTCCTCGGACACAGGCCAAGGATTCCCCAAGAAAGTCCACAAAGGGGCAGAGTGGCTCAATGAGCATTGATGCATATGAGCTTGGAATGTCAACTGTGAGATTAACACGTGAATCGTGGATGGTTTTACCAAGACTCACTAATGAAGGAACAGAGAAAACTGGGGACACAGGGAGTTTGTTTTTTTTCCTTTTTATTTTCCCTGGAAAACATTATTATACAGTAAAAAATTGTTATTTCTTTGTTTACAAAGGTTCATATGGTTTGGCACCAGAAAGCATCCATTATCCATTTTAAAACTATATTTCACGGCAAACTAAGTAATGACTCAAAGATCATAGGAGAGCATCAAACCCCATGAAGCACTTGAAAATCATAATTTATGTAATTAGGTTAAAAAATAAGAAGGGGTTCTAACTGACAACATAATTATAGAGATGAGATGCTTGCCCTAATTTTCATCAGTAACATCACAATGAATTATCTCTGATTATGACTCAAGTAAGCAGAAGAAAGGTTTTAATGTTAAACTGCAATGGGTAAAAACTGGGTTAAACATTAGAATCAGGATTTATGAAGTCCTGAAGAATGCAGTGCTCTTTTGTGACAGTTTATTCTAACCTCAAAATTAGTGATTAAAAAAGAAATGGTGATGCTTCTGTCTGCCTCCCTTTCTGTGAGGTTCTTTTTTTTTTTTTAAGAAAAATTCCACAACTGTTTCTTGCAGATTATGCAAATCAAACCAACTGTGGCTTGATCACTAGGTCAGAGCCATAATTCAAAATCAGAAATAATAAGAATAGCAACTGCTTGGAGTACAATTATCAGTTTCTATGAGACTTGACACAGTACTATTCCTTGGACAGGAACCTGTATGCTGAAGCAAAGGAGCAGAGACCTGATCTTTGCTTGAAAGAACAAATGTATGTCTAGAAAAGAAATTTAAAAATGTGAATAAATAGAAACAGAAAGAAAAAATGATTAGACAAATTAAAAAAAAAAAAAGGACAAGAGGCTAAGAACCCATTTTTTTTTTCCTGGCAGGCAGCATTGGAGGTCATTTGAATTAGCCCCTTGCTCAAAGCAGGGTCATTGTAAACCTGGTTCCATATTGCAACCTGCAGTGCTAGAGGCTGTGTCCAGCAGAGTTTTGAATAGATCTGAGATGGAAACTTTACAACTTCTCTGGCTGACCTGCAGCAGTGTTTGGCTGCTCCAATTTAGACATAGTTATAATGTATGGGGTCACAAGGTCATGCAAGGGATCCAGTGGTGTTTAACTGTCTTAAGAGTCTAGACTCAGAGAGTGTTTCAATCCTGCCCATGAAGTGATGAAATACAGTATGGTAAGTAAATAATTGTGTTCTAGTGGTAAAGTGGTAAATCTTTTTTAAGTTTACTGTTTTATGACTGTGAACTGAGTTGAGACCAAGTATATGAAGCAAAAGGAGGCATTAGCATATTTTTAAATAAATGTTTGTCTAATCTTCTTTAAAAACTCTTTTTTGTTAACTCGATTAACTACAGAATGTTAATAACCAATGTTCAGGCACTTGACAGCTAGTTGTATGGATTTTGGTTTTAGACAATATGATTGTTATTACTAAATCATAGTAAAGATTATAGATATGTGGACTTCCTTCATAACATAATTTCCCCATTTAAATAGAAGTTGACATTTTTTAGGGTCAATACTTCATTGTGAGTGGGTAAAGAAGAATGTTTAGGCACATACACAAGCTTATTCCTTTAGGATGAGATATAATCCTTACTGTGATACATTCTGAGATGTCCAACTAAAACTAATTTTAATTTTACAGAAAAGTAACTGAAATGTTTATTCTTATATATGTAACCCCAGAGAAAACTAGCTCCCTAAAAGCAGAAACAATAGCAGAATTCAGAAATTACAGATTGTATTTACCTCAGTGATGTATTAGCTTTGAAGTTAGTTCCACTTAAATGCTAACATTTAAAAAAATTAGTACATTGAGGAGAGAAAAGTATTACAGGCTTCTTTATTGTTTTTAATCATACTTTTAATGCAAAAGTGGTTTCAAATAAGTCATTAAAGCACAGATTGCAATGCTAAGTGTTTTGTAGTGAAGCCTTAGATCTTTAGCTCTCAATGAGAGGCAGCAAGTGATCTGACAGCAGCCACTGCCATTGAGTGATGCTGAGTTGCCAGTGTGATACAGCCCCAAACAGGGGCTGGGGTATCTCATGCTCTCAGATGGGTGCTCATCCACTTGGCTAGGTGACTTTCTCTGGGTGTGTGGGATTTACTTTCACAAAGTGGAACCAAGATGCTGATTGGACAGTCTTAGACAAAATCCAACATAGGATATAAAAAAGTCTAACCAGTTGCTAAATTGTTGTTCTTATGCGTCAGAGGATCTCCTGTGTCCCACCTGAAAAATTCTTGGCTTTATTGTCTCAGTTGATCCCTGAACTTTGCTGTTGATCACTTGAACTGCCCAAAACTTCTCCACAGGTTGCTGGAGATCCCTGCCATAAGTAGTTGTCACTGTTCTGAAGGCTGGATGAGGCAGCTGAATCTTTGGAATAAAACAGAACATTTCAGCTGAAAGGGGCCTACAGCAATCATCCCATCTGACCACTTCAGGGGTGACCAAAAGTTAAAGCATCTTTTTAAAGGCATCCCAAAATGTCTCTTAAACACTGACAGGCTCAGACCATTGGCCACCTCTCTAGGGTGTTTGACCAGGCTCCAGTGTTTGACCATCCTCTCATAAAGAGATGCTTCCTAATCTCCAGTCTAAGGCTTCCTTGGAACAGCTTTATGTCATTTCCATGTATCAGATCACGGAATACCAAGGAGAAGAGCTGTGTACCTCCCTCTCCACTTCTCAGGAAGCTGCAGAGACCAGTGAGGTTTCCCCTGAGCCTCCTTTTCTCCAAACTAGACAAGCCAAAAGTCCCTGGCCACTCCTCACATGTCCTGCCTTCCAGCCCTTTCACCAGCCTTGTTGGCCTCCTCTGGATGGATTCAACTACCTGAACATCCTTCCTAAATTGTGGAGCCCAGAACTGCACACAGAGATAACCTAATTGTATTGGGTAGTGTCCCTGAAAACCTTACTTCTAAATTTTTAATTCCAAAAATTGCTGATTAAGTGCTGCAGGGAATGAAAGCAGTGGTGTGAACTTCCTGTCCAGAAATGACAAACTGAACAAGATTTTTTTATATGATTTAAAATTCTCCTTTTTTTGCTTATTGTTTCAAATGACTATCTTATCCACTTAGCCTGTCAGGCACAAAAAAAAAAAAGGAAAAGAGAGTTGGTTAATATGATGGCCCACATTTCTAGGCAGTGTTTTACCTCCCTTAGGAAGAAACCTGAGCTTTAATATCTTTGCTTTTATTGCAAGGTCTAGCTGGTTGTCATTTTCCAGCTGTTCCCAGCTTGAGGAGTCAGAAACTGTCAATTGATTTGGAAGAATTTTTCTTTGAGACATCTTTGCTTCAAGTCTGAAATGTTCAATATTATCCTACCAGGTAGAGGTAGATGTAAGAGAGGGTAAAAACCACATTTGATAGAGGATGACTATTGTGCCTTAATTTTTTGAAGAAGTTCCTGGAGACTAATCATTACAAGTGAACAAGTAGTATGTATTTTAACTTATAAACTACCAGTTTCTCTGGCATCTCTTTTGAGAATAGCCCTTAATATATCAAGGTTGCTCAAGTTGGCAAGAGTCGTTCTCAATCTGGAGCTAGGGAAGTGGAAAAGGTAAGCCAGTTGCATAAACAAAGATGTCTAATATTATTCTAGGTAGTTGTGTAAGATATCCCTTCAGGTCCCCAGTTGTAACTCCAAAAGGAAGCAGTTCTTTTGTCATACCTGTCATATCCACCAGCCCACCCCCCAGATGTGTGAGAGTGTTGGGGTCTCAGATGACAGCAAGCACCCATGTTTAGGCAGTTGATCCATGCACTAGGATGCTAAAGTCCAATGAACCAAACGAGCTATTTGAGCCCTCCCAGCAAACTGAGCCAGTTTCTGTCAGCTGAGCATCCCTCTAGGATACACTCGGCCAGCCACTGACTACAGTGGAAGTGCAGATACATTGCCTATACATAAATACCAACCTTCCAAACGGCTGCCTTGAAATATCTGAATCTGGAGCCTTTAGGAACTAAAGCCTACCCACACTGAGGCTTATACAAAATCTCTCCCTTGCAGTTGCAATAATTTTGGCTGGGTTGTTTGTTTCTCATCTCTTGGATAGGCTTGCGTACATCTTATTCCTGCTTTCATTTCTGGCTCTAAGAATACAGTAATTTTCCTTTTATTTTTTTTTGTAATCTATTTTATTTCTATGTGAGGGCCAATATAATTAAATTGTTTATTTAATTCTGAACAAAAATCACAGAACTTTTCCATTAATCTCTCTGTCTCTGTTTTGTGTTTTCTTATTTTAAAGGTTACCTTTAAAGAACTCAGCTCAAAGCTTTGCTTATTTTTTAAAATATTTGATTTTATAGACTGAATTTATTTTACATCTAATAGAGGAGAGGCATTAAAGCAGTTCTTACTGCAGAATATTTAAATTATCTATTAGAGAAGCTTAAATTGTCAGGTACAGATTGTGTCTACAAAGGATGCTCCCCCCTGATTCATATTCACATAGATTTAACAGGAAAACTTTGTAACTTTGATTGGTATTATTCAATGAACAGTTCTTTATTCAATCAGACATCTTGTGGAATCGAGTACTGGTTTAATTTCTCTAAGTGTTCGGCACAGCAATGAAAGCAGTTTCTCTCTCTTTAAAAGACATAGTTACAGACTACTCTTATTAATATTGAATCAAATGTTCATCAGACACTTGTTTTCTCCTCATCAACACAAAAATTAACACATCCATTTCATACAAAGGTTCTATGATTCAAACAGAGAGATTTACATCACATTGACACTTTCTAAACAATTTCTGCAAAAATTGCATCTGAGCTGATTTTGCACATAGAAAATGAAATCTATATCTATTATTTAGAAAAAACCCCAAACCAACCCAACAGAAAAAATCCCCTAGGGACCCAATTCTTTTCTGTGCTTCAGCTGTGACAGAAATATAAATCAGCATCCTCCACGAGATTAATTCTTGGGTATATTCTCTTTAGCTAGCACTAGCAGAAAAATCTGTTTATCTTCTCTGTGAATGTTATTCAGAGACAGCTAAAAATATTGTAGGGGGATATAAATGTGGGACATGAAACCAGAGTATGGGTATGGGCTTTTTATCATACTATGAACTTTAAATGAAACAAGTGTTAAGCATAATAAAGCAGTAGTTTACAAAGATGTCTTAGATTTTCTGAGAAACTGCTTTCCTTATATGTAATGCAACTGTCTAGCATTGGCATCAACAGTAATTGCAGAAGAGCTGCTGAAAAAAAACCTAGGTGCAAGCAATGGAGATAAAGAAAAGGCTGAAGAGTCTGGTGAGGCTTCTTTTGTGTGTGTGTGAGGGTTTTTTTATTTATTTCTTTTATTCTAATTATTATAAAGGAATTGTAATCAGTTACTTGATCCAGTGGAATAGAGACACACAAACACATGTCAGAATACGGGAGAACAACACTTTACAGGCTGACCAAGCTGTGTCTATGCCAGCAGCAGGACTGTCTGATGTTACCACTGTGCTCATGTTGTGCCCATTCCAGTATCCCCAGTTTGTTCTTGGAGCACTGGTGAAGGGATTTGGCACTTCTGTTCTGGGCAAGTGGGGCTTAACAAGTCTTTAGCAACCAACATATTCTGTGAAATATGATCCTACAGGTAGTGCCAAATGCTATTTTCACCTGGATCTAGTCAAGTCTCCTGCATTGAAAGTAAATGGAAACATTCAATTTAGGTTTTTTTTTATGTTTTTGTTTGTTTGTTTTTTTATTTTCCCCAAACACATCCCTATAACAGTACCACAGTGAGGGCATCAGCCTTGAAGAGCCTTTGTCACTTCATTTAAATAAAATTTATGTAAAGTTGCTACTAAAATTGTCTATGCTACTACCTCACAACATTTGCTCTAGAGGCTGTTCACAGAATAAAACAAAAGCTCCCAGAATTGTGATAAGGCACCTTTTTTTGTGAAAGAAAATGGTTGAATCTCACAGGACTTTGCTTCAGGAAGGACAATTTCCCTCTGATATTATTTCATCAGTTCTAAATGACGTTTCCCACTTTTACTGTGATTAACTACAGAATAAATTTTAAAAGTTTGTCTGTTCAAAGAAAGGTCCTGTCATCTATCTGACACACAATGAGACTATTTGGATGCCAATGTTTTTTTTTCAGAACCATTGTAAGTATGTTTGGAGAACCTGCAAAGCAAAGTACTTCCTTCCTCTGAGGAATTTACCCCAGTAATCTTTTCCAAACAGCTTCTTCCCTTTTTAATTATACAGCACATTTCATAGAAGTACATAGCCAAATTTATTGTTTCTTATGTCTTGATGCATATTTTGATTTCATAAACAGAAGCAATAGGGAACGTGAAGTTCCCAGGAAAAGAATATTTCATTAAAAAATTATTATCTACTGAACCGTTGTAGTAGTCAAAACATCTAAATCAGAGCCAGGAAATTTTGGATCACTCTGCTCTGCAGCATGGCAGATTTAAAGCCTCAGGCAGGAAATCTGTGGATAAATAGTCTGCAGAAGAAAGATGGCCTGGAGAAAACTGTTGTGGTCCCTGTTTGTGAGGAAGCAGAATTTTGCATATCCTTACACAAGGTGTCTGGCTGGTCTCTTCTGGTAGAAGTACTAAAGTACAATATCTTATATTTTTAGGTGATACAGACATCACTCAGACTTGTTCTTCTGGGCTCATTTATCCAATCTGATAGCACCAAACTTTCAATACCCATTTTTTCCCACCTCGATCAAGCTCTCCCTGAAAATATTTATGTTTCTTTCAGGAACTTTATATACATGCCTAGAAATTAAGCCGTAGTAAAGAGGATATTAATAGAGAAGCTGATGTTTTTAGGCTGTTTATGACTTTGTTATAATTGTTATTTCTGTAGGTATCAGAGATTGTTTAAAAAGTGTTTCATTAGCAACACCCTGTATAGAGTTCCTGCTAATAGAGTAACTGGATTAAAACCCACCTCAGCAGACAGGAGATGATTGGTAGTGTTTTTCTCCGTGGATCCAGGGAATTGCCCTGGGCAGAAGCTCTTCTCTTACAGAATCTAAAAACATGGCACATTCTTGATTTCTGTCTCAGAGTTAAAATAAGAAAGACGAATCTGTCTCTGTCTCAGGGTTTTTATGGATTACAGTCAATTCTGGTTTTGCTTGGAAGTTGGATGGATGCAGATAATTGCAAAAATAATGGGAATGGTTTAAGGCTTCACTTTATGAGATTTCCCTTTCAGGATATATCAAAACAGCAGAAAAATAAAT
>JAWWMU010000106.1:98195631-98227501 GCA_035048155.1 Cinnycerthia olivascens | reverse complement strand
TGTTAAACTCATTAGTAAAGAACTGTTATTCTTATACCAAATTCTTTGCCTGAGAGCCTCTTTAATTCTAAAGGTATCGCAATTTGGGGAGAGGAGGTTTGTTTTCTCCATTGCAGGAGAAAGACTCCTGTTTTGTTTTTTTTTTTTCCTAGCAAGCATACCTGTCTTCAAACTAAGACACCTGGTTCACTGTTAAGGGAAGAAATCTCTGACTTGCCTTAATGGTTCTACTGCTTATCTGGTGTAACCTTATTATTGCTCCTGTTATATCTCCTCTGTAATCTAAATAATAAAAACTTTTAGAATTTTATACAACACGGAAATCCAGCCAGATTAATTTTCTCCATTAGAAATGGGCTGAATATTTATCTCTTTGAATATCTGACTTTATACCTCACGAGATCTTCAAAGGTCAGCACTCTCCTGGTATTGCAAAATGCTATTAGGTAAAAAAGATGAACATTATATAATACCACTTTTTAGATAAAACATGTATTGTGTCTCTTCTTGAATCTGTACCAGGCAACCCCAGATTTCACAGTTTTAACAGAAAAATTAACATATGCAGGAAAGTGGCTAGTGTAGCAAAATAAGTTATGTACAATAAATTAACAGGAAATTCATACAGGCGAAACCTAAACTATTTTAAAGGTCAGTAAACTCTTTTTGTTTTAGCCTTATGAAACTTATTATTAAAGAACATCCCAAAGATGACAGAAACTTTTACAGCTAAAAGTTTTAACAGCTTAGTTTCCAAGGACACACAGTGGGACAATCCTTTAACTGAGATAAGGAAAGCATTAAATAAATCAATTATCTAATGGAAATGGAATTTAAGAATACCTATTCAGAAAAAAAAAAGCAAGAAAACACCTGCCTGATGCTTGCAAATTTGTCAATGCTGCAAGATTAGTGCAGTTCCCAGGACATCTGCAGCTGTGTTATTGGACTTGTTGAACCTGAAGAGCCTCTCAGTAGAATTTCTTCAGACTGAGCTATTTGGTTTGGCAGCTTTTAATGCCTGTTTCTTTCAACCTGGCTGGAAAGGTCACCTAGGTGAGGCCAGAGAGTCTCTGGATTATTTCTGCTTTCTCACTGATATTGTCCAAGGGGAATGACATGCTTTATCTGTGTGAGAACATGGCAGCTCAGCTTGCTGACACAGACTCTAGCTTGAAGGTTTAGTTTTGCAAGTGCCCATCTGAACAATGGGGTGAACAGATGATGCAAGAAACTTTGGGCAGAAAATAGCTTTTGACATTTCCCACGGGCATGGCTTGATGGTATGGAGCACTGGCATCCTGAATCCCTAACTGCCTCCTGCAGAGTACAAGGGCAGCTTGAGGATCTACCCTGCCTTATGGCTGGGCATGACACTCCTGGTTACTGGCAGAGCACTGCCTTCATTGAACACTGCCCTTGATGTGAGAAAAGCCAGCACAGAGGACTGATGTTTACCAGTCTCCCCTTGTAGACTTGAATCACTGTGGTAATATGTGCTGAAAAAAAGGCAGCAGAGTGATAAAATAGGTAGAACACTGTATAAAGAGATGAGAGTGTTCCCTTGTTTACTGAAACCCCTACTGCCTCAGTTGTCAGGTCGTTTGAACAATTCTTTACTCTCTTCAGGAGAATATTTATTTGAAGTTACCACTGTTACATAGTTTATGATGCTTCTTTTCTATTCCCACTGCTCTATACTCCTTTGTATTTTCTCCCTTATGTATTTAATTGCTACAAGGTATTTAAGAAATTAATTAATTTGGTAATCTTTTTCTAATTATTCTATCATGTCACGACACTTTTGATTAAGAGAGAATATAATGAAGACATAGTAGAATTTGAGGAAATTATTTCAGAAGAAATAGAAATTCTTCATCCTGCAAAAGAATTGTTTCAATGAAAGGGAAAATATGTATTAATTCTGATATTTTCTTTTTCTATTGCTCTCTCATCCCTTTCATGGCTGTTATTGTCACTTCACCCACTTGTGCTTCCACTGACTTAAGCCCTAACAGGGAGCCCATTTGTTTACCTTAGTTAATTCACCTATGGAATAATATAGAAGATGCTTCTATTTGCACATCTGTTCTTCTCTCACATAAATCTGCAGGCTGTGGAGAAGCTGGGAGCATGGAGTTCATAATGTGATCCTGTTCCTAGCATATCTATGCAGTCACTTGTGAGGCACATTTATTATTACACTCACTGTCAAGTAGCACCAGTAAAGTCCATCCTTCACAGGACGCAAGTTTTGATTCTGTTGCTTTTTGTTTCCTCTCAAGACACATCACTGCAGTTTTGAATCACAAATGCCTTGCAGGTCTGTAGGCTCTGTGGACTATTAGAAACAACCATCCTAATTTGCATGTAGGGATGGGAAGGTGCAAGGAAAGGGAGTCAGTTTCTTGCAGATACAGCTTGCTTTTAACAGCACAGCATGCTTCCCTGCCACTCCTCCTCTTCATAGATCAAAAGCTGCAATAATGTGCAGCACAACAAACCATTTGGAGCTAAATGGATTCATTCGGGTAGAGCAGAATTTGACTCAGTGCTCTTGTATGAATTCTTCCACTCCCTGGAAACAGACCTAAGCAGAAATAAAGATTTACTGTCATTAATTTTAGAGCTCATTTTGAAAGTTTGGCTCAGATATTACATTTATAAATGTCAAATCACAAAAATAAAAAGTATCAGCTTTTTCTTATGAATATTTTAAAGAAATTAAGTAACCACATTATTTTATGCTGTTCCTAATGCTAACTTAATTAAGTCTTAAAAGAATTAAATGATCTTAACCAGTCCCTCTGGAGGCTGAAAACCAAATTGTTTAAGCATAGAAATATTCCTAAAAATAGAGATGGCAGGATATTTGAGGATTCACTTAGATAAAAATTACAGAGGGACATCTAAAGATGAGATCAACATGACATCCCTTTTCTCTCACTGAAGATGTCAGATATTAATTTTTTTTTTAAGTTGTTAAGTGATTTTACTGTCTTTTTTTGGTGCAAGCACTATTGACTTTTGAGTGGTTGCTGGTTCAGTAGCAGTGGTGAGCAAAGTAAACTATGAAGTGAACATGGAAGTGGACAGTCAAAATAATATTGGTGGCCCAGCATGCAAACAAATCACGGGTTCTTAATTTCACTTTCTTATATTCCAGTTAAATACAGTAGATTTCAAAATGTAGATTAAGTCAAACTGAATTGAAAGACCTTGCTAAGAAATGAAAAGAGAGGATATGAAAAAATAGGCAGTGTTCGTAGAAAGCTTACTCAGGGCATTGTGTTAAAAAAGAAATGGGTCTTAAAAGACAAGAAAATCTGATGAGAACAGAAATATTGCAGGTAAACTATATAAGAAAAAGATTTATAATGTGTCTGTGGAAAACTATACATCACAAAAAAGGAATATTCAAAGTAGCTTAACATAATGCTTTGGTTCTCATATAACGAGGATCGTATCTGGAAGAAAAATATTAAATTCAACATGTCAATAAGGACACCAGCTCTGTTTGCAGTTCTGCATGTCCACCAAGAAGCAGCAATAACTACATTCCTCTCTCAACTTAATGCTAAACTTGAATTTAAACCAGGGGAACTTTTTCTAATATGAAAATAGAATATGTAGTCATTGAAAAATATGGTTTTAGTGTAGCACTGTTTCGTCTGGCAGTTCTTGCCAGGATTTGCACTTATAGCTATGTTTTACTCTTTATCTTTCCACTTTTAGAATGTTAAGGGTTGGAAGGCACATTAAAGACCATCTAGACCCAACTCCCACTGCCATTGGGAGGGAAACCTCCCAATAGACCAGGTTACTCAAGGCATAATCCAACCTTACCTTGAACACTAACAGGGTCAGGGCATATACAACTTCTCTGGGCACACTATTCCTGTGTCTGAGCACCCTCACAGTAAAGAATTTCTTCTTAAAATCTAACTTAAATTTCTTCTCTTTCAATTTGTACCCATTACTCCTCGTCCTACCACTACAGTTCCTGAAAGAGTCCCTCTCTGACTTCCCTGTAGTCTCCTTCACATACTGGAAAGTTGCTATGAGGTCTCCGTCCATGCAACCTTCTCTTCTCTGGGCTGAACAGCCCCAACTTTCTCAGCCTATCTTTGCAGGGGTGGTGCTCCAATCCTCTTATCAACTTTGTGGCCCTCCTCCTGACTTGCTCCAACAGTTCCATCTCCTTAGGTTGGGCACCCCAGAGCTGGATGCAGCACTCCAGGTTGGGTCTCACAAGAGCAGAGTTGAGGGGCAGAATTACCTTCTGTGACCTACTGGCCATACTTCTGTTGGTGTAACCCAGTATTTCATTGGCTTTCTGGGCTGTGAGCTGGCTCATGTTGAGTTTCTCATCAACATCACATCCAAGTGCTCTCAACCACTTCCCATCCAACCTGTAGGTGTGTCAGGACTGCCATGATCCAGATGCAGGACCTTGTACTTTGCTTTGTTGAACCTCATTAGGTTTGCAGAATTCCTCCTCTCAAGTGTGGCAAAGTCCCTGTGAATGGCATCCCTTACCTTCAGTGTGTCAACTGCACCACACAGTTTTTCTTGTTTCTTTTTCTTTTCCTTTTTATTTTTTTTTTCTTCTCAATCACACTGAGCCAACCTTAACCCAAAGCATTTTGGCTTTGCTTTTGAAAGTAAGAAGAAAACTGTCCCTCCTCTGATCTCCAAAATTAGATTTTCCTCATTCTTCAAGTGTATAATAAGGAATGTTTATGCAAAGCAAGTATTCTGTGTTCAAGAACAAGCTAATTGGGTTCTTTTCATAATTGGTAGTTATTGCCCATTTGTATTCAAAACTGTTCCCGCTGAACTCAGGAGCTGTGAAAAGCAGACATTGTGGTTTTCTATTACATCCTTTTTTAGTTGTCAAGCCTAACTAGAGAATCCCTCACTTTTATTTAAAAAAGACCTTTGCAATATCTTCAGCAATGAGGAAAAGGCTTTTACAGGTTAATGCTTGAACTGCTGCTGTATCAATATTATTGTTCCATTCAGAGGGAGTATAAGAGCATCCCAGGCTTTAGGCGCCACCTTGCCACCTGGAAATCCCATTGTAGAAGTATTACCTAGAGCTAAACCTTTTCTGGGGCAGTAGCCTGCACCTCACTGTGCATCTTCCTCCAGACTTCTCTTTTCAGATTCCTTAGGCTGTATTTCAAGTGCAAGGGCAGAGCAGTTTCTTTGCTTCTGCTTTCAAGAATTGCATGTGTATCAGAGTACTATAAAAATACTGTTCTAGTTCTGTTTATAGATTTAGCACACTTTGGCCTTCAGTAAAATTCCCTGTCAATGGTACTGAAGAGGAAGAGAAACAGCCCTCAGCCACTTGTATAGTTATTCTGTTGGATATATTAATGTTTACAGACTGTCAGATGCAGACTACTTTTGCTACAACAGCTAATCTGTGTTGCTGGGTAATTTGGAAGTATCATAAATGTAAAGGTTAAGAGAAAAAAAAAAAATCTATGCTCATAAATATAGTTTTTCTTTATGGAGTTCAAAATGAATACAGCTGAAACCTGGAACCCAGCTCTTGCCATTTGATGTATTCCATGTGTCTTGCAGAAGTCCACAGATCTCTAGATACAAAAATAATTTAAGATTAAATCTAAGAAAATGCTGCACCCAAAGGGTGCTTTCCCTCCCAGGTGCTCATCCCTGCATTTGAAATATCTTGGCACTATGCTACTTTTTTATGAATTAATCTTCACAAGCTGATAATATTTTCATGGATTCCAATTAGCTGCTGCATGGACAGAGCTTGTTGTTTTGCGAATTACACTGGGTTTTGGCATCTTTTTTAGATATATCTGTGTGGAAAGAGAAATTATCCAGACTGCAGTTTATTTACCAGGACAGACTTTAATTACAGATTAAAGATTATTTACAAATACAGATTATTTATGTGGACAGGCCTTAATTACAGATCATGTGGAAAACACATCATTAAATAGAAAATTCTAATTAAGAGCCTTTGTTGCAGATAGAATTAAACCAAGGTGAACTTAACTACCAAAGTGGCATTTATGCTTGCTGCATAAAGTCAAAATCTTGAGTAGCTAAAATACATGTTTTAGATACAATGGATTTTAATGGAGAGAGAATTGCCTTCTCAGATGTGTTATAAAAATAAATCAAATACTTCAGAAACCAGGACCTGTGTTTTCATCCATGATGAAAAAAGACAATGTTTGTCCCATGTAGTTATGTTTACTTCATAAGTTGCAGCTTGGGAACAATTTCCATTGATATTCTCCACCA
Organism: Cinnycerthia olivascens; assembly: GCA_035048155.1. Taxonomy (NCBI): domain Eukaryota; kingdom Metazoa; phylum Chordata; class Aves; order Passeriformes; family Certhiidae; genus Cinnycerthia; species Cinnycerthia olivascens. The sequence continues at coordinate 98,221,210 of JAWWMU010000106.1, read as the reverse complement.
GTCCTGGCTCTTCTTTAAAGCCTAAGTTCTGTACACTTTTGTGTAGGTCTCTGTTAGCCTGTTATTCCTCATTCCCTTTTACAGAAATATCTATTTGCGTTGTTTATGTGTGCCACAAATTCAGCTTATATTGACCACCTCCAGATATAACAAAACCATCATTTGGTGAAGTGGACAATCGGCAGGGTAGAGGATTTCATGAATCTATCTCCACAGTGTAGACGTTTATTAGAAAATCTTTGTGTGTGACTATAATTGATTTGGAAATGGTCTTAATTTAATTTTTCACAGAATCTTTATTCTGTTGCATGTTTTGGTTTAGTTTGATGGGCACTGTTTGGTCCGATTTCTGGCCTTAGTTCTTCAAAAACTGAACCCTCCCCCAGTGAGTATGAAAGACATTTTCCTGATCAAAGCATAATCTTTTGGCCTCTGGGTATTGCAGAGCCATGTGTCCACCTTTTCTCTATGAATTCATTAATTCAGCCTTGCTGCTATGGATCACAAGAACACAAGGACAGCAGCCATTTGTTACTCTCTCCAGCCGCAACTTATGAAAGAGATTTTAAATGTTTACACACATAATACCAAAAGATTTTACTTGATGTTAGAAATCTTATAGTCCTATAATTTACTTAAGAACCAAATTCAGCTTCAAGAATAAAGTGATGATGAACAGATACTGCAAAGCCTCAGCTCTTTGGAAAGAAGACATAGACTACTCATTATTTTCAGAATATCAGCTCAAATAACTTTGTCCAAAGAGCAAAACTGGCAATGCTGCAGATGATGCAGATGAAACTGGAGACTGTACACAGGATCAGATGCAATCCTGTGGTCTCTTCTTTATTGATGGAGTTCAGTTAGCATTCACCTGAAAGGGCCAGAATAAGGATCTCAAAATCTCACCTCTGCAGAGTTGGTGAAGAGAAAGAAACTAATGCATCTTGCTGTTAAATCTTACAGTGGGAGGAACATATGCAGTTTTGTAAGATGGGATTTTGAACTGAAATTAAAAGAAGGTTGAAAGACTGCCACCTTACAGTGATGAATAAATATTTGTGAAAAGCAGAAGGACTGTGTAAACTGCTTGAAAATACAGCACTGTGCATGCTTGGTGGGAAGAAGGTAGAAATAAGGTGAAAAAGGTGCATTGAAATAAATATAAAGGCATCCCTCTACACTCTGAAGCAAGACTGGCTCTTTGTAGACTCAGTCTAGCCAGAATATCATTGAGGTGAATTGAAAGCAATAATTAATCAGCAATTCTCCAACATCTGATATCTCCTGTCTAATTGTAGTAGATGGAGAAAGACAGAATGAAGAACCCTCAAATGTTAATGCTGTTGTCCATGGATGACTAAAAAATTATTGAGGTGGACCTTTTACAAAGGGAGTTTGCAATGTATTGCAATAGCTCTGTTAAAAATCACTGATTGTTTTGATCTTTCTAAGAAAATTTACATTCCACACATGCAACGATGAGAATTGAACAACTTTGCTAATTACAACAAGAACATGACTTACACTTTGACAGTAAAATAGTTAAATAAACTTCAGAAATTAAGAAGTATAGTAGCCTTCTTCCTTTAGAAATGTGAAAAGTAGCATCAGTCTGGGTTTCACAAGTTAGTTAAATATAGAAGAAACAGCGTATCTCTGCAACGTACAGTGTGTGGAGTGCCTGTCAATATTGGGTTGTTTGGTGAAAGGATGTGAGGACTGACTGTACTGTGATGTGTCAGAAGATATCAACATTGATTTAAGCTCTTCAGGACTCACAAGAAAACTTTCAATTATTGTTAATGGGATGTGGAGCTCTTTCACTGCGCTCAGTCTCTACATGCTTTTCCTACATTACTTCAATATAAAAATGACAAGTGAGAATTTGAACATTTTCAGGCATATAGACATCAGTGGAAGTCATCTATTTCTCAGGATTTTCTGAATCATGGGCAGGAAGCATGTTTTTATACAAGACTGACTTCTCTGTTGAAATTCTGTCCTTTTCTTTACTTAGTGTTTATTCTGTCTTGCAATTACTGCCTTCTGCTATGGGCTATCAGGCTGTTACATTTGTGTGTGCAAAAGTCCTTCCTTCCAAAGAGAAGTGAGTCTGTGTTTTACTTTGTTGAGAAATGAGAAATTTAATTGCTACAGGAAGTGTTTTGAAAAAGACTGTCCTGGTGTGAAAGTGAAGAATTCTGCTTTTACGCCCCTTGTGCATTTTCCAAGTCAAAACTGCTGATTCTGAGTCTGGAGTAATTAGATGTTGCTCTTTCTAGTGTTGATACAGCCCCTCTTGAGTGCCCTTTCCCTCTTGTTGATCCACACATTTGATAAATATTAGCCTAAGTCTTAATTTTCAGATACACTGACTCTCCTTTATATGTTCCTGTCATCCTTTCCCTGCAGCTGTATAGGCTGATTTCATTGAAAGAATGATCAACTACAAAGTTTTCAAACTGTATTATAGATTTATTTTACCAATAATTGTAAAAAGTAAGTATATCTCAGTGTGACAGGAACAGAGAATTGCTGAATCTAAACCTAGAAAATACGTGTTTTGAAATTGGACTCTGATAGCCATTTGCCAATTAAACTTTAAAAATGTTTATGAATATTATGTTTATTCTTGAAACTCAGCTGTGGAATTCTTGAAATTCAGTGTGGAAACACATTGGACTCCGAAATACTCTTCAAGCTTGGCTTTGAAGTGTGCAAATGAGAACATGCAGAGCAGAATAACCACGGTGCAATTACCTCCCATCACAGCACAGGCAAACAGCTGGCATGGTGCTGTCTGTTATGTGTGAACAGTGTGGTTGGGATCCCATGGAGCATAGATGTAGATTATCCTTGTCCCTGAGAGATTACAGTAAAAAAAAAAAGTGAGAAAACCATAAGTAAACACATTTATAAAAGGAGAATTATTTAAAATGTCATTGTGAGGGAAAGAACAATGAAAACCTCTCATGCAAGATTTACACTGAATTTTAAAATTTTGCTTTTTAAAATATTTATTTTGGAAGATACTGTGTTGTTTGTCTGTCTCATTCAGAAGTCTTACTGAGATATAGTGGAAACAGTGATAAATCACAGTCTCCTACAGTCTTGCTGCTTGGGAAAATCTACGCACACGTTAGCAACAGAAAGTTATTCTGTGAGAGCCACTCTTTACTTTTGAATGTGCACTATGTAATGAAAAAGCTGGCAACAGAAACCTCCTCTCCTTTGGCAAAATGAAAAATTAAGTTAATTGATGATGGTATGCAGTCACCAACTTATCATATTTTATGGCATAACATTGTGTGGATACTTAGTGTCCATTAAAGAGAGATTTTTTTTCAGAAACAACACAGATTGGGTGTTTAATACATGCTATTAAATATCATTAAGCAGTCATGACTTTTATTAAAACGTGTTTGAATGAGTAAGATACTTGTAGTTGTCCTATCTGGAGGGCTTAAAATGTAATTCAGCCCCAGAGAAAGACAGGCAATATTTTTTCTTGTGAAAATGAAATTTGATTGCAGCATAATGTGAAAAGCTGCCTTAATAAAAGTTTCTAAAGTGATATTTTGAATTAGTATTGCCTTGACATCATCATTCTCTGGGTACAGTGTCTCTTGCCCAGTCCTCGCCAGTAAGGTCCATGGTAATCTTTGGTGAAAAGCCTGCACCACTCCTGCTTTAAGAAGTTATGTTCAGGTCAGGGATGATTTGCTTTCTGTTAGGCAGACTCAGGTCTGCATTTTCAGTCTATGTGGAACAAATATCGTCTCTAAATGTTTAGACTGCACTTAAAAAAAATTGAAAGTTAGGATCAAGACTAAAGACTCCAGGGGGAGCGAAGAAGTAGTAAAAGTCAGCAGAAAAATCACACATGATTAATCAGTAACTGAAAGTGTGGTGCTAAGATTGAATCCCTAGATTGCCTTCCTGCTAGTCTGAGTCTTCATGCACTGCTGCAAAAAAAAAAATCATGTCTCTCAGCCCCATACCAATTTATGATATCCTACAAATCTTCAGAAGTTTTGTTGAAAGAAATGCTAGCTAGGATGGTATAGTAATTAACATTAATGCTTAATATAAAAAGGAAAGAAAAATATTATAATAATTCTGTGTAATTTTCCACTGAGTTGAAATTAGAGTGTGTTATTATTGCTGAGGAGGTTTATTTTGACATTGAGTGCTTGAGATTTTATGATAAGATTTTCATATCAATTAAAAACTGCTCAATGTTACTGATTTAAAATTATTATATATTTTTATGTATACATGTACACATCTGTATATATATACCATTGCTGAAGCAGACTTTAAAAATCACTTTGTATAAGGTTTTCTGTAAAATTATCCTTTTTTAAAATTTTTTTTTTTTAATTTTAATACACTTTCTAACACACAACTGCTAAGGAAATAATGGAGACACTGCAGTACCAGATGGTGGGATTTGCAAAGGGTGCTGCATTTTCATACCCAGAAAGATTTGGGTTATTTTGTGAAAGCTCTGTGAGACACCTGTTTCAGTTTTTTCAGATCAAATTGTGCCCATATGAATGGTGTAATCTCCTATGATAAAGAAATCAGCCAGTGGATTTTCCTGCATGCTATAATTTCCTAATTTCTTACTTGGAATAGCCCAAGGCGAATGATTTTAATCAGAATTCTCTACAAGTACTCTATAAGAGAAGCTAAAATGGAAAAAGTATTAAACAAAACAGCTTATGCTTAAAATAGTCAATGGATACAAACAATTTTTTTCAGCTCGAAATAATCAAATGTATAAAATGAAAGGAAGCAAAAATGACCTTTCAGTCTTAACTGGAGGAGCAATTAAGCTTTTGATTTCGAAACAACAATTCGAATGACAGAGGGAGGAAAAAACCTGAGGCATCTGGTGATATGACAGATAAGACCTAAATAATGCAGTGTTTTCTCAGCTGCAAGTGCAGGTGTTTGCAGAAGCAGTGCAATTGTTCATCCTTTTGGATGTACAATTCCCTTTAGTGACATATCTGAATAAAGATTCTTTTACCATGTGTTTATGCCTAATGGCCCCAGGGCTTTCCATACATTTCCACATTCCACATTCTCCCCTCTCTCTCTGCCCCCCCAATATGCAAAGATATTTAAAAATAGAAGAAACCCCAGAAACCCCATTTTTTTCTGTTGTCTACTAAGGACACTCCTCTAAAAGCAAGAAGGTTTTGTTTAAACTTCACTTGTCATGACTGTGGCTCTCTCTCTATCGCCTTGTTTAGAATATGTAACCATTCTATAAAAAATAAGATGCACTTGTCTACAGATGTGAATGAGATTTTAGTGCATGTGTACATACACATGTACATTCACTGGAGAATATTTGATAATATCCATGGAAGTATCCCTGAGGAAGCATTTATTCCTGTCTGTACTCCTATTTTCAAATAGTACTCTCTTTTCCCTCTCTGAAAGAGACAAAATATTGCTTACTGGCTGCTTTCCCAGCTCTTATTTTTAATTTTCACCTGTTATTAAGAAAAAAAAATTAAAATGAAAAAAAATCCCAAACCAAACTATTCCCACAAGAGACTGAGGAAGCATTGTATTGTCACAGTTGTATAGAAAACCTTGGAAATTGGACTAAAGGTAACTGAATGTTACTTTTCATTTGACCATGCTGCTTGATGTCTGAAAATAATTGGTTTGACTCATATAAATTGACCTATGCCGTTTGTTTTCTACTAGCTTTGACACCAGCAATGATGCATTCAGCGTCACTGTTTCTTTTTTCAGAGTTACTGCAACATGTAGGGAAAAACGGCCAGCATTTTCTATCTGACTAGAAATGTTTAGGTTAGTTAGGTTAGTCTCCAGCACCTCAAGTTGCAGGATTGTGAGAATTCCTCTTTCTAGTTGAGGGAATTGAGGTGAAAAGAGCCAGATGATGCACCAGGGCTGCAAAACCTGGAGGCTGTACACGTGAACACCCTGTGTGTTGGTATTTCAGAGAGGATGTAGGACTTCAGAGCCACTAAAAGAGAAACAGCTGAATTAAATCCTCAGATAAATATTTCAAACATGCTGAAAGCATTACAGGTGGTTGACTCCTTAAGATGCAATTAGAGTAGCACGAAGAAATTTGTCAGCATATTTTCAGGGAAGGAGAACATAATTGAAACACACTATTCCAAAACAATAACAGTTTTCAGCTCAGTTGTTTTGGAGTAAACTCTTTTCCAGGACTGAAAAGGAGCTTTGTGCTCTTTGGTGTGGTAGCTACATGACTTCAGAACATTTGGATTGTCTTTTTTCACCCACAATAATGATAGAATAACAGAACAAATAGGGTTGACAAGTTGTAGGCGTCTGCCCTGGGGACTACATGTACCCAGGAAGGAGAGGTACTTGCTAGCATCTCCCCACTGTTACAGCAGGCACCTTTGGAAACATGCTCACTGTCATAATTCCCTAATAGGTTGCTCTGGATCCTGAAAGCTGACTATTTTATCTTCAAGGACACTTTACTTCTGTTCAAGTGCACTACTTTTCATCATTTTATTGAGAGAGCATTTAACTTGTTCTTTCTTTTCTAAAAATGGTGCTCCACACAATGCCTGGCTTAGACAGTCATTGTCCAAAAAGTATTAACTTGCACTGGGGTTATGTTTTGTGACTATGGACGCAATGTGTTCTCTGTAACTATTTAGCATGAATACCATTTGTTTAGATGTCAAGAAGAAATGTCTTAGAAGTGGCACAAAGATAGGATAAATTTCTATAAAATGACGAGGTCATCTAGAAGCCACTGGAAAAGACAGTCCTGCTCTAAGCTCTTCTATTGCATTAGATTTCTCACTCAGGGACTGAGCACTCAGCTCAGAATGGTCAAACTCTATTCAAAACATTTTCTATGCATCTGAAAAGTTGTGAGTGCTCAGTTGGTGCAAAGAAAATAGTTGAATTAGACAGCAGAAACTGAGACAGAAATTGTATTTTTGGAGTGTGATCTGTCTCCTTCACCCCTATCCCCACCAGAGAACAGAATGATCTTTTCAGCCCTTTTCAGAAACATTGCAGTTACACCCATGTGCCTTTTTCAGCACCAGCTGCATCCAGCACAGCACATTAAGGCAGAATAGGGCAGGTTGTAATCGACAGTTTCAAGAAGATGGTGTTTCATCTACCTGTTATCTCTACCCCTCCTCTTCTTTCCTTGTTCTGGCACAGGTGAAACACTATAACTTCCCTTAAAAAAAAAAGGCTAGATCAGTTTTTATCTAGATGTTTCACTACAACCATATAAAGCATATATGTTTCACTACCTACAACTAGTATAGCACAAGTGAAATGTGATGGGTAAGAAGGCTAAGGGGTGTGTGTAAGAATGGGGTCTGTGTGTTAAAGGCCAAATGAACATCTTAAATGAAGGTTTTCTAGTTCAGTGGGATTTCATTTTTTTCCATGGGATTCAACATATACAAATGTCACTGATGGGAGGTGCCATATCTCTGCCATTTGTAAACTCACATGGTAATACTCTCAAACTTTTTAGTGATGCAACATTTTTGTCCTTGACACCTCCCAGGGACCTCTATCCTCTTTATTGTCCATACTCCACCATAGAACATCAAACAAAGGAGCCCAACTGCAGATGTGAATATGCAGAAAATTCCAGAATACTATCTACTGTGCTTCTTGGGGTGTAATCTTGTACATGTCTTTTGTTTCTTCTTCCAATTTTCTTTCTAACTAAGGGTATTCTTATTTGATTATACAGTTTCATCACTTCTTTTACTCCTGTCTGCTTCATGACTTTGGTGTACTAGAAGCATTTCCTATAATAATGTTTTTCTTATCTAAATAGTTAAAATCTTCCATCAAGCTCTTTTCCCCTCTATCTCATTTTCTTTCTTTTTTTAAAATTATATTTTGACCTACTGTTGCTTCCCATACTTTCTTTGTGAATTTCTTTCCTTTTTTCTCTCGATCTTCTCTCATTGGTCCCTTAACAGACTTTTATTCTTCTCTACATTGACATGCAGAACAGAAATGTTCTGTAGTGTTCACAGCTGTATGATAAGCTCTGATTTTAATATTCTAGTCCTGGGTACAAAGACTTGCTTACTCAAGGGAATGACTCATTCTCTACTGCATTCTAATCTAGCAAGTTTAAATTACACTGATGGCTTAGCTTGAGATCGATTTCTCACAAAGGAGTCAGAACTGGCTCCCTAACAGCTTTTCAAAATTACTTTCTAAGATACTGTGCTTTCTACTTGAGAGCAGATAGTAGAATCTTCACATAAAGGTGGTATATCTAGTCTTGTACTGTAAATGATGCCTAAATCTCTGAAGTTAAACTATGCTTACCATGCCTTGAAAACTGCAAGTGTTGGTAAAACAAGCTGTATTGGTTCCATTGAGAGAAGCACAACTTATTCCCTAACTTCTTTGTTCCCTACCACTCCTTCTTCCCATCCCCAATCATATTTCTACATATTGATAAGATGCCCCTGAGACTGCTCTTCTGCCAGCCAAGCAGCTCTGCTCTCTCAGCTTCTCCTCAAATGAGGCTCCGAGCTCTTACCTTACTTGTCTTTGTGGCCCTTCACTGGACTCTCCAGTGAACTGGACTCTTTTGTTCTGGGGAGCCCATAACTAGATCTAGCACTAGAGATGTGTCCTGGGTCCACTAGCATCCTCTGATCAGTGTCTGCAAAGATGCTTTCTGTAAGAACACTCTTATCCTAACACAGTGGTCCAGCTTGTCCTAAGAGAGCTTTTTGGACAGGGGCACAGCTCAGAAGTTGCCTAAACAAGGTAGGAGTAATTTACTAGAATATACTTATGATCCTTTTCTGGGATAGGGATTCCAGACCAAAGCCTTCCAACAGATAGTTTAAATATTCTTTAGACATCTCTGGACTCTCATAGTTGCAGCATTGTTACATCACATGGTCTAGTCTCTATAATGGTGTATATAAAGTAAATCTTTATCATGAAGGAAAGAAATTGGGTCCATTGGAGATTTGATAAATTTTTTATTAAGACTTTAACATAATTAATTATTTTCAAAAAACAAGCCTAGGAGTTTTATTTCTGGAAATTTTCATTAGTAAGTTGTTAATTTTTATTTATTTAATTAAATCGCATCATGCTGCAAGCAGTCTATTATTTTATGGAGTGCATCTAAATTTTTCCAGTTCCAAGCTGACCTTAAGAAGATGCTTTAAAAATTTGAATGGATAATTTTTCACTTGGGGGCTACTATTGTAATCTCCCATCTTTGTTTTTAAGACAATGAGATGTCAGTTGCATTTTTCTTGCTAAAATATACCTTTCTGCACATAATGTTTTAGCATCCACATTTACCTTACACAATTCTTGAAACATGGATACAGGAACCTTGGGAAGAAGCTATAAATTAGAACATTCTAATAAAAAATTTGTCATCAGGAGTTGGTGAGTGCACCAACTACTCATTTTGAAAAGCAAGTTGAAAGGGACACACTCAAAACTGTGTTCAAAGGGAAGCCAGTGTCTGCAAGATATGCCAAGCATGGAATCTCATGCCCTCTCTCTTCATTTGCCAGAGACATCTTTCTTTTAGTGCTGCTCAGGACATAGACTCGTGATTGAAAGCTCCAATCTGTCTGCCCATGCAAATGGATACAGGACTGCTGGAGAAACGCAGACGTCCCTTCAGAAGAATTGCATGAGGGTCTGCTGGATTTTTTTGTGAGGAGGCAGCTGGCATGTGCTCAGCTGTCTCTCACAGAACTGACTTTGATCCTGCTTATTTTCATGGTAACATTAGTCTCTGATCAAATGAGCCTTGATCACTGAGTTAGGAGTTGACCTCTTCCTCATAGGAAATAATAGGAGAGAAGACAAGGAATATTTTTTCCAAACAGAAAGGTTCAGACAATTCTCTTAACCACTCCATGTCACTTTACAAACCTCCTTTTTTTAGCTTGGACTTGTAATATTGCAAATGTGTGTATGTGTGCAGGAGGAAAATATCAGAAGGGTATTTGCTGCTGCTGTGGTTTAGCCCCAGCCAGGAACCAATCCCCACACTCAGTCCCCCACCAGTGGGATTGGAGAGAGAATTGGAAGAATAACAGGTAAAAAACTTGTGGGTTGAGATCAAGACAGTTTAATAGGGAAAGCAGAAGCTATCTGTGCAAGCAAAGCAAAACACAGCTTCCCATGGGAAAGGAAGTGTTCAGCCATCTCCAAGAAAGCAGGGCCCCATCACACGTGATGGATACCTGGGACTTCACCACTTCAAATGTTCCTTCCTGCTTCCTCCACTTTCTGTACTGAGCATGATGCCATATGGTCTGCAATATCCCTTTGGTCACTTGGGGTCACCTGTCCTGGCTGTGTCTCCTCCCAACCCCCACACAACCTCAATTTCCTCACCAGCTTGGCATGTACAAAAAGCAGTAAAGGTCTTGGCTCTGTGTGAGCCCTGCTCAGCAGCAACAAAAACATCTCTGTATTATCAACCCTGCATTCATCACAAATCCACAGCACAGACCTATACCAGCCACTGTGAAGAGAATTACCCCAGCTGAAACCTGCACTGTTATACAGGAAAAGGCATTGCATTAAGAAAATAAAATCTTCTAGTCCAAGTGTGTAATTAATGCTATTGCATATGTGTGAATGTTCTTTGGAGTGCAACACTTAGAGGATTTGTAAGTTTTAAATTATTAAATAATTACATAGCAATTATGAGTATACTTTATTCTTTTGGATACAAAGAGGTTACAGGAGCCTTTATGATTAAATTCTGCTAAAGCACAAAGGGCTAATGGGTCTTGCCAAGGTGATTCCACATCAGCTTTTTTGTACACATAACTTCCTTATTTAAAAAAGGGAATTTTTTATGGTCTGAAGCAACCTTGTCATAGCTGACTGGAATATCATCATGAATTTTGACATTACAAATTAACTTATGCTGGTCTCAGTTCTGGTATCGCAAAATTACTTCTGATTTCTAAACCACTACATTTGAAGATAGCTCCTATATTCATGATAGCATTACAAAATGTGCATGTGAATATTCCTTCAAAGAGGAGTTTCATAAACAAGAAAACATTTATTAATGGCTGTGAAAAATTCTAAAGATAAATATTAATGAATAATTCTGGGTTATCATATTTTTCTTTAAAGGAAGAATGATGAATATGAGAGCAGAAAAACTTGATGTAAATCTAGTTAATGAACAAAATTTGGGCATTATAGTGCTGAGTTAGCTGATGTCAGTCAAATCTATGTCTGAAATTAATATATGGATAGGCACAAGAAAGAGAGAGAGATAATACCTCACATTACAAAATGATGACTCCCTTATTTAAGCCATTGAAGGAAGAGGGAAAAAGTAATCAAAGAATAAGAGATCTTCCAAAAAAGAGTGAGCCTATTCAGAAGAGACATGAAGCATCACAGATCCAGGGAGTAAAGTCTATGCTTTTTAAGGTAGAAATAAAACAAAAATCAAAGATGCTAATTTTAAAATTAAATCAACAGAATCTTTGCCTACAAGCCAAGTGATTTTGTACAAGGGAGGGTCTTACATGTATTCCTGGTGAAAAATGTCACACAATACTGGAGCAGAGGTATTTTGCAGTTGCCTGTGGAAAACTAGAATTCGTCTTTGACAACTACAATATCTCCTTTAATATATTTCAGCTGTCATATAACATCAAAGGCACTTCAGTCTCCTGCTGTGTATGTTTGAATGGTGCATCACTGAGAGACACTTTGCATACTTTGGAAAAAATCCACATGCCTTTTTCTGTCTGTTACCTTTTGGATACAGAATAAAAAAGGGAAAGAGGCAAAATATGATAAATGAAATATTTAGGAAACGAATATGACACCTGTGAAATCAATATTTCCTTGGTGTGGCTACAGTTGCTGTCAATAAAATGTAATTAATTTAATTTGTATGTTTAATTAAAATCATGGTTAATTAACAAGTTAATGAACCCTTTTTAGTTGGAAAATTTTTGAAAGTTTCTAGAGCTATAATGTGCAACTTATATGTGAAAAGCTCTGCAATAACAGGATCTGGCCATGGATTCTTTCTTTTCTTTTTGTCATTGCAATTTGAGGAAGAAGATTCTCACAAGAAAACTGCCAGAAATTGTTACAACACCCTTAATGCTTTATTTCTCAGTCTAAATTAGAAAAAGGGAAGTTCACATTTCCTTCTTATTTTTTTCCTTATTTTTTAATTTGAGGGATGATTTAAATATAACTCTTCTTCCTTTGAATATTTATTGTTTTTAAAAATTGATTGTGGGCTAAGGATGAAGAGATATTCTCAGCCTTAAATAATTTACCATCAAATGGCAGTACCCAAATCTCTAAAGAGCAAGAACACAACCATAAATTTCCTGAAAATTATTGATTATTTATTGTATTTATCATTTGCTCTTTTTGACAAAGATGAGGAAATGTTATAGTGGTTAACAATTTTCCTTTGACTTCACTAGTTCCATTTTTTTCCCTGAAGTTGTCAGTGTATTTCTATAGACTTTGACTACATTACTTTCTTAGAAAACTTTCTCTCAGGTGGGAAGTTTTGTAACATTCAAGATAATTTTTTTTTTTTTTTACTAAGTATTTACAAAGTTGAAATGGAATAATTCTGTTTTGTAAACATTTGGTAACTATATTGCCTCTTTGGCTCAGGGTTCTAGCGTGGCAATTATTTTCTGCAAACTGATATTTCAGGACATAGGGATTTTCATTTGGAAAAGTATTGAAATGTATGTTGTTTTCTTATTTTATGGGGGCTACATTTAACATATTCTTAAATGAAACAAACAAACAGAATAGAAGAAGAGCAGGAAGGAAAAATTATTAAGTAAAAAAACCAGTAAGTGACAATTTAGACTAGATGGTAGTCTGACTGGAAAAAAGGGAGCAAGAAAAAATTTGTCTGTACTGGGGGAAAAAAGGTAGCTTAGCACTGCTGTCATTGCTTCTGACAGTGAGGCTCAAGGTCTCCGTGGCTGCAAGAGCATGCTTCAAAGAGCTGCTGAACATCACTAGTCAATTCAGTTCCAGCTCCCTGAAATACAATATTCATCTAGAAGTGTTCATTGTCAGGGTTATTTTGTAGAAAAATAAGACAGCTGTTCTGTTTAAATGCTTTTGCTGTAAACCGGCTGGGGTCAGCACGGGTGCACAGAAAGTGTTGTGATGTCGGGATCGTTGATTTGAGGTTTGGATACAACCTTTGCTGGCAGTGATGGCTGAAGTTGGGAATGAATAGCCTTTGCCTTAGGAGAGACCCAGTATTTAAATGCAGAAGAAACAAAGCAACTGAGAAAGCCTGGCTACAGTTTTAAGCAAAATATAACCCTTTGGTGGCTGAAGATATGAAATGTGGAATCTGCAAAGTGTAACTCATCTTGCAACATACTATGAGCACTGCAAAGAATAATACAAGCACAGTAAAGCTTTTTTGGTGTCCTCCAATATATAGGAAACTGATGCAATATACTCTTTTGTTAATGAATCATATTTATGTCCATGCTAACACTAATATAAGGGAAAAAAAAGAAAAAAGCTCAATTCTAATAATCTCCTTTGCAAACAGTTTGTCCTTTGTTTTAATTACTCCAGAACTGAAAACACTTTGTAGGGCTAGAAAACACTATAACAACAACATAAAGGAAAGCAAAGATCCTGACAGTTTGTATGATAATTCTTGTCCTTAAATTATATTTAATTCCATAATTACTGACATGTAACTATTATGATATATGAATATTACTTGTTTGTTTCTCATATTACAATATGATTGCAGTCATGAATGAACTTTTAGGGTAGACTCTGTTGCTCCTGTCTGAAGTGGTGGTTTGCTGAGGCGTGCAGCCAGTCTAGCTGCTACCTGGCCCTGCAAGGTGAAATTGCAGCCTTCCTCCTCCTTACTTTGAACTTCTGAGGCTCACCTTTCTCCCCAAACCAAGCTGATTTGATTTTGATTTACTCGCTGTGTGGGTTGCTAAGAAGGCAAGAAAAAAGGCAAATTTTGTTGAATTAGTATCATACTATATACTTTACATTTTATCTAATTTTTTAATAGGTACATGTGTACTCTATAGTACTCAATTTACATTACATTATTTATATAATGTAATTTAGACTATGCTAAGCTTGCATTAAAATTATAAGAGTTTGGCACAATTGTAGCTCTCCAGAGCTCTGGATCTGCTTCATTATCAGCAAAATTTTAGCTTTAATTAATATTTATAAAGGAGTTTGGGCACAATGAACTGCAATGCAGTTGCAAATGCAGTCAAGCACATCAAATTTAAGGTCATTTTATTATGAGTTAAATCCTGATTTTTTAGGAACTTTTAGTAGAACCTTGCTCAGTAACTAGCATGTTTATAGTATGCCCTAGTGATATTTCCAAAAATCTCCAGCAACTATGCTGAAAGTGGGCAAGAGTTGCAGAATCTGCCTGTGAAATCACACATCATCTTCTGCAGACAGGCAGGGATGCAGGCAGCTGGCTCCAAGAACTGGGTCTGTATAGACATCCTTTGGGCTCATGGTCCAGACTCAGGTCTTGTCGAGTGAAAGTGATATTTGATGAAACGTGATGGTGACATGAAAGGCAGGTTTTCTGAGTGCAGAGAAAGGATTTTGAACATGAATAATTTGTGTTGCAATTGTTTACGGTTCACTTCTGCTCTTTCTGTCCTGGTTTTCAGTCAACAAAGTCTTTAACAAGGAAACCTTTAATGAGACTAATAAAAAAAAAAATCTCTTGTCCAGTATATCAGAAAGCTGCCTTAATAGTATAAATCAAAGCACTTTAGTTTAACCTTTACAGTCACTTCTTTCACTCACAGAAGCATTGAAAATTGTTCAAGTATAATTTATAACACCTGGATCTTTAACAGAGGTGTGACTATTCCCCAGAACATCATGAAACTAATTGAAATTGTAAACTCAAACTTAATTGAGTTTACATCGAACATCTACAAAAATGCATGGTAGAAATGCTTTTACTTCAGAATTCAAAGAATTCTTCTGGTCCTATTGTGTCCTACCAGGTTCAAGTATAGTATCTCTGGTGATATCACTGCAAATAAACCTTGTAAGAGTGACAATTTCATTGTTAATATAATTAAAAACCTGAGTGCAAAGGGTCAATGGTAAATTAAAATAAATCAGTTGAAAGGAGATAAACCAATACAATTCATTAATTGTTTCTAAGTTTTTAAGAAGATCATATTTCAGTGAATGTATATTTTTCAGCTGAAACTTCATGCAATCATGAGTAGAAGATAGAACACTTCCTCCTGTGCTATGATATGGAATTCCTACAAATGAGCTCTCCTGAGATCTGAGTCACCTTTTAGCATTTTTGTCATTTATTTATCACTAATTCATGGAAGCTGTCTATGATATCAGCATGTAAGTTGTACTGTTAAGGATAGGAGGTAGGAAGGATTCCACTGGCACTTTTTAAAAACACTGCCTGAGGGATGGAAACCTTAGAAAACATGATTTTGTGCCTTTACAGCACCTAAGGGGATTAAGCAGCTGATAATGACCAAAATGGGCCATCTAGTAGTCTAGACAAAAACATGCTCCTCTCCCTCCCCCATCCTGCTGTATCTTTCAGGAAGATGATAAGTATTTTTGGAACTGGACTTATTCTTTTGGTTAACGGGAACATGTATAAAAAGAGGCCATAAAGAAAAAAAAAAAATAGAACTTTACAGGTGTTAAAACAATGGTAATTACAAAACTTAAAATAGAGATAGTTTTTAGTTGTACAAGAGTTTCTGTTTTTCCCTGCCAAATATTGTTCTTCCCACAAGAATAAAATAGTGATTTTTTTTCTTTTTTTTTTTTTTTTCAGCTGTAAGGCTCTGACTATGCCCTGTCCCTCAGCAGCTCTGGACCTAATTGACCACAACGATTACACATGACAACCAGCAGGAAATCTGTCAACTCTTCAGGAGCTTGGTGCTGGAGGGGGAGGATGATGGGTCATGTTGCTCTTGAGAAGGCAACAAAAATAATGACCTCTTCTTCAAGCCTCGTCTAAAACTGTTTTGCCATTTGGTTTCTTATCTGATTGAAAGAAATCCGAGGGCAATTGAATTACAAAGTCTATTTCATGGCTAGAAAAGGCAGAGCTCTCTGACGGAGGTAGCCTTTAGGAACAAAAGGAGTTGCACAAAATAATATTTTTCATCCATTTTAGTGGAAATCTCCCCTCCTGTCTGATTCAGCTCACAGGAGTCTCGAGCACATCATCACCAACACTGAAGAATTTAAGTCTCTGTACAAAGTAAGCCCATCTTTATCTTAAAAACTTCTTGTGGTGCCAGCCCTTTGATGAAGCACTTGACCTCACCAGTCATCAATCTTTATCACAGCTGCAGTCCCCTGGGCTACTGAAAGTATCAGTCCTGACAGAAGAAATTGTTAGAAGGAGAGAGAAACTGGGTGGTGTGTTGTAAACTGATCCCAAAGGATTGGTAGCAACGTTATTTGGAGGCTGGTGCCCCTAAAAACAAAATGTACTTAATTCAGACCACCCCTCAGCACAAGGTCCAAAACCAGATTTTGCTCAAAAATTTTAGCCTCATCAGGTGAAGGCTAGCAGAAAAGGAAGGAAATATTTGTGCCTGTTTGGAGTGAAGGAGCAAAGTTGAGCCTTAAATTATTATTAAATTATATGGTTACGAGCTACACAAAACTCAATAAAAACTTTCTTTGAGGACTTGAATTGTTTTTTTTATCTTTATAAAAGTAAACATTGCTATCACTCCC
The DNA here is from genome assembly GCA_035048155.1 of Cinnycerthia olivascens. Lineage (NCBI taxonomy): Eukaryota > Metazoa > Chordata > Aves > Passeriformes > Certhiidae > Cinnycerthia > Cinnycerthia olivascens. The sequence goes on along the minus strand of JAWWMU010000106.1, from coordinate 98,204,395 downwards.
TCAAAAAACCCCAATTTTATAGGTTGACAAAAAAATTATTGCAGATGCTAATGTTTTGGTTTGCATTGCAGTGTTAGGATAGGTTTTCTGTCGGATGGTTCTCAATGTCATTAAATTTGTTCCATAAAGCATGTGGAAATTTAAAAAGAAATTAATGCAATAACATTTGGGTGGGTTTGAAACATAGATTATTGATAGTGATCATGCAAGTTGCTTCAGCAGGAGTTAGTGAGGACCTGGTCTTGTTGTATCAGCAGGAGGTCTGCTGCTGGCAGACCAGAATCCAGCACACTGAGCTCCCTCCAGCCATATCCTCGTTATGTCAACCCCCTAAGGAGCACTGGGTGACTGAGTCCAGCCCCAGAGATGCCTCTGAAGATGTGCATTTCTGCAGGCAGACAATGTCTTCCAAAAAAGAAAAAGAAAAAGAAAGACCCAAACAAAAAACCCCCCAAAAAACCAAAAAAAGTGGGAATTTAAGAAAAAGACCATTTTCTTTCCCATTCTTCTATTCTATAGTTATTAGACTATTTGTATGCAGGTTTCCAAAGAAGTCTCTCTGTCAGGGAGTAGAACCACAGAGAATAGCAAAACCAAGTGAGATTGACAAGACTAGAAATAGTGAGTTTTGTTATAACATCCCCTAAATAGTAACATTTCTATGATAGTCTTCATCATAATTTACGTTATTAAAAAGTTATAAAAGACATTTCCACCTTTTCTTTTTTGGTAAAGACTCTTTCCTGAAAGAATATGAATTATTTCTAAATCAAATGCAATTTTTGGTTTTGTTTATTCTTGCAGGAGAAAAAAGTCACTACCTTGCTAACTCCAAACAGAAGACAGAAGAATTTAGAGGTTTTAACAGAAAATACGGATTTGTAAATGGAGAGCAGAAGGGGTGTCAGTTATTAAAGATAGAAAACTCTTAAGTTAAAATATCATGGGCTAACATTTTGAATATAAAGATTATTTTGATGTAGAGTCCATGAAGTGAAAAAAAGAAAAAGAGCCAGTTTCCTGAAAAGTACTAGCCATGCTGAAAAAAAAAAAAAAATCCAAATAATTTGTTTATCTGGTTTCAGTCAAAACTAGAGTGAAAGGAAGTTTTCCTGCATTACACAAACATAGCACAAATTGCAGGAGGCAAATGTGTCGGTAATGGAGAATCTTTTCACATTTCTGTTTTGAGGCAGATTTACAGACTATAAAAGGAAAAGAATATTAGTGTAGCAGAGGATTTACTTGGGAAAAAATCTGTTCCCCAGAAATTAGTTGCAATATTAGAAATAAACATCTAATTCTTGCAAAAAAAAAAAAAAGGAAATGTATGGCATTTTGGCATATTACAGGTTTTTCTTTTTATTTAACTGGTGAAAAAAGGTAATTTCATCTTTATGTTCTTAATAAATAAATAGTAATATTTCTTACCAATTGAGAGTAGCCAGTTTGTAATTCCTATGGTTTTATGATTTTTACACACCTGTCAATGTATTTATTTCACATTTCATAAGTGTAATAATCTCTGCTACATTTCCACAATTAAAGGTCTTGATGCCCCTGTCAGATCAAATACCTACCCACAGAAATTACTAAATGATACTGCTAGTTAGTTCATGAGTTCCTTATTTCTCTTCTAGTGCCTCAACGTTTATCTTGGTCACATTATCTTTCCAAGCTACCTGAGGAACGATTCCTGGCTAACCCAGCTTGTGCTACTTTGAATTCCCACTTTTGCACATGAATGGTGCATGTCTAAGTGCCTAGTTACCAAAAACCTACCGGTCTCCATCAATAGTCCAAATGTTGGGTACAGAGTTTCTGCACATTTTCTCAGGGATGAAGACAAAGGCAACTTCATCTTCACAGGTACTGAAATAAAAACCAGGAGAAATAGAGTGTATTTAGAAATATTTAGATTTATTCTTTATCACCAGACCTCTTCAGGAAAGAATAAAATGTCTTAATATTTTCTAAATTTAAAGTAATTTGGAGAATTTTAGGTGAAGCATTTTCTTCATTTGAATTCTTTCAGGCAAGTATTTATAGGTCCAAAAGATTATATAATTTTCTGGTGGCTGAAGTGTTCATTCAGCATTTTGGAGGGCTGAATACTGGTCCTTGCTTCAGCTATTTTATATTAATCCATGTCCATGTGCAATAGAAAAGGTCTTGGATGATGACCAAGAATTACTCCAAAAACCATTTAGAATTTGCTATTTGATGGGGGAAGACCTTTTTCCAGCTTTCACCAGGCTTGCTTATCTGTCTTCCACAGCTTTCCTAACATCAAAGTTCTCTGCTGATAGGAAGCAGAAACTCTTTAGAAATCCTTATAGACTTTATGGGGAAAGCAAATTCTTTTTCTACTTATCTATATTTGCTGTTTTCACAATAGCTGGATGTTGTCATGTACCTTATGTGTTATAACAATGTGAGCTCTGTTGACAGGCTAATAGCCCCCTTTTACTAAAATTAAGCTGGCCTGATGATACTCTGCTTCACAAATTATAACACCTTTTATATCTACATGATGAGGGTGAGAGTGATGATAAGGGCTTTTGTGAGAGGAGAAATTTGGTTTAATAGCGTACCTTAGGTAAAATGTGGCCCTGGTAGAATGCTGGAGAACATTCACTGCAAGAAATGTAGTTGAGACTGGCATGTCAAAAATATGCTTTTCAAGAGTATATCCTGCTTTGCCTTTCCAAAGATTGGGCAGCAGAAACTGGCAGAGATTCTTGGAGAAAACAGAGACAAATTAAATCCTGCATGGCTTAAATTAACCTGCAGCCCACATGGGTACTTGGTTCACAATTCAGCATTCTATTTTTTTGGCATTTTTTTCCCTTGGTCTTGGAATTGTGGCACTGCAGCAATTTACACAAAGGAAAAGTAAAATTGATGTTATTTTAAGAAAGATTCCATGTTTTGTCCTACATATTCCTTTCACATTTATTGAACTTGGTTTTGCACACAGAAAGGTTTGACTTCATCACAAACGCAGAGGTTGATGGTCACAGTCATATATCAAATTCTCACTGCTCACTTTACAAATGAGCCCTCTGGAGTGCTGGAGTGTTGGGACTCTAACTCTGTCCTGTGCATTTCTTTTCATGCTCAGCTCAAGCTGCCGCATGCCTGTCTCTGTGACTTAGAGATAAGGGAATCACCACTCAGGACTATGCACAGGCACAGTAATCTGCCTTTTCTGGTGCGTATTTACTGATATACTGTGGTGCTGGTCTTCATGCCTTCATGTCTGCATTTCTTGGGTTTAGTCCAAGAGGAAGATGAGGATTAGAAAGATTTTACCAAGTGTTATTAAGTTCTGATGCAAATGGACAGCACTATCTTCAAAGTAATAACTGTTTCTGATTAAAAAGAAGCCTCCTTGATATAGTAAGTATGAAAATGCCAAGGTGCTGTGCATCCTTTCCACATTTTGCTTTGAAACTAATGCTATTTTCTGATTAAGTTGCTCTAGCTCCCAGTTGAGGTTTGAATTTTTATCCCTGTAGATATTTTGATGAATATTTAGCATCCATGGATTTTAGTGTGGTGGTTTACACGCTAAAAGTAAGAACATTTTTAAAGTAATTGAAAATTTATTACCTGAAATATTTTCATGTAAATTAAAATATTATAAAAATGATGTACAGATAGTTTGTCTCTAAATTGTTACAAAAATAATCATCTTTAAATTTATCTCACTTCCTTCACTGAAATTCCTGAAAACCTACTTGAGAGGACTGCAAAACATAAACAACTACATGTTTAGAATATATATAAACATTCAGTTTGTACTAAGTGCAAGCTTTAAAGGTGAAGAAAAGCCTATAGATTTTATTTTCTTCACTCCTTTTTAGTACATCTGTATCTCCTTTCTCTTTATGCTGGTTTTCATTTGGAAGAGTTACACAAAGTTACTATAATGTACCTATGCTAAAGGTGTTCAGACATAAAAATATTCCTCTTTCATTTGTTCTTTTCCATATGAATAAATTTGCTCTGTTATACCTGAAAGACAAATACAAGTGGAAGCAGATTAGTCAATTGTGTCAACAGGAAACACATTGGGGCCATTTTGTATTTAATATTCATAGTTAATATCACAAAAATCCTGATTTTTGTTGTATAGATTCATTATAAGGCAGGAGCGAAAATACACAGAATTATCTGCCATTCCAGCCTGTGAAACTTTTGCTGGGTCTGTCTACTAGCCAAAGAAATCATCATGGGGCTTGCAGTGCAATCTGTTTTACTACCACAAATCCTCACATTTGGAGCACAGAAGAGAGAAGTTTTTAGGAATGGAAGAAATGAGAGTGTATGTACTTCCTTCAAGAACTCATCTTTGTTAGCAAAATGATTTCTGAAACTTCCACCCACATTTTCCAACATGGTATATTGTACATTAGATTCACTCAGCTGGGATGGAAAAAAAGCCCACATGGATGCCTCAATTTAAAAATAAAAACCACCCAAATATGAGTGATAAACTAATGGTGTACATTCAATAAATATATATATTTGTAATTAATATAGTGTAAAAGTAAGCCTGTAGAATAGATAGTCATAGAGATTTGATTCACAGATATACTCATCTTTAATTAAAACTGTCTGATCCTAGAAAATTCTATTTTAGTGGAGCAACTTTTCATTACTTTGATTCTAATGAATTCTAATGATTACTTTGATTCTTCTAACCAGAAGGTGACCTTGTATTTATTTAATCACATTCAAATATGAATCACAAGGGTCAGATGTCATTATGGAGGCATGTGCAAGTACATTGAAGTGTGCTGTTGATATTATGTCCAAGCTTATGAAAATTTCACTTCTCAGAAATTTATACATCAAATTACAAATAAGACCCGTTTTGGTTGGTTTTGGTTGGAATTTTTTACAGCTGTGGAAAAAAGCTCTTGAAACAAAATCAGACATGACTAACTTTTTACGTGTATCTATCCTCCACAGTGCATGGTGCAACCTTACTTATGAATTCTGTAATCTTCTTTCCATTCCTCCTTTCCTACTTCTCCAAGAACAACACTGGCAATGGCAACAGAATCTTAGGACATTGAACAAGCTGGAAGAGAATAGATAAGATGTTGTCTGGCCTCACTCTATTTAATCAAAGGATTGTGACTAGGATGGAATATCAAATGGAAACTCAGCCTTGATTACTTCATCGCTACAAAGAAAATCCTCCTTCAAATGTCTTCATGAGCGGCCAGTTCCCAAGCAGGATATGCATTGCGACATGGAAAAGTATTTTAGTAGAATAGTCTGAAGGTCTTTGTTTTCTTCAAAACATGGAGCAAAGCCCACCTTATCTTCAATCCCTAACTTTCTAAATTTTAAACTGCAAAAATTCCACTTATTATTCTCGGCCAAAGGATAAATGACCAAGAACTTCTGGAATCACTTGAAGGACTGTCTCTGACTTGAGTATTCAAGATCAAGGTCGTCTTAATCTATCTTAAGACCAGTAATTTTGAAAATGGCACTACTAACAAACGCAAGATTTCTAGCGACCCCTATAAATGTGAGGAGACACTGACAAGTAGCAACACAGGAAACACAGTATATGTGTAATTTTATTCCTTCAATTATAATGAAAAGAAAAATTTTCAACTCTCTTTTTATTGTGGTTAAAATTGATCAGAAACTTCTACATTGCACTCTGGTGCATGTAGGGCAAAGGAGCTGATTGATCTTTGGGGAGTCAGGTAAGTACAGCAGAAGCCAGCATGGATAAAATGGGAGCTGCTTAAGAGTTCTGAAGGAATATGAAAGTTACAGGAGGTGGAAGCATTCAGTGACAGTGCTTGAGTGTACAGGGATGAAGTTAGGAAAGCTAAAGTTCATTTGGAATTGAAGCTAGTAAGGATGCAAGGTACAATAATGAAATGTTTCTGCAAGTGCATTGCCAGCCAAAAGACCAAAGGAAAGGAGCCCATTGCTCAGTGAGGCAGAGGGCCCAAGGGCATAAATCATAGAGAAGACAGGTTTACTCAGCGGGATATTTTGCCTCAGTTTTTTCCTAATCTGATCTGCCCCCAGATATCTAAGGTCTTTGCAGAAAAAAGATCTAGACAACATGGCAGTCAAGTTGTCCATGAGTAAGCAGGATGGCTTTGTAGCAAAAAAAGACTAGTTGCATCTTGGGATGTATTACCAAAATTGTATTCATGAGACTGGGGGAATTAGCTGACTTCTTCTCTGGTTACTGACTATTTATGAGTTACCAAAAGAAGGGGACTGTTGCAAAGCAGTTCTTGAGAAGCCTCACCGCATTTCACAAAAGCAGACATCATTTTAAAACATTCCAGAGGTCTGGAAAAGCTTTTTGTCAATAACTGCTAGATTCAAGGCTTCTTAACAAATAAGCTGTAAGAGAGAACTTATGTCCTTCTTTACAAAATAGCCTTGTGTTTGCTGAAAGTCAAGAGCAACATTTTTGTCTTCAAGTGGCGCCTCCTCTGTTGATTCCACCCAACAGTGAAAAACAGTGGCAAAAAAGAGTAAAAGTTGAGTTTTCTCTACCTGGGGAAACTGCAAATTTAATTCTCTCTTTCACTTCAGGGAGAAAATAACCTCCAACATTTAAGTAACTATATGATCCTTACGAATATTTACTTCTATGTTTTTGCAAGCATTCTTAATTGGTTTCAAGTACAGGATGTCTTTGGGCAATCTGTCTTATGCAAGAGGCATTGCTAGGCATCTTATTTGACCTGCTGATATGATCTTTTCTTATTTTCCTCTTCTCAGAGAGTGTATTTCTCTACTGCACACTCCCCTTTCATACCTTTTGTTATGATGATTAATACAGTAAATTTAAAAAGAAAGACACTCAGAACCTGCTGTAATCTTAGGTGGTAATTTCTACTGATATGCTATTGTATACTGCAACTGAGTCCAAATCCTTTAGTATGAAATAACATTTCTAAGAGCAAGGCCTAAGTCCTTATTCAGATTGCCTCTTGCTCCTGCTTAAAATGTTGAATGATCTATCTGATAAAAATGTGAGACATTTCACTGACACATCCTAAATATATCTTACAAACTTTACTTGAAAGTTAAGATGCTAAAACAATGGAACAGGCAAGAAATCTTCACCCTGTCCACCTAGCTAACATGAACACGTGGGCTCCATTTCACCTTTCATATCTGTCTGCAGACCAGGACCATTTATTTGGTGATGCAGTCTTTGCCAGTGTAACGGATGGGGCTAAGTGTGACACTGTAATGACTTGCACTTGTGGTTTCAGTACAGCATTGATGTACTTTGGTCTTTCCCAGAAAAACATTGATGTATTTTGGTCTTTTCCCAGGAAAACAGAAAGTAAACCCCATGCTTCAATACTTCCACCTGCAATTGCACCATCTGTCTCAAAATGGCAAGCACAACCTAAACAAAAATCCTGTAGTATATTTTCTCAGACATTTATGTTACAAAAAACATTCAAAAAATGATCTTTTGATTCATACAGAAGATGTATTAATGCTTGCATTTTTGAGGAGACCTCTTTTCTCAAGACATCCCTGAAAATCATTCTCTGCCTTCCCATAGTTTCATTCCATGATTTTTAGCAGGAAACTAAACCTGGTCCTAAAAAACATTTTAATTCTCTTGCTGCCTTTTACACTAAAGAAGACTGGAACTATGTTCCCGGTGATTGCTTTGCAATTTTCTTCATGATAGGTGCTTTTGAGTGAGTCATTTCCATCCAAGTCTCCCGCAGAAAACTTTTTGAGTAAAACAAAATAAAAATATATACACATTTCAAATATTTCAAAATAAAAATAGATACACATTTCAAAACACATCTGTAATTTCAAATCTGTTACTAAGTGCAGGCTCTCACACAGTGGTCCTTCCTTGGCTGCATGAGCACCATACCCACATATCAGCCCTGATTCACCATCTGTGCTCAGGGTGGTTTTGGTGGGCATGCACATTGTAGGCAGTATTTGGAGTATCAGAGGGAGTATGTGTACTCAGAGGGAATTTCACCACCATGGGTGGTGTGTTCCTGGTGTGCAGGACTGTCATCATATGGGTCACCTGTACAGAGAAATAAAAGCCTTTTCTCTGTCTGAGGGAAGGAGGATGATGCCTGAGGGTCTCTATTGTGAGTAGGATTTTAAAACCAGGTTTAAAAATCAGCCATACAGGAAAGCACCTAGTCTGAATGAGAGACAGGAAAGGGCCTGCTGAGTGAGAGAAGAGAGGTCAGATCAGCTTTATGAGAAGCCTATCCTTGCCCTTTATTTCTTGCTCAGTTTGAAGAAATGCAGCAAAGAACTGACAGCTTAATACTTGTACCACAGGCCTGTGACCTGGGAGATCAGGTTTGAAATGCTAGCACTGAGAGTGATTGAGAGCCATGTGGCACAGTCTGCTCCATTTCTTAACTAGTTTTGCCCTCCTCATTGCACAGGAGTGTGAGGAAGGGGGTCTGCGGTCATTTCATCACAGTTTGTCTCCTCCACCCCTCCCAGCTCAGAGAGAGAACTTCTGACACTGTTCTCCTGCTCCACACTTCTCCTGCAGGAGACAGTCCTGCACCAAACTCTCCAATGTGAGTCCTTCCCACAAGACTCAATTCTTCATGAATCCTCCCACTGGGTGCAGCCCTTCAGCAAAGGAGTGCTCTAGTGTGGGTCCCCATAGGCACAGGTCCTGCCAGCAGCCTGCTCCAACATGGGCTTTCCATGGGGTCACAGCCTTCTTCAAGCATCCACTTGCTCT
>JAWWMU010000106.1:98172125-98195531 GCA_035048155.1 Cinnycerthia olivascens | reverse complement strand
CACAGGTCCTGCCAGCAGCCTGCTCCAACATGGGCTTTCCATGGGGTCACAGCCTTCTTCAAGCATCCACTTGCTCTTAATTTTACAATTATATAAAATTATTTTAATTCTGCTTGTTTTGCATTAAGTTATTAATATTGAAGCTTTCTAGTTAGGTTTTTGTTTCAACTTTTTAGTTGGCTATTTTTAAAGCTGAAGATCTCATTCCCAGGTTTCAAAGAAGATACATTACAATCTTTTCAAAAGTTTGAAGGAGAATGAGGGAAAAGAGTGAATCTTAAAATTATAAATACAGTATTTTCTTATTTCTGTATTTTTTAAAACTACTTTTCCTGAGCATGAAAAAGCCAAGAACATTCAAAAGGCATAAAAGATACTTCTAAGAATATATATATATCTGCCTTTGATAACTAAATGAGATTTGTATTTGGTAAATCTGAGTCCCCATGCAGCACCCCAGCAATATACATTGTAGTTAAAAAGTGGAGTTTTAGAGGAAAGCTTTGATAGCGGGGATTATGTTTATCCTTCCATTGATGAGAAATCTCCATCAAAGGGGAGTGGAGAGGATTGTGTAAGGAAAGCTACCTTAAGTATCCACATTTTTAGTAATCTTCCCCAATTCAATACCAATGTGGTCTTCTAGCCTACACTGGAAGGCATCGATTTGTTTGCTTTTAGTAAGCTAAAGAAAAATATATAAAATAGCAAAGATTACCTGTAGAGTGAATGCTGGAATTTAACTGAGTCTCTGTTCAGCTTTCTTACGTTTGTGTAGCCACATGTTTTTATGATTTTTTTTTCTCTGTTTGGGCCCATTTATTGCCTTATTATTTCTCAAGTTATGAAAGTGGGTAGCTCACAGAGTGAATCAGCTACCAGAATGTTTGAAAGTCACACTCAGGTCCTATTCACGCTGTGCAAATTCTATGTTTGAACAATTGCTGTGTATGTCTTACATGCAACTCCATTCTTTGGTTTGCTTGAGGTAGTACAGAATAGCATAGCAAGAAATCTGCCGAAGTGCAATTAGAACTCACATTTTTTCAGTTAATTACAAGTAATTACTTGTAAAATTCTTGAAAGATATGGTGAAGAAATTAATGTTTGTATTACCTAGAATGGGAGTTCAGTGATTTTTTCCAATAAAGTTTTTCTCTTCCCTTTCACGATGTCTGCATCTCCCTGTACTGCAGAGACTGTACTCAGCCCACTAAAGCCACAATGATTTAAAAACACAAACCAGTAACAGCATCATATTTTTTTCATCTCCATGGCTACTTTCAACTCCAGTAATAGAATCATAGAACCATTAAGGTTGGAAAAGATCTCTAAGATCATTGATTCCAGCCATTGTAAGCTAACATGCTCTTGTGATTTATGCTGAGCTGGCAACTAAGCACCATGCTTAGCTTGTTCAGCTCCCTTCTCTCTCTATGCCTGACCCTGTACAATGGGGAAGAGAATCAAAGTCAGGCTTGTAGGTTGAGATAAAAGCAGTTTAAGAATTGAAATCAAATTAAAATACAATAATAGTAATAGCGAATCAGAGTAAGAAAAATGGAAAGAAAAATTCCCACGAGACCCAAACAAAAATGTGATGCATGATACAACTGCTCACCACGCCCTGACCAATGCCAGACTTTGTTCCCAAACTCAGATCTGTCCCCTCTTATGAATAAGTCCCCCAGTTTATACTCTGGGCACGATGTTCTGTGGTGTGGAATATTGCTGAGGGCAGTTTGAGTCTTGTCCCAGCTGTGCGCCCTCTGTTTCTTTTATGCACCTCCTCACAGGCAGAACATGAGAGACAGACACACAAAGTCCTTGACTAAAGATAAAAAAAACCATAGCAAAACCCAAAACATCAGCATGTTATCAACACCAGTCACATTCTGAATCCAAAACTCTGCCCTCTAAGAGCTACTGAGAAGAAATTAACTCCATCTAAACCCAGCACACACACCTCATTAAAAACAAATAGAAATAGAAAAAATGCTCTTTACAGCTGCCATTGTTCAGCTGCTACTGGACATATAGTTTTGTAAGTAAACTGTCCAAAAATAACACATCTCTGTCTACTGAGTCCTCGATTTCTGCTGTGAATGACAGTAACACTGCCAATTAACGACAGCACTGACAACAGCTTGTCTGTCGGGAAGCTGCTTTGACTCCATCCATCTGTATTTCACACAGATCACTTAACAACTGCTTTATTTTAGGGAGTTTCAGCCATTATTAATATACAGAAACTTCAAGCTCATGCATGAATGTTGTTTCCTAAGTTCTGAAATCTCCAAAATTAAGTTTGAGAAAGATCATAGTGCAGTGAAATTGAAAACCTATATTTCAACCTATGTTTGAATGAAAAGTAGAAACCTTTAAAATCAAGGGGAGGAGTATATCCTTTTGCTGTTAAAATACCAGGTAAGACAACTATATTCAAAATACTGTAAAAGAAAGTGCAGTGCTCCTTGCTGTCTCTTAATAAAAGTTATAGGGGTAGGAACTGTTCTGCAAAAGCACCAGCTTGCATTTGAAGCATAGTATATGGAAATATATTCTTCTGAAAAAATGTCTTACTTTTCCCCCTTAAGAAGGAGGGTGCCAGAGTACCTGTCCAGAAAGAGAAAAGACAAAAGCTTTTATTGTGCTAACTGAATCTGGATTTAATTCATTTTTTTCTGGGTGGCAGAAACTAGTAAACTTTAGAATATTTTCATGTGAACTCCTTCTCTGTATTGGAAATAAAGCTGTTTACCCTAAGTCCTTTCACTGAACTGTTTAATATTTTGCTTGAATATGGAACCAAACAGAAAAAGAATGATATCTCATTCTTACAACCAGCAGCATGTAGCATTTGCTCATACAGAGGTAATTGCTGTCAGCTTGACAAACCACTAGGTGTCAAGATTTCCCAATAGTCTTTTAAATCACTGTGGATAAAAGCTACAAGAATGTCATCCTGCAGTACTGAGCACCTAAAAACCCCAGTGCTGGTGACACGATTCTACACCCCAGAAGGTGGACATGACTGATGCACCTCTCAGTCCCCTTCTCCCCTTCCAGACCACAGGGACAACCATTTCTGGACATGGAAAGGAAATGCTTTGAAATAACACCCCTCACAACCCTGCAATGATTTCAGTAAGACTTTTGCCATTTCTGCTGTTTTGGGGCCATCCGTCTGGCTCTTGCTGCAGTCTAAATGACTCCTATGCTTGATATCCTATCTGGATGTGGATATAGTCTTCATTCATCTTGTCCTGAATTCCCCAGAGTGCAAGTTCTCAATAATAGGAAAGATCTAAATCTGCAGTGAGGGTGTTTGCATACAGTTCTGCAATACTTTGCAGTCAAGAAGTTAGTGTGGATGCACTTTAGATTTGTGGGAATCCAATATTTTTATCTCTTAATTGGCTCAAAGCAAAGCTTACCAAAACACTCTTTAAAACTAAAACCAAGAGAATCTAAATATGAAGGGCTGGAATCTTAAGGGGAGTTTCAATGAGATGGCAATTGAAAAAAAAGGCCAAGATGTTATCTTCCTACAAATACCAAGGGATCATGGAACTTGTATTGAAGAAGGAGTACCTGAACATGTTCTCTCCATTATTAACTTTGATAAAGACAATAAATATTTGTTTTTACCTTTCCACATGAATACCTTAAGTTCTGCATTATAAGGGTTAGTTCAAATATTTCCTCCTCTGCCTTCTAATAATTTCTTCTTTTAAAATGATCTTACCTTCCAATGGGTTTCAAACTGTTAAATCATCCATATCCATTCATAAAAACATATATAAATGTCTTTTTAGTGTTCCAAATCCATTTTGTGTCAGATGTTTTGTCAATGTTTGCCATAATTTTGTTTAAATTCACAGCTAATTTTAACTACTTTGAGATAAATAGTTCTCTAGTTGTAAAAAGAGGGGTTTCCACAGTTTCAGCATTGTAACTTCCAAAATAAGAGATACAGAGAAACACAGGAGCAATTAAGAAATAATTACTTATTATTGATGTATAGTATTTTTTAAAAAGTAAAATAATTACTGATCTATTTAGTTTAAGAATATTGCAATAAATTAATTTATATGCATTATTTTTCATTTATAATACCATTTCATTCACTCAAGAGTAACTCAGAAATGAAGCACTTATATATATATAATTGTATGTCCATTCAGAAGTAGGAATAATGTCCTTAAGACTCTAGGTGTAGAGTGATCTAACTGTGCAGCCCTGACAGGCTTTTGTGTTTGCAAGTCACCTGAGTCATCAGGAGCATATGAAAATCTGAAATTGTATCAATATTTCATTTCCTTCCTCCAAGATCCCTCCTACTCCTGTGACACCTTCATTTGCTGTAGGTTTAGTCACCTCTGTCTCCTTTGTTCCAATGTATCATTTTTGTTATCATTGTCTCTGACTGCTTTGGTGGTAGTGACTTCCTTCTTCAAGGTATTTACTCAAGAATAGGTCAACATTGTTCCATGGATAGAGTACATTCGGGAGAATAAGGAGAGAAGGGACAACACTGTGGTAGTGGAGGTTTTGTACCTGTCTGGATGTGTGTTCTCAAGCTAGCAGCTGCTGGGTGCTCTGACACATTGGAGCACTAGCATTCTCTGGGATGTTTTTCCCAGTGGTATGTGCAAATTAGCACTGAAGACATACTTGCTAAATATATTGTACTGGCACAGAAACACAGTCTTCATCTCACCCTCCTCTCAGACTTTTTGTAAGAGTCTCCTAAGAGCAATGTTCTCAGGCACCACTAGCTTCTTGTCCTTCAAACTCACAGCCTATGCTTATCAAGTTTAGAACAGACTGATGGGTAGCTCCTACCACTGTGTTCTGAGTATAACTGTTATTACAGTGTTGAAATACTTATTAACAAAATTCTACATCACTTTGCTTTAAATATTTAGGTGGAATTCTCTCCCAGGTATTGCAGATCCTCTTTAACTTTCAACAATTCATGCCAAGGAAGAAGATAAACATTAAAAAGAAAAAAAAAAAAAAGGCTCACCACTCACCAAAATGAAATGAGAACACTTTTTTACTGGCTTCCCAGTATTTCTGAGTGCATTTTTCTTCTTAGTTAGTTAGTGGCAAAGCTGCCAGGGCAGAGATTAGAGAATACAACAAATCAATAATATTAAAAAGTCTAGGTATATTAATGAGATATTTATACATCTGTAATGGAGTCGTTTTCCAGGCAGTTGTTATATATATAATTACAGAGAAAAGACATTTCAGGACAGATTATTAGCTGAGTTATCTTTTTAAATAGCTCAACCTATTAGGAGTAGCATTTTCTGTGAAACTGTGTGATTTCTTCCTGTTGATGTCTTGAGTGAAAAATAGTCAAAAATGATTATAGAAATCCTTTTTAGGAGGCAACAAAATAATTTCAAAATGTCAGGTCACGCTATGTGTTTTGTCTAGGACTAGGTGGAGGGAAATTTCAGTACAAGGCAAGACCTTTGGGAAGACAGTGTTTTCTGCTTTGAGTCCAATATTTATGTTTCTTTGGGTACAAGCTACAGCTTTCATTTTTTCAGGAAGCTAGGGATAAAAGTCACCTATGGGTCCAAACGCTCCAATATTTTCCTGGCTTTGAAGAGCAGGGTACTCACTGACTGAACGGTGAAGAGTTTTTGCAAAGCAGAAAAGATGCTATTTTGCCACTTTCAACCTCAGGTAATATGCATTGCCTAAAGTGGTTACCCAGCATTCAAACGAGAGCTGACTCTTAAAAGTTATAAAGACTTTTTTTTTCTGTGTGGTAAATGTACTTCAAACTTGTAAAGCAGTTTATTTTTGTGTTAAACTGTCTTAGGAAACTATAGCATTCACTTCTTTGTAGTTGCTTCAGAATTTATTGTACACACAAAGTATTCTGGAGGTTAACTTTCTGCAGTTCTTGGAAATCTTGTGCTTTGCAAGTGGGCAGCAGAAAATAATTGAATGTAAGGTGGATTTACCACTTCCCAGTTTACCACTCTAAGTCCTCTTCCTTCTGCTGATTTTCCTGTTAACTGGTTTGTGAAGGATTAACAGCTGATAGAGTTAAAATTGTTTCTATAACTTGTCTGTCATCATCAGTAACCAGTCAATGTTAAATGTTTGCTAATATTTCTTTCCAGGGCAATATTTCCAATTCCATAGTTCTTTTAAAGAATTACATCCATGTCTACATTTTCTAAAGGAAAGTGTCCTGCCATGAGATGGTTTCTCTTTTTTCAGAATGTGAATGCTTATTAATATGACATCTTCTTCTATCATGCCTTCTTTAAAAACCCAAACCAACCCAAACAACTATCTCAAACCTAAGGCCAAAAAACTTAATATCACTTATCCTAAATACAGGTAAGCCAATAGAAGTCAGCATCCAAAAGAGGTAAGTTTTAAGTTGTCCTGAGAATGCCACAATCCTAATGTCTGTGAAACAGAGTACCTAATGATATTTATTCCCTCTATCATTTTAAATTTTGTCTGTTTTTTGAAGATCAATTGAAAAACTAGTTTGATGATCTACTCTCAATACTTAGTATACCTGTAGACAGTGGCCTCTTAGAGTCCCTTGAGTATGGGTGTATGTGGCAATCTTGACTTTCCTCAAAAAATACCCCTTGTACAAAGCAAAACAAAACAAAAGAAAACAAATCCCAATATCCCAAAAAACAAACTGAAAAAAACCCCAAAGTGGTAAGAGGATCTGGAATGCACTGAGTCAGGGCCATAAAGCATTTATAAACGTAGCTTGAACTTTCATAACCTTTTGATATATGCCCAGGAGAACTAACTGACAACCACACATTTGGAAAAATTGTAAATAAAGATTACTCAAGGGTATATATTTTTTAGTTTCTGAGGTTAAAGCTTCAAGGAATAATTTAAAAGCAAAATAAAATCTAAACCAGCAAAAACCCCAAACTACCATGAAAGCAATTCCAAAGGCTGGAAGCCTTGCCTTGAGGGTAGGAGATGAAGGCAGAGAGTATTAACTACCTGTTCTCTCATTGTCAGAGGAAAGGTTGTTTGGCTTAGTGAATTAAATTCTGAAGTTCCGATTTGCTACAGATCTGAATCATGACCACCTTCAAAGTTTCAGCACAGAAGTCCAGTTAACAGTTTCCTTATGAAACTTGAACACCGGGAGTTAGAATCCCCCTTCAAACATGATGTGTCCATGAAGTTACAGCTTGTTGTGTTATACTGAAGTTTGTTCTTACACTTTCAGGTAAGTTAGGGAGAAAATTTTCACAAAATTGTCACGAATTTTTTCCATATGGATTATGTTGGCATTCTTCCTTCCCTCAGCCAAAAAGAAATCTTGCATTTCTCATGAGAAAGTATTTGTATTTTCACTGTAAATGATCTGTGCATTTGAACTCAACCAAAATTCTGCTATACAGGGACTGACATATATATGTGAGGTAGATGTGACATTCAGAAAACAGTAAAATCTTCTGCTCTATGCTAATATTTTTTATTTTGCCAATTTATTTATTTTATTTTGCCAAATAATTTTGCAGGGTCTATTACTGTTGGACATTCTAGACATTGTTGCATGCTTTTCATTTTAATAAAGACATCTCAGGTAAGGAATTATCATGGTTTTATTTTCAGGTCACCCATAGTGTCTTGTACAAATGTGCCTAAAAAAACAACAAGGCAGTTTGAAAACACTGTGGAAGCAAAGATCATATTGTGCTAGAAGGGTGTGACAGGTTACTGCAGATGAGAAATTTGGCATTCACATGGTCACAGACTTACAGAGTCATCACAGAATCCTCAGAGGATCATCTAGTTTGGATAAGATCTCTAAGATTGTGAACTCCAACCTTAAACCAAGCACCCCCTTGTCAGACCTCAGCATGAATTGTCACATCCTGCTCCTGTGACATGGTATAAACAAGGAGTTTAACAAAACTCAGCACCACTGTGATTCTGTCATGCCATGGTAGCCTGTGGCCTCACTTCATTTTAAGATGAGAAATCAACATTGGGGTTATTTAATCCATCACCGTCCCAAGCAATTGAGAATAATTGAGAATAACTATGGATACTTCACATACATAACTTCCTTTCACTGGTGGGGACAAAATGTTTTTGTCTCTTATTATGTACAATAACTCATTTGCTGTTTTTAACTTTAATGTAAGCTAATGTACAACCTGATCCTTAAAATATGGGATCACTGAAGATAAAAGAGCCCAAGATGCAAGAGCCTTTGAATATTTAAGTGTCTTCTTCCTGAAGTACAAAGTAAAAGAAATGATCATACAAAGTCAACATTAAAATTATTTGTGTTGTTGAAAAAAGGAGTACAATAATTGTTTTATATCTGTGCTGCATATCAACAGTAAGAGTGTTTGACTTGTATAAAATTACAAAGTCAAAATAATAACCAGGGGAGCATTGAAGATGATGAGTTAGTGCTGTATGTGTGTTTGAAGACAGAGAGAGAAAGAAAACTTACTGGGAATTTTTTTAGGAGAAAAAAGGAATAATTAAAACTGTACCCGTACCTAAAGAAAGGATCTAAATTAAAAGGATATATAAGAAAAAAACAAAAAACGGCATCTCATTAATTAAGTTAGAGGTGCTCTCTCCAAGCTTCAAAAGAAGTTGGATTAGGAAAGTAGGGGATTATCAAAGACTCAGGAAATAGGCAGGGGTGAATAGCGGAACTTTAAATAAGAGCTTCACTTCCTCGGTAAATTATTTATGGCATTTCAGCTTCCTAAGAAGCACATTGCAGTCACATTTTTTTTTCCCCAAAAGAAATTATTTGAATTAAACAATATGTACACTTTGGTGAAACAATGAGAAAGCAAAACAATTTCAAATAGAGAAGGCGTATTTACTGACAAGAAACCTGTAGAAAGTGCACCCTATTCGATATTCTATTACTTTTGCAGGTACAGTAATTTTATCTGTTGTGTATCATATTGTTCTTCCAGACACTTGACATGTTTTCTTATATAAGACTAATTTGGAAAGAAAAAAACTTGTGCCATCTGGGCTATTGAGGAGCATAGTTAGATTTTAAACACTCACTTGACAGCATTTCTACAGTAAATTGTAATCGGTGCCAGGATATGAATATTCTAGATGAAGCACTGGGGAAGAATATAGAATAATTTGCTAATATTTCTTGATTGATGCAGTAACATTTTTCATTATTGCACTGACAAAAGAAAGGATATTTAGGATAAAAGGAAAAGGCATTCATCAATTCAAGAGAAAAGGAACTTCTTTCTAGAGAAGGAGTTGAGGGTAATGAACACTTTAACATATCTATCCATGGCCTTATGACTAAAGTTTTGTCTCTTCTATGTGCATGCATGTGAATATGGAGAGCATTCAGGAACGGAGCTTTTAGGACTGCCTGGGGATGCTGACTCTGCTCTTCTGCTGATGTCTTCTTCAGATCCTTTAATGGATGAATAATGGCCAAAATAACTTTTCAGGGGATCTGAGGCAATATTTCAGAAGAAGAAAAATACGTTCAGAAAATATATTGTATAATAACAGAAGACAAAATTCTTGCAAGCGTGCATATCCACTTCAGTAGTGGACTTCTATTTTTCAGTCATCTGATTGGAAAATAGAAAGATCTTCAGCTTTTTCTCAAAGAGTAACAGGAAATTGCCAATGTGGCTGCCTTCTTGGCAGCAAGCTTATTGCTTGGTGTCCTGAAAAGTGACACAGAATTTCAGGAATTTAGTGTTTTGTTTCAAAATAAGAGGAAAAATTGCCTTGTCTGTGTGGTTCAAACCCAGCTGGCAGCCAAGCCCCATGCAACTACTCTCTCGCTGCCCCTGAAGCAGGGTGGGAGAGAATCTGAAGACTCAAAGTGAGAAGACTCATGGGAGGAAAGCTTTTTAATGGAGAAAGCAAAAGCTGCACACATAAGCAAAACAAAATAAGGAATTATTTCACCTCTTGTTGGCAGGCAGATGTTCAGCCATCTCCAGGACAGCAGGGCTCCTGTCATGCGTAACAGTGACTTGGGGGATGGTATCACTCTAAATGTTCTCCCTTCCTTCTTCCTCCCCTGCTATATTTATGCTGAGCATGATGCCATGTGGTCTGGAATGTCCCTTGGGTCAGGTGGGGTCAGCTGTCCAGGCTGTGTCCCCTCCCTGCTTCTTGTTCACCCCAAACATGCTTGCTGGTGGGGTGGTATGAGAAGCAAAAAGCGCCTTGGCTCCATGTTGGCCCTGCTCAACAGTATCAAAAACATCCCTGAATTAACACTTTTTTCATCACAAATCATGGCCTCATACCAGCTACTGTGAAGAAAATTAAACTCTACTCTGGCCAAAACCAGCACAATGTTTCTTTGCTACCATTGCATTATTTTAAGAACAAGATTGTTAAATCCCAGCACAGAGGAAAAAAAATTGCATTGAATCTACAAAATTGCATTGTAACAAGAGCAATTTTGCAGTTGCTACAGAACAGGAGTTCTGGGTCTGACTAGGACACTTTTTGTGACATCTTTCGTTTTCTGAGCGTGTAAACAGACTCACTTTTAAAGAAGGTATATGTTGTAGGTTTTATTATTTTTCATCTTCAGGATTGGGCAGTATCATTCACCCACTGTTTCCAGCAGAGGTTGGGAAAGAACAGCAGAATCGTTTTCTGGAAGTGAACAGAAAGAATAGTGACACCTTTGCCTTGAAATTAGGCAGTGCTCTTTTGGGAGTTCAGTAGAGTCAAGCTCTTCATAGGTGAATGTGGAAAGAGAAGGACATCACAGTGGTGCCTTCTGTCATCACCTATCCTTCCACCACTGGAGAAACCTTCTTGCTGGAGGTGTGCAGGACAGCTATGGCAGGGTGCCTGTCTACCTATCTGTCTTTTCTCTACACCTGAGGATCTGCCAGATTGTGAACACCACTGGACAAATTTTCAAGGATTAAAAAAAAAGGTATCAGCATCAAATTGTTATGGTTTTGTACTTAATTTCTAATGTATGGTTCTGATCTATAGAGACATGAATGTCACTGTTCAAGCAGTGTATTGAAAAATGGGATTATAAGGCTGTGATTCTACAGGTGCCTACATTTGTGTCAACCTTAGGAGATAGCTGGCACACATGTCAGCATATATCCATGTTGTACTTACTGAAACCCGTAGTGTGTGGCTTTGAAATTGTATGCTGCACACTTGCTGAGCCTACAGGAAATCCTGCAGGTTGCTATCACTGTTTGAAGATTTTGAAAAGGAGGGGAAATAAAAGGAAAATACAGGGAAAAACATTTGTAAAAAACTTGTTTCTTTTATTACAGCATTGCCAAGGGGGCCAAAATCAATAGTACTTTCCCACTAAGATTCTCATCCATGTATTCCTGTCACAAATGAGCTTAATCAGATGTATTCCAGCTGTTCATTTTATAAAGCAAATGCTATTTCTGTGAAAGGTGCCAGGTGAAGGGATATGAGACATGCACTGAAGGGAGCAGTGGAAACAAGAACCACTGAGGTGTCTCTCATAGACAAGATGCCATTTAATCCCTTCCCCAATATAATTGGTAGGGATCCTTCAAAACTTGCTAGGCCTCCTCTCCTTCCTTCCTTTCCAGATTCCTCAGTGTTCCATCTAGGGTGACAGAAACTAATGCCTTCTGGAGTCTGACCTGGAACAGAGACAAGGAAGAGCAAAAGGATAAAGTAGATATTTATTAAAAGGCCTCAATGGGTACACCTGGGCAGCACAAGAGCCCAGTTGAACCACATCCAAGATGCAAAATGGTCACAAAAATCGATGATGGATCACAAGGTCTCACACTTTTATAAGTTCTGGTCCATTAGTATATTGGAGTCAAATGTCCAACCACAGCTTCAGGTTATGAAGCTCCATCTTCCTGGTTTTTTCTTCTCACGTCACTGTTGTTTTCATTCTTGGGCCTGAGAATTGTCTGTGGTATCGAGCTAGAGAAGGAATTGTTTTTTCTGTCTACTCTGTCTGTGAAGACAGCTTAGTGGCATTTAATATGAAACTTAAAACTACCCACCAAAACAGCACAGAATCTAAAAAGTATAAAAGCTAAAACCTAATGCATCAGTTTGATGACTGAACAAGAGTTTTACATCCCATTACAAAACACACTTGAAGCCTGACCCAGGCAGGCTTCTTCCATACACCTTCCCAAGTGCTTTGCAGGGGAGTCTGCAGTAGCCAGGCAGCTGAGTGATACCCTAATGTGCTCTCCTGGTGCATCCTCCCACCCCAGGCACTCTGCTGTTTCCTATAGATATTTTGAAGTTTTTGTTTCTGATATCCTATTTAAAATATTTATTTTCTGAGAAAGGTCTTGGAAGTAATTCTGTAGAGCTCTTGCACTAGCAGCTCCCTCACTGCAGCAATGTCTTTTGAGAGCTGAACTCAGCCACTAGATATTGTCTTTATGTTCTCCTGTCCCTGGTTGCATCTGGATTAGCACTTTCTTATTGTTATTGGTACAGCTGGAAGGCTTAGGGTGGGCAGATAACAAACAAATTAAAACAAACAATTACTATTACAGAAAGCAGGTGTATTTGAGTGTTTATTTGATAAGAGAAACCTTTTCTCCCAAAGGAAGTTTTCCTTAAAGAAAAGATACTACAGGCTTGCTGAATTTTGTGCTGTTCTTTTATTGCATTTTTTCTTGGGAAATATTCCATGGCTTATTAATATTTTCAAAAGCTTTAATTTCTGTCTAGAATTCCTTCTAATCAAAAATTTTGAGGATGGAAATCTTAAGAGAAAAGAGTGATTGGATGTTATTTTTTTTCTGCTACCTTGACCAAATAGATGAAGGATGAGTAATTGACCGGCCAAAAACCTGTTCAAAGGGAATGCATCAAGCCAGAAGGGCTTCCTAGTGAGCACGTACATAAACATGATGCTTGTTAAGAAATAGTAGACAAAATAATCCTTAAAAGAAAAGTAGAAACACTGATGCACTGAAAAGTAGAAGAACTGATGCTTCTCCTCAGGGATACTGTCCACAGATGAAGGAAAAATTTGGTTCATTACTAGGTGGCACATATGCTGGGAAAGCAGGAGGACATGGGCTAAAGATATAAGTGGAGTCGATGGCAGTGATTTTGATGTGGTACAACAACCAGGCAGGCAGGCAGGCAGGCAGGCAGGCCATCCTGGGCAGAAGCTGCTGTAGTTGCTATCTTCTCTCTTTCTTAACAACTCTGTAACACAGTACAGTGCTCTTACACTGCCAGAAAGAACACCTAAAACCATTAACCATCCATCAAAACACCTGAAAACAGCAGAGGCAACCCATAATTTCATGTTAAATTCAACAACATGCATTTGCAAAGCATTTGCATCCAAGTAGGACACATTCTTCAGAGAACAATAAAATTGTAGGAAAATTCAGATTGGAAAGGTCCTCTGGGGGTCTACAGTTCAAAGCACAGAACTGTGTTTATTTAGCTTCTGAAAACACCCACAGACCAACTGCAGTCTTCCCAGACAACCTGAACCAATGCCTGTCTGTCCTCACAGAGAAAGAGGTTTGCCTTATGTCCAGTCTAAACCTCATTTCTTTCAAGAAGAAAGAAGTTATTTCTGTTTTCTCCCATCCTCCTACCAAACACTACTTTGAGGAACCTGACACCATCAATTGCATCCTGAAGATCTGTCCTTCCCTGATCTGTCTGCCTCCAGACTGTGTAATTTCAGAAATTCCTCCTAGTTCTGGAGTTGTCCCATGTCCTTGTTCAGTTCCTTGTGGTCCCTGCTCTCCGCTTCCTCCAACCTGCCTAGGTCTCTGAATGGCAGCTCTTTCCCTGAATATATTGACTACTTCCCCCTGCCCCAATCCAGTTTTGTGGCACATGCAATGCTCTATTGCCTTCTTTAGGTCATTAATAAATATGTCATACAGGAAAGGTCCCATCAAAGATCCCTGTGGTACTCCATAACTTATGAGCTCTGCCCAGAGATCTCTACTCTCGAATCAATTATCTAGACAGTTTTTTACCAATCTGCTTGTCCACTCATCCAGACCTTAATTTTCCAAGTTGTATACAAGATGAGTGTTGGGAGACATTGCTAAGAGCCATACTAAAAGCAAAGTAAATGTCATCCACTGCTCTTTTCCAGTTGGTCAGGTATCAGAATGAGAACATTCTGAATTCGAAGAGACCCACATGGATCATTGACTCCAAGTCTTAAGTGAATGGTCCATGACATTATTTACCTGTGCAAATCTCTGCTGATTATTCCCAGTCACTTTCTTCTCCACATGCACAGAAATGTACTGTAGGAGGACTCACTCCATAAACTGTGTGAACACCCTGCGTCAAGAAGTTATTCCTGAAATCCACCAGAAACCTTTGATGGTTTGGGTCCCATTGTGTTGCCCTTTCAGGACCTGGCAGACCCCAGCAAGCACTAGGGTCTGTAGCGCAGTGAGTTTCACGAACTGTTTAAAGAGGATGTCACCAACTTCGTGTTCCAGATTAGATGGTTTGTGAAAAACTGACACCTTAAAGACACCTTTTTTGGCCTCTCTGCTGACCCTGACCAGAGAGTTCTCACCCAAATTTCTCCCTGTCATATACAATAGCTGCTTATATCCAAGCTGCTCCTGCTTCTGGGGGACAACTTTCTCCCTTGTGCCCTTTCTCTGCTTGTCTTCCCCTCTGTAGGTACATTAGAGGCTGGTGTTCCTTCACCCTCTTTCACCACTCCTGAGCTCTCTCTTGTTCCCGTTTTCCTTCATCCTTTGTTTTCTACCTTTGTCTACTGTTTCTTTTTAATTGTGGTCTGCAATCTCCCTCTCCCATCATTCCTTGTTTAACTGTCTCCCTACCAGCTTGGTCAGCCTGTTGGCAAAGCTTATCCTTGCTCCACTTTTTCAGGTGGTATCATCTGTTTCTAGCAGTCTGCCATCTTCAGAGAGGATCCCATGGCTGTAGAAGTGACCTTCCTGAGGCTGAGACCTCCTGCCTGGGGACATGCTGACTTGTAGACCTGCATCCACCCTCAGATCTTGCTCTGGATGGAAGCCTCCACTGTGCTGGGGGAGCTGGTCCTGTGGATGATGTATGCTGTGCCCTGTGGGGCATCACCTCCTTGGCCATGTAACCTTGCTGCTTTCATCCATTTCCAGTCTCCTTCTGTGAATCTGTTCACACACGCTGCTGTGCCTGCCTGCTGTGTTGTGGTTTATCATCAGAGAACTTCTTTCATTTGTGAAAGCATAATCATTAGGGCTCACATGTACAACAGACCATGTGAGAACACAAATTCTGAGTGGTATAAACATACTGCATGATACAAACATTCTGCAGCTGTTTCCATAGACAAAAAGAAATATATTTGCTACACTCTGAGTTTCAATGGGGATCTAAATTGTCTCGCTGTGAGGCTCAGCTTGAGACTAGAGTTGGGATATTTAATTGGCAATGCCAAAAGAAAAGAAGCAGTATGGAAATTACTCTCTAACTTGGAAATAGAGGATAAAGTTAGTGCTTTTCAAGTAAAAAAAGAAAAAAAAGCAATAAGGTAATGTATGAAGTTTTTCAGTTCTATATAAAAAGATCAGTGTTATGACTGTTATTTTCTCTTGCAAATGTTTAACAGAGGCACAAGGGAGGCAGTAGCAATTAATTAAAACCTTTGGGTCCAAACATGATTGTTGTTCATAAGCATTCATAGTTCATTTTAGTCTTAGAACACACACAAAAATATGAAGCAAAACATAAGTAAATTGCTACCATTACTTCTAATTACAATTGATTTTCCCCTGTATGTATGCAACAACTCACATTTCAATATTTTAAAAGAAATTGTTAGTTTCCTTGCTAATCAGCCAATTGTTAGCTCATCAGCTCTTTATTTTTGATGTTTTGAAAACATAATTTCTATTCATCAAGGTTGAAAATACCATTTATATTCATCAAAGTACTTAATATAAAGTACAGTTTTAATTGGTATGAGTACCAAGGAGCAAGAAATGAACATAAACTGTCAGCTAGATGAATTAGAAGAGAATATATGCGAAGACTGGAGTTTATTGCCATTCTAACTCAAAGGTTCTGTTTAGAAGTTGCTGTCCATCAGGAAGATCAGGAATTTTCATTGTGTTTGCTCTATAGTTGAATTCTGCTAGCTTCACTTTTGACCAGCATACTATTTCTATTACTGATTCCCTTTCTGTTCTCTTTCTTAACAAGAGACACAAAATACAGTTCAGTTCTTATTAAGCACTTGATAAGTACAGCTCTTTTACTTACAAATGTAGTACTTGATTTTTGTCTGAGCTGTTTGGCATCATTGTGCTGTGGCAGCATTAGAGGCCTGAACACAGCCAGGGCTGTGTTAAAGTATTTTAAAATAAAAAAATATATATTTTAATAATATTTATTTTAGTATTTAAAATAATAAAATATTTAAAATATTTTTAAGAGCAAAAGGGAACATGGCACATATGTGTATCCAAGTCTTTACTTTTAAATTATTTGAAGTACTAGTAATCTAATCAAAGGACAGCAAATGGCTGTTATCAATCAATATTAATGCTTTTACAATGTAAAAAAATACAAAGCCTAATCAACAAAACCTTCAGAACTGTTGTTCTAGAAAGCTTACAGCTCTCTCACCACTTACCCTGGTGTGATGCTCACCCTTCCTGTGTGCCACTAGGATGAAAGAATGACAGTTTTAGTCCCTTCAGGGGGAAATGGGGAGGATTACAAGTTGTTCATATTCCTCCCCAGTCTTGTGTCCGCTTGGGTTTATTTTTGTGGTGCTTTGTTGTATTTTTCTTTTACCATTTCCGCCCTCCCCCAAGCCTCTCATTTTCCTCTCAGGGTCTCCCAGCTGAAAACAGAGAGTGGCAGAGTTGCCTGGCCCTGCCCCAGCTGCCCTCAAGGGCTGCTGTTTGTCTCCTGCTGACTCCCCAGCTGGTCAGTGGGGCCAGTGCTGCACTGGAGGTCACAGGGTGAAGCTAAAACTGGAGAGGCCACAGGCACTGCTCCTCTCGACAACTGGCAAAGCAGGCTGAGGCCACGGTGAGCCAGGATGAGCTCTACTGCCAGGGTGGTACAAGGTCTGTAAAATAATGTAATGGGAGATATAAAAAAAACTCTGACCAATTTTCTTAATTCAAAAAAGGTAAACAGGGTATGTGAAGATAGTGATGTCTTCATAAATTGTATTGAAGTTCATAAATTACATATAATTTTTTCATATACGTATAATGAAAATATAATAATGTATAACAATATTAGTACAATTCCTTTTTTCTTTCAAAGGACTCCTGAACTAATGTCTGTAATTTTTGTCATTTTCATGAAGAAACCATTCACCTAATGACGGCTTTCAGTTCTTATCTTCTCATTAGATACTATTTAAATGTTTAGCTGTACATAATACGGTTAAACATGATGACTCACAAAAACTTAGGGCACAGACAGTAGGCAGCTTCAAGACTGGACCCCCAACCAAGAGCTGAACTTTTCCTTACAGCAATGAATTAGCAAATTCAGGTTCTCAGAAGTTCAAATATGCTCTTATGTTCTCAGAAACTGGCAAATGGGAGGGTACATTAATGAGCAAGTGAGTTTAATACAATTTTAACGAATTCTTCTGAGTGCTTCTCATTATGTCAGAGAAAACGCTTTTTTCCCTTTGCTTTTTCACATACTGTGTCTGAAAAAGTCAGTATCCTTCAAACTTCTTGCATCTCATCTCAATGCATTGTTTGCTCCCCTGGAGAGGGTCTGTTTCTTTAGATGGTTGTTCATGCCGTAGAAAACACACCCACAGGTATTTGTTCTCTTCTTGACATTCATTACTATTGTCTCTGCATTATAAACAAACCAGCTTCCAGCTTTAAAAAAGAGATTTGGTTGTGAAAAGAATATATTTCTCCTGTAGTGTGCTACAGGAATTATGACATCTTCTGTGATCTGTTTCTGTAAGGAAGAAAAGGAAGTGAGGTGTGTATTATGGCCTACCACTGATCTAGAGATCATTAAAATCATCTAAAATTACCTGCAAAAGGGGTTTGATGACATTTTAGGTGAACACAAAATCCTCAGAAACTTCAGGCTTAGGCAGAAGAAAAAAGAAGGAAAGAATATTTTTTAAAAAATTATACCAACCAAAACCCTGAAGAAAAGAAATCTGGAAATGAGAATATTTCTCAGAACATTAGCTTGGTTAATTTCTTTCTGATACTCCCCACGTTTTCTTAAGCTGCAGCTGAATTTCAAAAGCACTGTGATGTTCCTTTTCTCTGTCTTTTATGTGGATGATGTTCATATGGTTAGGACACAGCTCGATGGGGCTTGCTGTACAAAACAGATTTGAAAGACAGAAGGGAGAAAAATCCATTAAATCAGGGTGTTCTTTGCTTACCTAAACCTTATCTGCTGGAAAGCACCAGGCAGTCTGTCAGTAATTTCTAAGGGCCATGAATCAGATGACCAGTGTCTAAATAAGTCTTTCATTTGTTTGTATACATATCCAGATCCCTGCTACAGACTGAAAATACAAAATAACTTAAAGTCATTCTTTTTTTTCAGGTACCACATAAATATATCCCTACTCCCAGCTAAAGCAGGATAGGCAACCTTACAATTTTTTGAGGCTGACCACTGACTCTAAGAACAATCCTCTTCACTTTGGACGTGATTCAGTGATTTCCAGGCCTTCTGGGCACCAAGAAAGACACTTTTCTTCTGTGTTCTTCACAGTGTTTGAGGCAGGTAACTGTAGTCTTTAACTCCTTACATGTATGTGCTAAGAATAACTTCAAACAATGTTAAAGTGGACTAGAAGAAGCTGAAATACTATCATTAAACTTGTACTGGCTTATATGTTTTCTTTTTTAGCAGCCCCAGCAGCCCCTCTCAAGAGGCTACTCTTTGTCACCTGCCGATTCCTTGCCTCAGTTGGATTTTTACCCACATGGCATTTGCAGGGTTTACACTGAAACAGTCCCCTCACTAGTAGACAGATGTTTAATCAGGCCGGGCCAAGACATGTCCTGAGATCCTGCTCTGTCAGGCCAGTAGAAAGCCATGGCCTTTTGCTTGTACTGTACCATCACAGGTTTTATGCTTGGTAAACATCACTGTCTTATAAAAAAGGAAAAAGAAAATATGGCTCACATAGAATGGATTAAAATGTAAATTATTTGAGCTCTGATAATATTTTGTGAGATATAGAATAGGCTGGGACCAGCTAGTCTAGAGATGAGAAATTGTCCTGGGCTTATTTCAAGTGTGTGGTATAAATGAAATGAAGGAAAACTGTCTATTTTCTTAGTTTATAGAAAAAACCACATCTACCAGAATTTCTCTATGAAGAAAGTACACTATACAAGCTTACCAAATTCCTTGTCCTTAATCACAAACATGTGACATGAACAAGTCACTATGGTTCCAAAAGCATTAAATCCTACAAGACAAATATAAAGTGCTAAAAGAAAATTTGTCTTATGACAAGGCAGAGAGGAAGATAAGAGGGCAGAAAAATAAAGAGTTATATACCATAAGGCATGAAAATCAAAATACTAGAGAATTTTGGAGGAAAGAAGGGTACACATGCAGATCTCATCTTTGTTAGGCATCTCCCTAAACAAATCTTACTGCAGTGTATTTTGCAACACATAGGTGCCAGTCTAGTCCACAGAGGGTGGGCACATAAGGAAGTGCAGTTCTGTTCATCACGATGATGCCTTAAGATTTTAGCCTTTATATTTTTCAAATCCTGTGCTGCGTTACTGCATGACTCTAAACTTTGTATCAAGTGTTAACTGCTGTCTTCACACTTCGGTCAGACAAAACAATTCCTCTGGGCCTGGAACCCAAGAGCACCCTACAACCTCAGGCTCCCAAAACTATAAATAAAAGTGAATTGGGGAGGAAACGGGGCATATGTCTTCATAACCTGAAACTGTAATTGGAGAATTAATTATCTCCTGATGTGCAAATAAACAAAACTTCCATTTGTCTGAAAAACTCGTGACTATTGTCCATTTTGGGTTGTAGCCTCTGTTCTACATAGCCAGTCCAAGGCATTTATGATAAGAATATTTTCTGGTTAATATATTTCAGTTTTCATCCTAATTTTTGCACAAGTGTAGTTTACGCTAAACAGTGCCATAAACCAGGAGTTTGGAAAGCAGAGACTTTCTATATGTACTAAGGAAAAAAATGGCTTCCACATAGAGGAAGGTTATTTCAACATTTTCTGTAACAGAGGCTCTTCCCTCTAGAAGTTTCTGCCCAGCACTGGAGGATGCTTATGAGTCACATGTAACACGATAATTTCCAAATGTTAATGTGAACTATTTATATCTCAAGCAGCGTAAGTAGAAGTCAGAGTTCACAAGAGATCTGAGGAAAGTAAGTTTTTTATGTTATTGAAGTGTATTGAATTGGGAGCTCACAATTCTCTTAGACACCTGAGCTCACAGATTTTAGTCTCCTCTGGGGAGAAGCAGATTCTGTTCTCAGCCAACTCCATATTTTCAGTTTTTTTGCCCAGTGCAAGGCTAGCAAATACCCTGCTGGCAAAATCTTCCTTTTCTCACTGTAAACATCAAAAAAATTCCTCAAGATTTTCCTCATCACTTCGCATCCTCTTGCTGTCAAAGTTTTATTTCTTGCTTTTGCAATGCAATTACTGTCATTGTCTCTTGTTTCACGCTCAGTATTTGGACTAAATTAAAGCAGTATCTTTCCCCTCAGTAATGATAAACTTCTGCTTACTCTTTTGCCTGTGAGAGCGCCACATCAAGAGGATTCATGCTGCTGAAGTCTCTGGTGGCTTGCTCCTTTTCTCTTTCAATAGGGATACACCACTACTGCATGTCCTGCTCATCAGTGCCTTGATTTGAACACCTTAATTTCAGTCCTGTGCCTTGAGTTAGAGGAAAGACAGAGGTTGGAAAATGGGCTGAGCCACCCCCTGGGTGTCTGGTGCTATTTGTGATGCCACTTGAGCTTTCAATCAAGGAGAGTGTGGTCTTGGGTGGACCAATGATGTAAATCCCAGTGGATGTCTTAGCACAGCGAATTTTCTCAAATGTGTCTAGCTAGTGATGTGTCAGCACTGGGTCTTTCCTGCAGGATCATAGAGCATTTTCCTGACCATTTACCTAAAAATAACCTTAGAGTTGTACCTGGGCCTGTGGCAGGAGGAAAACAAATGACATTCTGATTAAAAGACAAGTGGAAGGCTTCCTGACATGAAGTAATGTTTGTTTAAAAAAAGACCCTCACAATCTACCTGTAATAGAATCTTTTATAGGATAAGTTACATTGCCTGAGTCCTTAAGAGGTGCCTGTTCAGGTAAGGGTCTTGTGGGAATGAGTCAACATTGAAACTTTCATGAAAACAGTTGGTCAAAATCTGCATTTTTACTAATTCAGGTCCCCTATTAAATGTGTCAAAATCTGTTCTTATTCTTTTGTACCCTGCCACAAGGAGGTAGAGGTGATTGCTGCTTAGAAAATGAAGTACAATTT
Source organism: Cinnycerthia olivascens (assembly GCA_035048155.1). Taxonomy (NCBI): domain Eukaryota; kingdom Metazoa; phylum Chordata; class Aves; order Passeriformes; family Certhiidae; genus Cinnycerthia; species Cinnycerthia olivascens. The sequence continues at coordinate 98,174,015 of JAWWMU010000106.1, read as the reverse complement.
TCCCTTTTCCGAAGTTGGAACTTCTGGATATTTTCAAGATTGTGACCCACTGTCATTTGCCTCCTGTCAGTGAGCCAAATTTTCTTTTATCTTTACAGACTTTCAGGCAGAGGCTCATAAACCTACTCAGATTGCTTTGCCCAAGAATAGCTGTCAGACACACAGCCAACATAGATTACTGTGTTTTTATTGGATTGAACAGATCTGTGGCACCAGAAGCACTCTTTGTCAGCAGTCTTCACCATTTTTAAAGCAGATTTACTAGTAGCACAATATCTCCACATTTCAGATTCTATTTCATTATCTGTGATGTGTCAATCATTCTCTTTCAGTCAGTTCATTTACATTACACAGAGGAGAGGTCTCCTGAGATGCCTAGAAGTTCAGCTCTTCCAATCTATATCTTGTATCCAATGTGCAGCCAAAATCCAACTCTTCTAGGTCAGATTCTTCCACAGAGTAAACATTTTTACACAAAAATTTACCTCATCATCATTTTTAAAATCATCAGTACTTTTAAATAAAACTCTTGCCTTTTATACATGAATTATACCACATAACTCAACAATAGGAACCCACATCTACTGCATGCTGAGTGTCCTGAAGCTGATGATCCAGATCCCAGAAACTGTCTCCATTTCAGAGCCTTTTCTGACTTATTCACTACCTACATCTTTTGTAGTTCCTCTTGGAGTTGGGATTACCTAATTCTATTTATCCAGAGTTCTTCTGACTCTTCTAAAGATTTTTTAATCCTTACACTTATTGATGAAAGCCTTCCTGTTAACAGCATTTATGCTTTTCTTGGCAAACTTTAAACAGCACTTTCCTTACCTACTGTTTCTTGTTCACTCTTTTCCTGGGACAGTCTGTTTCTGTGTCCTCAGTGCATTTCTTTCTCCTTTACCCCTTCAATTACAGCATAGTACTGGGGGCATTTTTGTGTTATGAGTGATGCCAAGTACCCAAAAGCTTGCTTGCAAAGAAATTGCACTCATTTTTTAATATTTTTCTTACTTCTGCTTCTGAAAATTATTGATCAGTTCTGACTCAGAAAGTTCAAGTGATGTGCAGTCAGTGTGGGAAAGGCATAGAATGTACTCATCAGCAGTGAAGATGGAATTTACAGGCTAGTGACCAAAGTAATGTTCCATTAGGGTTAAGTAGATTAAAATAATCTGATTTTAATCACTCAAGTTCTTACAGGGAAGTTGACTGGTCAACATCAATTCCTACAGACAATATTATGTTCTTTCTGTGTTGTGCACACTGATCCAGGTGCCACATGCCAGTGTGTTTCCATCTCCTGCTGAAGCACTTGACTGCTGGTGCTTTCACAGGGAGTTCATGATGCTCATCATCCTCATACAGACCTCTGCCTTCTGTGGTGGGAGCCAATTCTGCTTAATTCTAAATTCATAAATCCTCTATTGCATATGCTATTTGACAACAGGTAACACTAAAATCTGGCTTTTGTCTTCTGGTAAAAGTGTCTTTCCTCAGCAGTGAATGAGGTCCATAGTGAAAACTGGTGATTTAAAATTTGAATGTCTTTTCTTACCCTCTATGTTGAATGCTTGTTACAAGAAGAAAGGAAATAGCAATAATTATGTGACATTAAAAAGCTATTTCTGAAACTGGACAAATAAAGCTTTTAATGTGATATCTCTGTTCAGGTCACCTGATATTATCTTACTGTCATATCCTGTCTCACTGATTCCAGGGGCTATAACCTGGAATGAGCACTGCTGGGGCAAGGCTATAAAGTAACAGATTTTAACTCACCTTGGATAATTTCCCTTACTAATTGCAAACTAGTTGCAGTAACTAGTTGTTAATGGCATGGAAATGTTATTTCACAATTTTGGCATTTTTTTCTAATTCCTTTCT
>JAWWMU010000106.1:98131647-98172025 GCA_035048155.1 Cinnycerthia olivascens | reverse complement strand
TAATTCCTTTCTCACAAAGGTTGTTTTTATTGCACCACTGCTTTTAGGATACTGCAAAGAATGGTCATGAAATTAAACCTCTGGGTAGAAAGCTAAAGCAAAGAGTTAATTTTACTTTTGAGGAAGAAAAAACACTTCATCTCGCAAAACGCTGTAATTTATATGTATATGCTTACATTTTTTAAGGCATAGGTAAGTGTGCTGTCTCTGAATAATATCCCTGTGCTTCTGCTTTGGCAGGCTCCTGTATCCAGCCTCTAGGGTATTGAGTCAGACACTAAATAATCACTTTTCTGACCCTTTGGGCTTTAATTGGTTTCCTTTAATGAGTTTAAGAATGCTGGCTTGCACATTTTCTGGGAAGCCCTTCTGGTATAGATGGTGTGTGCCTGCCTCTCAGGGTCAGATGTTTGAATAGTCAAAGTGCTGTCTGAACTGACCTTTGCTGAGTTGCACAACAATGGTATTTCTTGGTTGAAGCAATGGCAGGGAGTGCTGCAGTAAAATGGAAGGTTAACCAAATTTTCTTTCTGGAGAGTTCCCTTGCTTTCCTTCATTCTTTTGATTGTGGTAACATTTACAAAGCACCTGTGTGAATTGGACTTTCCCAGATCCTGCAATTTATCCTGATACAAACACACTGTGGTTAAATAGGAATATGATAAAATTTGCATTGTTTATTGTCCAAAATATAGCCATGAAAACTTCCAATGAATGAGATGAGGTGTCTTCAACAGACTGATTCACACTGTGAAAGTTGTGAATGTTTAATTGTGTCTAATTGTATTCTGTTTCTCAGACTTACTAAGAAAGCCAAGATGATTCTTTCTGCTTTTTGGAGCTGATTGATGAAGGTATAATTGCTGATGTGCTGACAACCAGCAAAACTAAATGATAGCCCAATTTGAGCACAGATGCATAATTTTCACTATAAACATGCCAATCAGGTTTTACTTAGATCTGTCTGCTAGAATTTCACATAATTGGCATAAATGAGAACAGGGAAAACATTGTTTATAGAAGGCGAATATTTTCGTCAGATTTAAATGTACCACACTGTTCCTTTAGGATTTGTAAAGAAGCTGAAATCTTGCTTTTTTTATTTATACAAAAGTGTAGCAAAAAGAAAAAGAAAGCTTAAAGAAAGCTGATCCTACTCCCGCATATATAAAATTGCTAAAAAATGATTGCACTCTCTCACATATTGTTTTCAGCACATTTGGCCATTATTCTGTTTTTTATTGATTTCTTGGTTGCCTTTTAATTGGAAGCTGTCTCTGATAATGGTACCAACTAGATGAAATTACTGTATTTTTCAATGTGTTGTGATTGTCATACCTTACTGATCTTCCTTCTACTTAGGATATGAGTTACTAACCAACTTATGAGAAAGCACAGAAAGTGGGAACTTTATTGGACAAGGAGCTTTGAAGTTTGGGCAAGTTTTTATAGAGACCAAGAGCTGCTTAAAGGAAGTTTAGTTAAATGAAGGAAAGCTCAGGTCTCTTTTTGTATTTTCCAAAATGATGATCTGAAGTCTGTTATATAGCTTTTTAAAAAGAGCTTCACAAGAAAATCAGATTTTCTTTAATCAAGACTCCTCCTTGAAGATGCAAACTATTATCAGAAAGAGTAAATGTCTTAAAGCACTGATGTAGAAAAATTTGTTTCAAGCCAATTTAATCAGGATTCACTGTCATTTTTTAAACTAGTACATCTATTCCCATTCTTTAAATATTGCCTATCTTTAAAATATTTCTAATTAAATCTATAATCTAGATTTATATGTTATTTCCCATCAAATTGAAACAAGAAATAGACATAACAACATGAAAAAGTTATATCCAGTGAACTGAACCTGCCTCTTCGTCTTTTTATTTCTGGATATGGACCCCCTAAATACAGTGAAAATGTTGAATTCAATGGATTCGCTCTTGACATATATTACTGAGATGGAAGGAGACAATGATGTGAAGAACAAAAATAAAGATGGCAATGCAAGGATTCCAAAGGATCTGAAACTATTATTCTCTGCTTTGAATGGCAGATAGAGAAATAAAACCAAAAACTTCCTCCACTAAGATCTCAAAGATACTTAGCCTTATAATTTATTTTTTTCAGCATTAGCCTTGTCACTTTTGTTTAATATTCTGTTTTCCTTGAGATGATTCCAATTATTAAAGAAAAAAGACAATCAAGCTTACTTCTATGAGTCTAGTCTTTGAATCAAAAGAATTATATGGATTTATTACAGAAGAGTCTCTAGCCTGTGTTAATTTCCTGGATTGGTATTCAGATAATTTGATATTTTTGAGTAAACGTTAAGATTCAATTTGGTCTCCATACTAAAAAAATTGAAACTGCATTTAAAATAATCAGTCTGCATAATTTGACTTGTGTATTTTCTATCAATGAATTTAATACATACCTCCAAACTAACATATCACGAGACAGATAGATGGAACTTTTTTCACATTCTTCCAAATCCCCATTTTCAGTTTAAGACTTTTTAATGTTCTAGGTTGCAACAAGGAAAATACATTAAAAAAATACATTAAAAAACCCTCCTTTTGCTTTGGTGGTCATTATGTACATACTTTAGAGCTTGAAATTAGGGAGGGGTAGACTTTCCTCTGCCATGATAGTCCACTAGTATTTGCCCAAGTTATCTTTCTGAAACACTGTTGAACATGCTGTGGCCTTTCACAGCTGCATTTATACCGGTAAATTAAAATGTCCAGAAACCTTTCTGGGTAATCCTCTGTGGTCATGCACACTGTGGGATGGTGACTATGTTTTATGCTGCTTTCATGGCCTATGCCAACAATTTTTACATGCCAGTTAATCCCAGGCACCCTTAGGCTAGAAACCCTGTTTTTCTCCCAGTCTGTGCCAGCTGGCTTCAGTGTCTGGGAGAGATGTTGAGTATATTTAATTTGTGGCTGGATTCCTTTCCTGATGGGCACCTGGAGTGGTTATAAAATAATATTCTCTGATGTTCTGACTACTTACTGACTGTTCCTATGTATTCAGACTCATTCAGCAAGAATAGAAAGGATCCTTCCTTTCAAAAAGTGAGATTGTAACTATCAGATTACATTTTAAGTATTACAGTATTTTTCCTGTGACCATGTTTTTTCATCACTTTGAAACACAATTAAGGTGGATGATATTGAAAGTCCGTTTTTTACTGACATTTATATTTTAAATCTTTATTGGCTCATTTAGAGGCCTATGTGCCATATATAGCCAGAGGAAGAGGAAAAGAACTATCCTATTTTTAGATGGAGAACACATAACCCATCATATTTTATTACATTTATATGAAAAATACAGGCAATTTAAACCAGATATCACATCAGTAAATGATCCACTCATGACATAGAGTTTATCTAACTAGTTTCATAATTCCTTTCACTTCTAATTAGCATAATAATTGCCACTATCTCTAGATGAGTTGTTTTATCCATGTAGTTCAGGGTTTTACTTGACAGTACAAAATAGGGTTTTCAAGGACACTTGGCAGCTGACAGCTATGGAATACAAGATAAGAGGTTGTCAGGCTGATGTCAGTCATCTGGGACATGTGGATCCATTTCTTTGCTATTGAAGGCAATCTTGGCTTTTTTTTGTGCTCTGCAGCATTGTTTTAAAACTGCTCAGGTGTTTTCATCCTCGTTGTGCCTTCTGTTTCTGAGCCTTTCTGAGCTCAAAAGTGGAAGACATGGATGAATAAAAGTGTACAATCACCACTCTATGTTACCTTGCTCCTGTAGAAGCATTATCTCTGAAAAGATATCAGATGATGAGGAATGGTTTATATTCTTATAAACCACTCCTCATCATCTGATATCTTTTCAGAGAGTGACAGTTTCTTGCAGGTTCTTTTTGCTAGGTGGAAAAAGCCTCTTCTGGTCTCTGATCATTTAGGTTTCCATTTAATACTGCTTATATGATGACTGATGTCTGATCCTCAAATATGAAAATAAGCAGTTCTTTGCTGTTTCTACTAAGTGGTTTATACTCACTAAGACACCCTAGTATAATTGCAGATGTAGTTTAACATAATGTACTAATTTCCTATGTAACTCAAAGGCTGTTTCTACTGCAGGGGTCTTTCTTCCACCTGAAATAGTTAATTCTATCTTACAAAGTCCTCCAAGAGACAAACTGATCTCCAGTTCTGTATCATAATTTCTGTAGAAATAATGGACAGGTATGACAGTGTATAAACAGGTTTTTCCATTCTGACATATTTCACAAATATCTGTTATATGACAACTTTTCAGCTTTTATGCCAGAAATTTCAGATAACATATCTGACCATGCAGGTACCCTCTATTAACTTTGTTAGTCTTTAGTTGTAATTTTTTGTTGTTATTTTTGACTAAAATTCTTAGACCGTGCCAAAATCTAGATCAACCCTTTTGTAGTTCAGGTGAAATTTTTCTTCTAAATTTGTTTTCACTCACAGATGAAAAGAAAGTTAAGGAAGTGCAGAAATACAGACAACATAGAAAATAATTTACATGAAACTAGCCCAGCTTCAAAGTGACTGAGATCACATAAAAGCTGCATGATTTCAAGCATCTGTATGTAAGAGCTGTTTCAAATGTGAGTATTTAGTCCAAGTTTTATAATAAGAAATGGTACCTGTTTTGGGAAAAGAATGGGATCACTTTTTCTTGATTTACTCATTAATCTAAAAAACTATAAAAACCCCCCAAAAAGAAAGCCCAAACAACAGCAAGATTAAAATAATTAAAGCAACAGGAAATGGTATTATGAAGGAAAAGAAAGAAATATACTATCTGAATGCACACTAGAGTAATGATCTTTATCTGTATGAGAAATCTTTTGGATCTGTATGGTATCATGATGCATCACATCATACAAGAGACTGAATGTATTTTAATGCCCTTTTAATCTAACTCATGCTACTTATTTAATTTTAAATTCCCACTGCATTCATTTTGTTCCCTGAAGAGATTACGGTCTGTGTCTCTTGTGAATGTATGCTTTATCCTCCGTGTTACAGTTCTTCAGACCTTAACTTCAACACTAAATTTAATGTTACTTTAATAATGAAAATGTGAATAGAACATTCCATACAATGGATAGAGTTTAAAAAACTTAGAAGTTTAATGGTCTTTTCCCCCCTTTGGTGCTACTTGAATACATACTTTTTTTCAGTTAGTGTTCCTTTGTGGAACACATCTCTTTCTTCTGTGATTTTTTTTAATCATTGAAAGGCTTTAAACTGAATATTTTTAAATTAAAACTGAAATGCATTGATTCAAGATGCTGCTGTAGTGAGCTGTCGAATCTGTATTTAAGTTAGTTTTTTTCCAAGTCTCCTCTTTAGCACAGGCATTTTGACTAGATTATCTTTCTATGTGAAGTGTTTTGGCCAGGTAATTGTGTAATATTTTGCTTTCCTTTATCAATGAAGAAGACTAACATCTCCTTGGGAGTATATTCTGAGAGGCAGAATTGACCAAAAGAGAAATGGAGTATAAAGCACCTGAACTATACAAAGGGATAAACGCAATAATGTTTCCCACTGGCAGTATTTTATCTTCTGGGTAATTTTCCATGGAATAACTTAATTTTCTGTTGGAGAAAGTGCCTGCTGTCCAGATAACTCTTGCAGCTAATTTTCTGCACCAACAGAAAAGGCCAATTTTTGTTTAAAATAAAGGACATTCATCTTCCAAGAATTCATTTTGTTTTTTAAATCAGAATTTCTTCCATTACCTAATACATATATATCCTTCTCTTGATTTTTAGTTTTTATAAACTCCCTCATTACTTTGTTGGTTTATATAATGATTTACATAGATGCTTTCAATTATGTTTCCACTGATCTTGTCTTTACCTCTTTTAGTCATCGGTAGACATATGCCAAAATTGTTGGGCCTTCCTTTATCAGTTATTCTTGGGCTGAATTTCTCATCAGATATAACATAATTTCTGATTTTTCATACAGGGCATCACCAAAGAATCCAACTAGCTCCTATACACCCAGCAGTCAATGTTGCAGAGGTCCAAATAATTTCAACTTTGCCTTGCCATTTACTCTGAGTGCCATAGTCGTGCCTTTGCTTGTTTCTTTCATGTCATGAAAGCAGACCCTTAAAATGAAGTAAGAGGCAGTCTGCTTTAAGGCTGACTTTTTTATGCGACACTATGCTACAAATATCTTCTCTAGGGTGAAATGTTTCATCTTTGCAACATGTTTCTTTGGTTCTATTGATTTTCTACACTTTGTTCATAAGTAATCTAAAATAAGTTATCTTTGTCCTTTAATGTTAAATGTCATTCCCCTTGGCTCGATTCTCTCCTCTCTCACCAGCTCTGAAGTGAATGACTCATGAGTATATTCTCATGACAGCTTGTAGTGCTAGCAAGACATCTGAAGGGGAGCTGAAGGACCTACAAAAGGGTCATACCAGAATCCCTCTTACTGTGACACCACATTTTAACATCTTTGCTCCCTTTCCTCTGCATTGGGCCCAGAGCTGTTCACTTCTCCTGCTGCACTCTTCAAGGGCTTTTGTTCTCCCAGAGGTCACCAAGACCTCCCATCAGCAAACTACATATCTTCAAACTTTTTGTGCAAAAGTCCCTTCATACTTCTGAGTTACTTCCCTTTTATTTTTTCATCTCCTCCCCAACCCCCAAAATTTGCAAGCCTTGTTACATGACTGTAGCATACATACTAGAATGTGATTGCTTTGTCTTCTGATAAGTGCTTGAGAGAAGGTTTAGGCAATCCAAGCCTTCAAAGCTCTGAAACCTCAGAAAAACCATCTTGGGCAAGACACTTGATTTCTTGCCATGTTAATGGCTGTTCACATGCAACTGTGGATGTTGTAACAAAACACATTCAGATGTATGAGCTTAGACTTTAAGGATTGATTTCGTATTTGATGTTTTTGGTCTAGGGTCAGCTCCTTGCTCTTCTATGCAATGGAGAACTTGGTTGTGTTGAGGGTTATACTGAAAATGCTGGAACAAGTCCTGTACCTGTATTTTTAAGCATAAACCACTAATTTTAATTTCCATGTACACTTCATTTCACCAAAATACATGCAAGATTGTAAATGCAAACTAGCTTTAAAAAACACAGCAGGGAAAAGTTCTGTCTTCAAGGCAGACATTGTAATCTGTTCAGAGAATTAACTTAACTGTTTTCTTAACTACAGAAAATACAGGAATGCTCTGTTGACCTTTTGTCAGGTGAACAAACAGTGCTCCACTTCATAGTTGTTTTCTTTCATATCTAGCACTTCAATAGAAAAAAAGATTTTTGCTGTGGTTCAGGATACATCATCAGATGTTACTCAGGCAAATTCCATCCAGATAAAACTTTCAGTAACTCTGTTGCAGAGCTATTACAAAAACTCCTTTGAAATATTAAAATATTTCTGGATTGATGTGCACAGAAATGGTGTTCTTACTCCAGGAAACAATGTTGCTCATCTTGTGTGGGCAAGAAGTGAAAACTACAGCTGCATTTTCCCCTTTATTCCTGTTAATCACAAACAAAAAGTTGTCCTGAGTCAGCGGCAAACACAGAAATATTGTTGTGGGTGTCCAAAGTTTCTAACCTTTTTTGAAATGAAAATTTCCCCTTCTGTAATAAAAATTAAATAAAACATTTAAACGACATGTTTCTAATGCACAGAAATCAAGTGCTTGGTGGGATACACCATGGGAAAAAAAGAAAAAAAAAAAGAGAATGTTACCATTTAATAATTCACTGAATATTATTCTTTTTCTTGGAAAGGAATACACAAAAAATTCCTCTCAACTCAGTTATTCAAGACACACATTAGAACCATAAATATATATAGCCAATATGAGACAAGAAAAAAAAAATTAGAAGAGGGCTATTGAAGTTCAAATGGAAAATGCCTGGATGGAATAAATGAAAATTTTTATCAGGATAAAGAAAAATCCAAACATGAGAATTAAGTAATGACGAACATAAAACAACAAAAACTTAATACGTAGCTCAGCATAAGTTATGACAAAAGTCCTCAGATAATAGAAATATGAGTAAAGCTCTTTAGTCATTGATGTAATTCTAATTTTCAGCATCTCAGAATGAAACACAATGAATTTTTTTCTTTTTTATGGAAAAAAAAATCCTCCTTTCTTTGTGGAAGATTTTATTACAGACATAGTTTTTTTTTAGTTTCCTAAAGTTGTTTTGAGTTATAGTAGTGTGGCACCTGACTTTTTCTAAAGAAAAAAAAAAATGTTACCGTCTCTAAACGCTCTTGAATGAAGGAAAAAATGTATATTTATAGTTCACTATTGCCCTCTTGTGGAAAGAAATAAAAATGAAGATGCGCGTCATAAACATAAAATCCAAACCAAAAACTATTTAAATTCCAGTTCAGAAACCCTCAGTCGTCTTATACCCTTAGTCTGGATTCTGATTTGGTCCTAACAATTTTTTAGTCTTGGTGCATTATTAAAAGTTATTGTGTTTAACCAACTCCAAGAGTATTGGCCCCATAACATTTAATCCTCCAGAGTATCAAGGGTGGCTTCAACTCTGTACCAGAAAGTCTTTTCAAGTACCAACAACATACTACCACAAGCAGGTCTTTAAAAAAGCAAGTTCTGCTGCTTTTCTGACACGTTCAGCAGCTCTGACATGAGTCTACAACTGATGCTAAGAAAATGAGTGGCAAGGTTATTAGAAAAAAGCAGAATAAGCAATGAATTACCATAGAATTGAACATACAAATACCTATAAACATCACTTATGCATTAAATATATGTGAAAGAACCTAGTTTGAAAATTTCACAAAATTGTCCAGACTTACTTTCTGATATCACTTTTTAAAATTATGCAGGCATATTTAAAATGTACTCATGAGAATGCTGAACTTATTCCTACTTGCTCCTGCTTTCTTGCCCATCTACCCCTCCAGGTGAAGTGTCAAGGTCTTTCTGATTAGGACAGAGAGTGCTGTATCTCTAGGACTCAGTCTGTTGAGGTGTCTTTTTCTATCACATTGAATGTCCTAGAAAAGTCTCTCTAGATGGCTAAAGATAGGTGGTGTGCTTTGTTGCATGTCTCTCACTCTTATCTTTGTCTAAGTTTGGCCATTGCACATTAAGATATGACAGCACACTTAAGTTTTCTTTTGCTTTCTTTTTTAAAAAGTGGATTCTTAATGTCCGGATCCTCTGCTCTGAGAAAAGAACATTTCCTCATAAAGATGACACAAATCCAAGATTTATACTGGGAGGACTATTTGACCTACCATTTTCTCTTGGACTTCGTATACTCTGAATCTGTGAATCATTCACAGTGGCCAAAGAAATGGTGCAAAGGAGGGTTTGTGTATTTCTTAAGTCCCAGTTTCAACCTGTGATACAGACTTGAATGGTGAGTTTTTGGTTTTCCTTGTGCACGAGATAAATTTATCATTTCATTTTCATTTTCTGTTACCAAAGGAAGTAATGAAGGCTCAGAAGTTTGGCACTGGGATGTCAGGTATCTTCTCTACCTTCCACAGGAATCTGCCCAAGATGTAATGCTATAAAAAGGATTTTGGGACTTATGCTAGATCCCTTTTAACCACCTGATTTAACCCTGCTAGAAATATTTCCCTCCCTTTATATTCCACCAGCTTCAGAGATTCAATGCCCCAATAGTGAGACCTGCACATTGTAATAGTTTAGCCTGGAGAAGAAACTCATTTTGAGCTCCACACTACTCTCTTTGATGCTAATCATGGACTAGCAATGCACTGAAACTGGTCAGATCATTCACCATTTTAAAGGAAAAGAAGCTGTCCTTTTGCTTTCTGTGTACACTTTCACAGTCATTCTGACATCCTTGCAGTGGAAGCTTGCTGAAAGTCTGGACTGAGAAAAAAATCCAAAACAAAACTCCAAAACAAAACTTGTGAAATTTGTTCTTAATATTTACCCTTTATTGAGACTAACTGTGATATGTTCTTTTTCAAAAGATGATTACAGGTGGAGATACTTAGCACTGTAGCTAATTTCAAGCCTGGTTATGCGGTGCAGAGTGAATTCCCAAGTATTAGATAGGGAAGGCTGTGATTCTTTTTGACATTTTGTAGGGAAGAAAGCCAGATATGCCATGTGACCACAAGGGTAGGGCCCATGGGAAAGAGCTGTGGAGAGGATGAAGGGGGGCACAGAATCCCATCTGCTCTGTAAGCAAAAGGATGTACAGGTCATCTGACTCCTGAAGCCTAAACTTTGCATTTGCTATACTCCTGTGCTTGCAGGCCTCTGGTTGCTATTTTGTTCTAAGCCCTAAAACACTGACAGCATCCAATTTGCTACTTACAACACCGAAACACTTGAAAAATATTTTGTTTCTTTAATGTGGTGACTTCCTTGTAACAGAGTTATCATTTACTGATAAGAACTAGCAAGACCAATGAAAACAGTCCTTGATGTAGTCTCCAAAATGGAAAGACTCAAGGCAAGTATTCGAATTTGGATAAAATAAAAAAGAAATAGGTTGTCCTTAGTGCTTATTGAGAAGTAGTATACTGCTGGAGTCTGCAGAAAACAAAAGACTGCCTATCCTTCAGAGTTCACATTTAATTCAGATCCTGAATGAAGGAGAGACTTTCACATAGTAGAAGTAAAATATCTAGCTGAATATAATTTTTTAGTTTATTAGTATTTAGTTTGTATTTAGTAGTAGTATTTCTCTGGCATAGTATTGATGATTTCAGGAAAACCTAATCTGTGATCTTTGGAGACATATGCAGCCATTCTTTGGGCTGGATGGTATTTGGTGTTTTCCACAGGATAATGCAGAACTGAAAATAAAAAGCATGGCAGATAAAGCAGAAAGTAAAATTAAAAAAATAAAACAAGAAAAGAAAAAAATAATTTAGGAATCCGCCTCTGCCAGTTCTTAACATCAAGCCTCTGATTATTCTCAAATACAGTCGAACTGTAAATTGCCACTTGATGTCACCATTGGTCTGTACCTGTGCTGTGCAGCTCTTCAAGAAATCTTGCTGAACATCACAAAGAAATTATAAATCCAGTTAAAATATTTAGACTACTGTTATGATTTTAAGTATATATTTCTTGGTCCCATCTGAAATACTGGAAGTACAGGCGCACTGGATTTGGAGCACTATAAATACACCATAAGAAGTAATTTGAAAGGTGCTGTTTATGATTGAAATCTGTTTTGATAAAGAAATTTCCAATAATTAGCAGAGCAAGTCTGATCATTGCAGTATGTCACATAAAAATTACTACTATCCTACTGCAGAATGAATAGGAAAGAGTACAAGAAGAGTCAATGCCTCTAGCAACATGAAATTAAGAAATGCAAGAGTTAATGAAGGTACAAGAAAGATATTTGAAATCTTTTTTGAAAAAGATGGGACCCTGTTTTCCTATTCAGGCATAAAGAAAAGTATTCTATGTTCAAATTTCCTTTGTTTCTAACAAACATGATGAAGCTGACTTGCAGTGTGTTAGTTCTGAATGTCTGTTCGTTTATATAGGGGTTTATTGAAGAGGAATTTGGAAACTCAGTTTGAGGTGTAATTTTAAATGAATATTACCATGTATAAAATACTGCTTGCTATTAATAAGTAGTCTTTTCTCAGTAGTTGCCTCACTATACAACTAGAATTGTGTCTAAACTGAGTGGAAATGGTCACAGCTCCAAGCCTGAGAGAGAGAAGAAATGTTTGGACAATAGTCTCAGGCACAGGATGTGATTCTTGGGGCTGTCCTGTGCAGGGCCAGGAGTTGGACTTGATGATCCTTGGGTGTGCCTTCCAACCCAGCACACTCTGTGAACATATGGACTGTGAAACCTTTCATTCAGACAATACTGTAGGTGATACAGCACTGTGTACAGGACTCCAAGGACAGAAGGTGGAATTTCCAGGCGGTTTGAAACACCAGGATGCACAGAACAGCTACCCCTTGGCATGAACTTTATTAGGTCTTTACATATATAACATGAATCCCCTTTCTGATATTTTCCCTGAACTTTTAGACTGCTCTAATTTTTAACCTCCCAGCTAGGCATACTCTGAGGCCCCAAGCCTCAGCTGAACCTAGTGTTCAGTTAAGATGGTATGTTCTTATGGCTCTGTTTGGACACTCAGCATGCTGCATGTTCTCCTCCACTGCAGTACTGCCCAAAAGGTCAATACAAACATCATTCTAATGCATAAATTATTTTAGAATATATAAGAAAACATAGTAATTTTAGAATTCCTGTCCATTTTATTTCTGCTCATCAGTCATAGGCTAATTCTGTCCTTTTCTTTATTAGTGTGGTTGCAATCACTGGAGTAATTATTTTTCAGGTCTGGATAGCAATGACTCTGCTGACAGACCAGAAAAATGTTTCCCAGTGAAGTTCCCAAGCAACTCTAGCACTGGATACCTGCTGAATATGTGAAATTTACCCTGAAGTAAATGAAAATTGGAAGTGCTCAGGAATTACTAATAATTTTCCTTTTGCAATACTGAATGAATAAGCTAATTCTATTCAATTTCAAGCTCCTTTCAGCATAGTAGTTTCAAAATTGAAACTCAGAGTTTATCACTTGACTCTCATTTCAATAAAGAGAGGCTGAAAAATCAAAATGGTCAATGGGCAGTAGGAATAAATTGTTAGCAAGTAAAAAATAGAAAAGTGAAGTAAAGAGCAAAAAAGCAAATTCAGAGTTTGAAATAAGGCTGGCAGAAAAATGGAATAAAGGTATGGTATAATACATACACATAGGACACATAAATTATTCCTTTGTTAAAAAAGTGAACTTTTGTATTCATAAATAAATACTCTATGTCAATATATTGGTTTGTATTTGATAAAATAAATAAATGATACTTAAAAAAATTACTATTATTATATATCCCCATATAATTTGTACATTAATTTAATAACATTACTGTATTCTGAATAGCTTTCTAATCTCCTCAAAACGAAACATTCAAAAATCACCAGACTCCATATCTTTACATATTACTTTTTCCTGTATCAAGTGATAGCATAGAAGAACAGTCGTCCTAGGAATTCAGATAAATATATCTGGAGTTTGGAAGGCAGTGCCACGGACATCTTATGTATTAATATTTTCTTTTACATTACCCCTCAAACTGGTAACAAAAATATCTGATTCTTTGACCTTGTCTTCAGTGTAAGTCTAGATATGTAGATACATGTATATTTTTGTATTGGCATGAATTAGTATGTTTATATATATATACATACATATATTCATCCACATTTAAAGTGTTTGGGTAGTCACTGGGGCAAAATGTGATTCTTGTTTTTTATTTTTTAAAACAGATTTTTCATTTATTCATTATTCTTCTAGCAGGGTCAGCCAGAGGGATATTCATGATTTTTTGTCTGTGTAACTAAACTGCAGTGTGGGGAACCTGATCACCTGTGTCTGTTAGGGAGAATAATTATTCAGCTATGAGTAGAAAACACAAAGAACAACATGAAGTTTAACTTAGTATTCTCTCATTTTCAGCTGCTTCGGAAAATATGTCATTGTGAAATGGAGTGGTATTGACAGAGATGAGCATTTTCAGGGTCGGTGCTTTTATTCAGAGATGAATTCTGTGCATCAGGGCAGCTTCCAAAGGGCTTTTGTCCCAAGTTTAAGGTGTATTTAGCTTTAAAACTGTCACCCAGACCACCTCAGCATCTCCATTTGCACTGTAAAAATAAATAACACATGCAAGGTGAATGCAATATCCTTTTCTTTGCACTCTGAATTGTGTGAAATCTACTTAATCTCTTCCTGGTGGCAACAAGGCCACACAAATATTAGTTCACCTAGTCTGTCCTTCCTCTCACAGCTGAGCTAACGGAATGATGGAAGAGGAAGCGTGGAGGTCATTCAAGTCTTTCAGTATCCTGTTACAATGCAAAGGCATGTAAGTGAGTGGTAGATTTTGTTTGCTGATGCTTCCAAATGGATTTCATATTTTCCACTTCCACAGGTATCCCTGACTTCGGTTTCTACTAGAGGACAAGGCACACAACCATAACAGAGCCATCAAAGTAGGGCTGAATTACAACACATATTATTCCCTTTCAAGTTATTATCATTGTATTTACTTTTAAAATGAAAATTCTGTTTGGATCATTAAAAGAAGAGTGAGGCCAAGTAAACCGCACTTTTTTGTAAGCATTAATGTGAATCTAACACAGAATCTGCTTCGTCCCGGTACATGGCATGCATGCTTTCTGTGAAAAATCAGAAAATCATAATTTAATTGTACTAAGATTTGGAAGAAACCTAGAGATGTATTAAGAAAGGAAAAAGCTGTTTGTTGCCAGAGGAGTTACAAAATTTGGAATTTGGTTTCAGTCTGGATGACACCAAGGAATGACCCAGCTTTTCTGATTAACAGCAGTCTGTATGAGCCTTCAACACACAGCAGAAAAGTGTAAGTGCTCCTGGAAATAAATCATGCCCCAAAACTGTTTGAATTCACCTTCATCAGAGGCTGCCAAGACAGCAACAAGTACAATAAGGACAAGCACACAGCATGCTAAAGACAGAGAACTCAAGTGCTTAAATGCCGTCCCTGACTCTTGCAATGAAGGGATTGTGCTGACCCAGAGAATAAGAGGCTGCCCACTACATCAATAGATTAACTCTGCTAAACAATACATGCTGCTCTTCAGGGTCCTATTATTATGTATATGTTGTGGGAATAGAACCAGTTACTGGAATCTTAGATCATTTTAGTATACAGATGTTTGCTACAGGCTCAGATCCCTTCATGGAATTCCACGACAAGCAGTGTGTTGATGTGGGACTGACTGACACACTTCAGCTTACCATGAATTTAAAGAATAACAGAATTGGGTAGGCAACACATTTGACAGAAAATGGAAATGTCAGAGGTCTGGGATGTCAAGAGCATCCTGGATTCTACTTTCTAGTGAGAAAAAGCTTAAAATTTTGTCCTGAAAATCTGTGAATGAACTTGCAAAGGAGCAAATCAAGGATTGTTAGTCCACTCCTTTGTTCTCAGAACAAATATTCTTAGTTCTTCAGGACATATTAGAAAGATGATTATTAATAGCCACCACAATTACCTTGTTCAGAACATTTTGCCAACCCTATGTCATAATACTTGATGGGGATAGGTAAGAGAAAGGATATTTAACAGAAGTTGGCTGAAAGGAAGAAAAGACACATGATTACAATTCAGGCTGCCTGTAAGTGCACTAATGATAAGTGAAAACAGATAACTCAGCTTCCATGGAACCTTGAGCAGCAAAGCATTTTCTATATTCTCCAAAACACAAGGGGAGGCTTTAAATGTTTTGGACAGATTTGATCAATAAATCCAGTTTAAAAAGAATTTGACATCCAGCAGTTACGTATCCTGTCAGGTATGCCAAGAGCAAAATGGAAACCATTGATTTGTTTGTCACCAAGCTTCCCTTGGTAGAAAATTTCTCTGAGTCTTAGATGTGCGCAGATGACATTATAGAGGGACCAAATAACTGAAAAGTGAATTTCAACTGGAGACAGTTTCTATGAACAGGAAATGTCAGAGAATTCTCCTTGTACCACATGGGACATGGTGCTATGTACCTTTTTTTTTTTCTTTTTCTCTATGGAGCATCCTTCAGAAATTAAGAGGAAGAAGATACTGTAAATCACTTATGGTGAGATATGGAACTTCCTAAGTGTGTCAAATATTTTCACTGATTTTAAGAAGAATTATGTTCACCTTTAATAGAGATTTTAATTGCTGACAAAGATTGTTCTGTCTTATCAGAACAACTAAAGGCATATCTTTGCATGAGCATCCCCAAGTGAACATGCTGAGTATTTGAAGCAATTTTTCTGACAGGAGGAGAGAGCTGTTACAGAGCTAGTGCTTCAATAGAAAGGACTCTGTGGGATATGAAAGACTCAGCATTTTTAATAAAGCTCAGTGCATCATTATTAGAGGAGGTAGTTAATTTAGATCTCAAATTCTGTGTTTGCAGTGCTTCAGGTAGTTTTACATTTACCCATGCTGCTTTGTTTTTTTCTCTGCCAGTCAGCAGTCAAATCTAAATGCTTCATAAAGGAGTAACCTATGAGCAGGAGTTCTTTTGTGCCTGATAACCTGAAAACAGAGTTTCCAGCATAGAGCATTAGATTTCTTTATATGAAATTGTTCAGTCATAACCATACAATGTATTTATTCCTGAAGAAAACTTTCACAAGTTTTTCACACTAAGATATCACTATTTCCTTTACTTTGGCTATCCACACATTTTGCATCACATGATCTGCCTTGCATCTAATCTTTGCAAAGCAACCTAGCAGCAGAGGTAATACTTAGTGATGGAGTAATTACTTAATGAAGATTTTGGGAGCCAGGAAGGATTTTTTAAGGCAGAAACAAAAGGAGAGAGTTATTTAGAGGCTAGCTATGGCATAAACCCAACAACGGATGAAGGAAGGGGGTGTGACATTGGCTGACATAGAAGAGGATCATGTGACGTGTTCTCTCCTTTATTAAGATGATGACAGTTATTGATAATACTTTTGCTCTTATTGGCATCTAGTTTTTCCCAGGAGGGCTTTCTTTTAGCTTTGAACTAGTCATGAACTGTGTAGGAATAAAGTGTATTTTCCTTTGGATCAGAATGTTATGACAGTTAGCGGAAAGCAAATGCAAAAGAGAGAGGAGAGGTGAAATTTCCATCTCAAAAACAATTTGCCTTCAGAAGAATCTTTGTGGACAATAAATAGTGAAGATGTAATAACAGGAAAGTCAATAGTGCTGTGAATAGGAGCAGAATCTGGAAGAACATGCTTAAAGAGCCAAGGTGGTAACTGTAATAAGATGCTGATGGACAAGGTCAGTCTAACCCTATGTGGAACAAGGTAGAGAAGGTTTCCTGCATCATTTACTTCTGTTTTTTCATTTTATTAACTTCAGAAACACAATCCCAAATGACATACATACTTTAAAATAAAATTTAATTCCTGTCTTATAAGTAAATTCAGAAAAACCTTTTCAAAGTGAAATGTTAATTTTAATGCAATGTGAAACAGGCAATCTGGATACTTGATTTCCCTCTTGCTTTGTTATATCCAGGCATATCTTAAAGATTGTTCTATAGTGTTTTCTTGTCTGAATATTAATAGTGTTTGATTATAAAACTCAGAGAGTATATTTTATGGAATAATGCCAATTATGTTGATTTTTATCAACAGAAAGAACTAGTGTGTCTGCTAAACTGAATTTCTCTATAAAATAGCCTGAGATCTGAAAATATAAATATTTTTATCACTTCCGTTCTCCCTGTCAAGCTAGAATACTAACTTTGGTGGAAGATGAAATATTTCAAAACACACAGATTTGTATGCCTATATTAACTATTTCAGTCATTAATTACATTTCACAGGAATATTCCTTCTGGCCCTCATTTCATGCTTAATGTCATTTTCACACATTTGACTTTCCTTTGTTCTTGATTTGCGAGATTCTTCCTGCCATAAACCCATTCCCTGACTTGACTTTTAAGGACCACGATCAAGTCCCCTCTAATGCTCCTCCTGTTTTGAACAATATGCTTGGCATATAATATTCCAAAAGCAAGTCCCCAAAGATCTAAATGAGTCTTTCAACTTTGTTCTATATCTTCATGATTTTGTTGAGATTATTAAAATGAGAACAGAAAACTGTGACATGAAGTGTCTGTACATCCTGTGTGGACAAGACTTTGAATGCTTGAATGTTAGCACTACAAAACATTTGTGCTAAACATGTACTTAATGTGATTGTGAAATCCAGACTCCTAGTTTCCAGTGGTTTCTACTAAATGCCTTTAAAAATAACTATAAATTTCAAACTTGTTTGTGTCTGTGATCATGAAAACTCACAATTGGTACCTGAGTTTCCAATGGAGTACTTTTATGCTTTGCTTTTAGTTCAGCTGCGTTTGTCTGGTGTATGGTTATTGCCATTGAAAGGTCCAAAACTTTAACTCCTTTTTAATGTAAAGTATGTTTTAATAATGGCATTGAAAAGGAGAAAAATGAGCAACTAATATTATCCTTCCTCATTGTGTGGGATTCTGAAATAAATATAATAATGGCATATATTTTAAAATGCTATCAAGAAAAGGTATAGCAGCAAGGACAGTAATTAGAAAGACGTGGGGTAGAAGTCATGTCAAGATGAGTGGACCAGATAAATTTGAAAGAATAAAATATGTTATAGTAAAAACGAATCTGGCAAAGAACTATAGGATCTTATTAAGGGAAAATTGCTAGAGGGGCCTAAATAATGAGGAGAAGTAAAATCCAATACTAGTAGAGTGCATGGTCTTGTTACACTTTGTCTTTTAGATTCTTTGGAAAGCAATGATTATCTTTCTGGAAATGGATCAATCACCCCCAAGGCAACCTATTGTACATGAAGAAAACCATTCAGTGAGCAAGCAGCTGCAGTAGGAATATAGACTACCCTTTTCTATGCTAATAATTTTAATAGGACTATATATTTTCCTCAATATTGCATTTTTCCTCTAACTTTCCATTGCATTTGCATTTAATTCATTATTTCTCAAGCATCATTAGTAGGGAAAGAATTTTTTTAAAGATGTGATTAGGCATAACTTCAGAGATAAAATGACCATTTTGTTTTCATAAGGTTTGTAAGTAGGTCAGCTCTGCAAACCAGCAAACTTTGCTCCAGCAAGGCTATGGCTTCATTAGTCCCTGAAATATCAGGATCCGATCTGCACAGATAGGAATGCAGAACTGGAGCTGATGAATTGGGAGTACTTCATGTTGCTTGCTAGTATCTTTGGTGTTTCACCAAGAAATCCATGAAGAGTGGGGTCAGAAGTGGATACTGTAATGCACAAAGTCCTAATAATTACTTAGTCAAGGTCACCTTAAGGCAATCAATTATATCTCTTAGCTAATAAAGGCTGAATAATTTCAACACATTTTCTGTGGGAGTTGGGGAAACCCTTTGCACTCTTCAGTTTGCAAATGATCAGATTAAGCATCATCTGGGTTTCTAGCTTGTAACGTGTTGCTGTTACACTATTAATTTTTCAGTTTAATAAACTATGGGAAATCCCTCTATTGCTTCATTGCATTTGAGTTTTCATGAGGAAATGATGGTATATTTGGTTTAACTGAAGATAATATTTTGATGTTCCTGTGGTAAGAACAGTAATGTTATAAAATTGGTCCTTTTTGTTTAATGGCTTTGTATTTGTGGTTCTCTGCTGTATCAGGCTATGTCAAAACACTTTTATTGGAAGTCACAGTATTGATGGTTTTCTTTCTCAGTCTACTTTATATCTTTATGAAAAGATAAAGAAAGAAAAACTGTATCTAAATTTTAAGCAGATTATACATTTCTTCAGATCTTTGAAATTCAGATAGAGCCTTCTAATTCACATAAATTGCATCGATTAAAACACTTGGAAGGATAACAAATCATTAGCTACATGTACCAGACTATTCAAAACATTTCTAAGTAATGTAGATCAGCACGCCTTTAGTCATAAATCCGAGAAAAATACCAAAGCTGATGTACTGAAAACAATTTTTACAAAAAATTCTTGCATAATAAATCACATCTAGTCTACAATACAGTCATTAACCACTGTTCTGTTCCTCTGCTCCGAAGTGTAAATCACCTGTAATATTGACTTATTTTAAGTCAGTTTGCATATAAAGTGAAAAAGAAGATTTAGTGAAAGTCTAAAGAGAATGAAAATAAACTCCTATCTATATTGTTACTCATTTGATAGAATGCATATGTGTTGCAAGACTACATAAAAAAATCCCCAAGAAGGTAGATCTATCTCAGAATGACTTCTTATGATCTGCTTCTTATTTTATGCACATACTAAAATATAAGCTTTGCAAAACTCCTTGTGTTAAGATACCATTGAAAGTGTAAATTCTTTAGTAAAATAAAACATAGCTTTCATTTAGCCTGACAATGTTGGCTCAGGAATATGGAATATTAGTTTCAATAAGAATGCATTGGTTTCACTGTAAAATGAGGTTTCTTTGGTATCAACCCTGGAGAAATGTATTGGTTTCAGCTAAAATGTATTGCAATGCTTTCACTAAAACATACAGACGTTATAAAACTGTATATTGGTTTCAGTAAAAAATGTATTCTTTTCAATGGATTCATGAGGCTTTCAGCAAGAATGTATTGATTTCATTAAAATGTGCTGCTTGAGATAAACAAAAATTCAGTTAAAATGCATTGGTTTCTGTTAAAGCTCATTGACTGAAGTGAAGAACATCCTACACTGGTTTTGGGCAGCCTTAGGGTTTTTTAAACAGTGAGTGGAGGAATACATATAAATAATTGTAAAGATAATTGTAAACAAACTCTATTCTGTAACATCTAAAGATGTAGACGTGCTAAATAAATTAGATTTTTATATTTTCATCACATTTGCATCTTCTGTTCAGCACAGGCATAAATATTGATACAGAAAAAAGCATGACACCCTTAATTCTGATGAATAGTTTTTTAATCAGGTGTGGGTTGTAAGAATTTTTCAACCTGTTTAGTAGTAATTTGTTTTCTTGTGACCAGTTTTCGACTAGTTTGTTTTAAATCAAGTTTGCTATTTTCCTGCTTTATTGACAACAGATTCTTTTTGCCTTTTCAGCAATGTCAAGCATTCAATGACATTTATAAATATCATGAAGCTCTCCTATTATGAGTCAACTAAATTAGGGATAATAGATTTTGTTGTTGTGATTTTTTTTTTTCTGAGAACTTTTTTATTTTTCAATATTTTAAAATAACTTTACATTTTCCTTTTATACAGAAGTGATGCCACTGACTTAGAAGAACATGCACGAATATAACTGAACAATCTTGGCTACATGGAGTTCATTGCCGTTCCACTTTGGAGCATTATTATTTTCCTACACTGATGTAGATTTCTCTTGCAAAATGTGTTTAAGCATACTTGATGTGTAAGTAGTATGAATAAAGTTTCAACTACTCAAATTTGCTTCTGTAATTAAACAGAAGAAAGTAGGAATATTGGACTGAAGAACTAGTCTATCTTGCTTTAGTTGCATGTCCTACAGTTCCAAACATGAAAAATGCCTGGACACTGCTAGAAGAAGTTGCAATAAATCATACACAACAGATTTCCTACAAATTTCCTGAGAGGATGACCATGCTTTCTTTATTATTTCTTCTATTTCTTTTTTTTAATTTTATTTATTTTTAATGTCTTTTTGGTGTATTTGCCTTGTAACTCTGTACAACTTCTGCCGCAAAATCTGCATTCACAGCACCCATAGCAAGGGGTTCTGCAGCTGATCTCCCTACACACAAAGAAGTTTTTTCTTTTTGGTTGTTGGTTTGAATGTGCAGCTTGTTGCTTGTTGCTTTTGCTTTTTCCTTGAATTGTAGAGTCATAGAATGATTTGTGTTAGAAGGAAACTTAAAGACCATCTAGATCAATCCCTCTGCCAGATGTGGACAGGGACACCCTTCACTAGTTATGTCCTGATCTGGAAAACATAATGAATTACTATTTTTTCCTTGCAACTCACAGTTCTGCAGATTCCTGCCACATATGGATTCAGCTGTCCTTTTTCTAGTAAGAAACTTATTTTATTAAGCCAATCCTTGGATGAAAAGTTGTTTCATAGGTCTGGTTTTACTAGTTTCCCTGCTTTTTGTTCATTCTACTTGATCATTTTTAATGACATGAGGACAAGAACTGCAGATTGCCCTCAGAAAGCTTTGGCACCATAGGTTTGTCTAGTATCATAGCAAATTGTCTTTCATATATTTCTTTTGTATAGACCAGTCTTATGCCTCTTGGAAATGGGACAACCTACTTCTCAGTTTTCCAAATGTGTTTTGTTTTCAAATGCTTTCTCTCACACTGTTTCATAATACTGTAATACCACTGTAAACATTTAGATTTAAGATATCTCTTTTCGTCTCTATTGGCAGATGTAGAAAAACAAGATATCAAGCTGTGGTAGGAGAATTAAGATTGCCTGTCTGAAAGAGAATAGTTCTTGTTCTCTTCAGATCCTCAACAGCAAGAGGATGGACCTGATTGTTTCACAAATCAGTGCAGTTTATCGGCACTTTTTTGCCTTGCTCTAATGTTAAAAGTCAGCAACTTACTCTGTAAGAAAGAGGAGTTTTGCCAACCTTCTCAAAAGAATGAATCAATAGTTGCTCCTCTTAATTCCCAGGACCCTGGCTTGGTACAAAGCTTTGGAAGGGCAATATATAATTTGTGCAAGGAAAGAACTGCAAAGGTAGATGATGCCAGAAAACACTTCCCATGTATTGAATTGCATAGGATCCATGAAAAAAAACCGAATTGACTAAATTGACTCAATATGAACATTGTTATTAGCAGAGCAAAAGCAGTGCCTGGAAAGAGCAGTGCTGAAGGGTGCAATTTCAAGCTCTGTTTCTGACTATCACTGGAGCTGCTGCTTGCTGTGCCATCAGCAATGCAGGGACCATCCCAGTGGTAAGCCATTCACATTGCAAGTTTCACAGCAGCTTAACTGCTGTCAGTGTTGACCTGCACAAATCTATGCTCCAGTCCCTTCCTATGTATTGATAAAATGTATTTATTATATTTAATAATATATCGTTTATATCTAATCTCTTGTAATCTAAAATCTCATGGCTGAGCAACAGGAATTTTGGCTTAATACCAAAGCATATATCTCTTTTTGTTTAAGAAATTTAAAGCTTTCACAAGAAAGCTGGAGATTTTCCCATTAGATAATGACACTGCAGTGCTGTACAGACTGGTCCGCTGAGCTGGAATTAAAAGACTAAGGTACAGAAATACAACCAAGATATTTTCCCAATAGAAGTTACTTTTACTGGACTCCCAAATCTTTCTTAAAGTAATAGTCAATCAACCCTGCTGATTAACCCAAAATGAAAATTTCCTAGGCCACCGGATTCACTGAATCTCTGACTTCATTTATGATACTGTTGCAGGTAACTGCTTTCAAGTATAATTCTACTGTGAAAGAGAATACCTTTAGATCAGAACTTTGCTATTTTACTAAGAACTTTACTCTGCTTCTGATTGTTTATATTTTTCTCACGTGAACTTATTAACAACTGTAGAACATGTTTTCTAAAATTGCTGAAAGCAGTGGCTTCCAGAATAAGTTCAGATAAAGCAAGTTTTAATCAAATTCACTTTTGCTTTGAGACCCTATTTGCATGTTGTTTACTTAGAAAGTTCATGGCTTTTTGGAAAGTTACAGCTTTGGTAGGATCTGATGACTATACAATATTGAAGAAGGGTTTGGAAATAGAAAATACAACCAAAGTGATGAATCTTCCAAGTTATTTTATGAAAGTCCTTCAGCAGGTAGACATAGTTTCTGGACAAGTGGAAAAACAGGAACTACACAATATATCAAGTTCATTTAAACCTACAATTGTTTTCAACACAAACTACTTTGACAGTTTTTAATTAGGTATACAGTCTCCTAGGAGGAAAAAAAAAGCCAGATCTAAATACCTAGGCATCTCAGTAGGATGTAGAGTTTTTAAACCAGGACATAAAAATATGATCAACCAAATCAAATACTTTTTTATTCCACATCTCATTCTGGAAAATATAGTCAGTGAATCAGAGATCATCTTGTCAAATTCTGTGCCCTGAGATATGAAGACAATTGCATTGTATGGTTCAAATCACAGATAACAGTAGAGCAGCCATGAAGGCAAATTTCCCTTTTACCACTTATGCGAGGCTATAAAGAGGAAGATCTTTCTGTCCCATGGTCCAGGACCAACCACATCACCTGCTGAGGAAGAGGATGTCTTCTTGTGTCACAGTATCTTGGCAGTGGGTCAGCTGTATAAAACATTTGCCTCAGTCTTGCACCCCCTCCATGTGAAACTTCCGTGTGACTGTTGCTGTGTGTACAGACTCTGCAGTAGAAGCTTACAGAACAAGACTGGTGCTTGCTAACTCTTATTTAAGTGAAATAAGAGCACACAGATGTAAAAAACCATTAATATTAATTGTTAAAATATTCCCCAGAAGGCAGCTTCTCTGCGAGGAACCCTACAGCATAGAATTAGAAAACAAACTGAAACTTCACTGGCACATTAGGCTTCTTTCACCTCACAGGAAACATGAAATCCTATTGCTGGGGACCAGGAGAAAAATTAAGCAAGAGCCACATTGTGCAACAAAGTCAGGGGTGTGTGGGAAAAATGACTTTGAGCCAGAAGGGTTTTTCATTTTAATGGCATACACTGAGATAAAAAAATTATGATAGAAAAGAGAATAATGATATTATTGATTATAATGATAATGATAATGGTAATAATGCTTAGAAGCCCTTATAATTAAAATCAAACCCCCTTCTTGTTAAGTACAGAGCTGCAGTGAAGAGAGATTTTATTTCCTCATGGAATGACTACAGATTCTTTCTATTTGCTGTAAAGTACTCTACTTATATTTCTCCCTGGCTCCATTTAAACTCTTCCCTGTCTGGAGTCTTTGGACAGGTTTTATCTGAAGAAATAAAACAGAATAACCTTTTTCCTGCTGAGGAGATTCCTATACTGCAGTGACATCATTAACCATAAAGCACTCTTACACATTTCACACCTGGATGTCTTAAATAGAGGATGAATTAAATCATGTTTCCAAATCAATTTCTCCTGATATTTACATTTCACTGCTGCAGTAATAGGAAGACTGAATTCATTTAAAGCCTCTCTTATCCACTGACTGAATGATATATATATTTGCCTTAGAAAAAAATAGTCTAGATTACTGCACTCCTTAAAAGAGCTTGCTCACAAGCCCCTAGACAGTGTTTCAAACTCTAGAAATTCATCTGAAAGAACAATTACTTGGATAAACTGTGGTCTCTGAAGTATTCAGGTGAAAAGGGCATAAATAGGCTAATACCTCACAGTATGGTAAAGAAAAGCTTGCTTTTTTTTTCTCCCCCACTGAAATAGATGTACTACTTTATATTTACAACTTTATTTATCCATTGGAGTTTCTTATGATGTAGTAAATCATATTATATATAGTATATTTTCACTCAAAATACTACAGAAACTCTTATTTAAGAAGTAGCACATTTTAGCAAAGCTTTTTCTTGCAGGATGCTCCTGAACAAAATGTCCTGCATGCAACTAGACATGCACACAATGTGCCGGTGTTTCAATTCCCAGAGAGTTGTAGTCCCCGAGTTAACACCTGAGTGATGTCCAGTCACTCGTGATGCTCATTCACCAGGGCTCAGTTTGAGAGCAAGTTCTTTGCAATGTTTTTGTCAATTACCTGGACAGGGCAGTTGAGTGTACACTAAGCACTTTTTCTAGTGTTACTAAAGTAGGAGGACCTGTTTATTCCCTAGAGGCTAGAGAAACTTTACAGATAGATCTTGACAGATTAGAGAGGCTTTACAGTCAGATCTTGATAGATTAGAGCACTGGGCAACCACCAACTGTGTGAAATTCAACAAGGACAAATGCTTGATTCTGTACCTGAAGTAGTGTAATCTGACTTAAGGACATGAGGGTGCAATGCAGCCCTGCTGACAGGGATCTGAGGTTTTGGTGGATGCTAAGTTTGGTATGTGTCAGCAATTTGACCTGGCAGCCAAAAGAGTCAGCCCTTGTGTAGGGTGCTCTAAGCATGGCATGGATCACAAATCAAAAGGAGTCATTGGCCTGCTGTGCTCATTGTTGGTGTAGCCTCACTCGTGTGTTCTTTAGGCTCCCACAATATAAAAAAGATACAGAAAAAATTGGAATATGTCCAAAAGAAAGCATGAAAAATATTGAAATAACTAGACCACAGGACTTATTAGGAGTGGCTGAGGACACTTGGTGTGATCAGTTTAGGAAAGAGGAGATTGAGAGGGGTTCTCATTGCTTTCTACAGCTTCTGCATGAGGGGGAGAGCAGAGAGAGGCGCTGGAGGTACTGGTGGATTGGCCACGAGCTGGCAATGTGGACTTGCAGACCTGAAAGCCAACAGCATCCTGGGCTGTACAGAATGAAGCATGACCAGCAGGTTGGGGAGGTCATTCTCCACCTCTTCTCCTGTCTCATGACACCCCACCTGAAGTGCTGCATCCAGCTCTGGGCCCCCAACATAAGAAGGACATGGAATGAGTCCAGGGGAGGGCCTTAAAGATGATCAGCGGGCTGGAGCACCCCTCCTATGACTAGGAGAGTTGGGATTGTTCTGGCTGGATAAGAAAAAGCTCCAATGTGACCTTATTGTGGCCTTTCAATACTTACAGGACACTTAGCAGAAAGATGGGGCCAAACATCTTAGTAGAGCCTGTCACAATAGTGCAAAGGGTAATATTTTTAAACTAAAACAGGGTAAATTTAGATTGGATGTAAAGAAGGAATTTTTTTGTAATAAAAAAGAACATGTTGCCCAGAGAGGTGGAAGATGTCCCATCCCTGGAAACATTCAAGGTCAGGTTGGACAAGGCTCTGAACAACCTGGTCTCACTGAAGATGTCCCTGCTCACTGCAGGGGGATTGGACCAGATGACCTTTAATGGCTCCTTCCAACCCAAAGCTTTCAAAGATCCCATGATTTTATAATCTCTTCTTTCTGGTGTCTGCTGATATAAGGGAATGAGTTAGAGTTATGTCAGGGGGTCAGATTGGATATTAGGAAAAAGTTCTTCACTGAGAGGGTGTTTAAGCACAGGAACAAGTGGTCCTAAGCCCCAAGCTTGCTGATGTTCAGTAAGTGTTCGGAAAACACTCTTAGGCATATCGTTTAATCTCTAGATTGCCCTTTGTGGAGCCAGGAGTAGAACTTGGTGATCCTTGTGGGACCCTTGCAGCTCAGATATCCCATGGCTATATGATTCTAATTTACCAGGAAATCAAGAATTCTTTGCATATGGATCTTCTTTCTTCAAACATTAATAAATATAATTCAGATTTACAAAAATCTCGGAAATAATTTGCAGCCTCATTTATCTTTCTCCAGACACTCATTTGTCTTTGGATGTTTTGCAGAGAGCTCAGAGTGGTGAGATGCTGCTTAATGTCTTAAAAGGATTGATTTTCTGAAATATTGAATATCTGCTCTTAGAATATCTACCTTATCTTGGGAAGACTGTCATGCTGGGTAGGCAAAATACTCATTCTTCTTTTTAATGTCAAAGAGCAACCTTTTTCTGTTACATTGAAAAGCATGACTATTTGAACACAAACAAAACAGGAAAGAAAAAGTATATAATGAAATATTTCTCTTATGATTTTTTAAAATAATAGTTACTCCATTTCATATGTATTTAGTTTTGTAAGATGGAAATTTTACTTAAAAATTGTATGTAACCATGGTACAACTATAACAGTCTTTTTCTGCCAAAAATATGTAACTAACATTTTTTCTGATCAGACCCAAACAGATCTTTCATTTTACATCAAATAATGTCTGGTGTACTTAATGAAATGAATTCTTCATGGGTGTTAGAAGGGCAGAACAAGGGCATTTATTCTTCTGGGTGTTATACGGCTGCATAAAATCGAGCCTTTGCTCAACTGCTGTTTTTATAGTTAGAGTGGACATAAAGAAGGGGAGCAAAGGCCCTTAAGAGCACAGTTGTGCTCTTTGCACTGTGTGCTGTCCACTGACCTGTGTTGACTCCTGCTGTATATTATTCAGCTCTAGAGCCATCCTGCTTTATGTTTTTGTCTCACGGTCTCTCTGATGGGCTTGGGAAACAGAATCACCCGCTTAATGCATTCTGCTCCTTGCAATGTCTGCCTTAATCTATGTACCTCTGCAGACCTCAACCGTGGGGAAATCTTCAGCAGCAGTCACCTCAGAATGACAAGTTGGGGTCCCTGCTCAATAATGTCAGCGGCATTAGGTAACTCTGAACTAAGGTATTATGGAAGAATGTGTCTAGCATTTTTAAAATAGGGATTATTTTTCAAATAGGAAATAAAAGCACAGAAATTAAGAGGAAAAATCCCATATACCCCTGGATTGGACCCTGCTGCTGACTTTACACTAACATGCTGACTTTACACTAACATACAAAATGTATTAAAATATTAATGTGGGATTAGGTGATACAAATAATATGTCAAGTTGAAAAAAGATCTGAGTGATTCCAGGACACGTCTTTTGAATTGTTTGATTTAATAGCCTTGGTTGTAATTTAAAAGCCTTAGCTGTTAGGTACAGACATACATGGAAGATTTATTTTTTGTGTTTTTATCCTTGGCACAATAATGATTTCTGCTGAAATCCTTGTAATACGTATTTAAAAGTACTCACTTTTTAAGATTTCTAAATATATTTCTTAAGATACAAAATAAAATATCCATGTATTTTAAATTAAACCATATATTTTAATTTTAAATGTTTTTCTGAGTAAGTAAAGAAATTATGCTGATACCAATCTTTTTCCCTTTCAAAAAACTTGATTCTTACTAATTCCACATGTGTTTCACTAATAGGAGAAATATCAAATTTCAGAAATCCAAGGGAATAATTTCTTTGTTCTGCTAAAGTAACAATGTCAAGGCGCTGACAGCTGGATAGGTAAAAGAAAGATAATCAACAAGTATTCTTCTTTTATAAGCTGTACTAAATTATTTTGTGTAGGTGAATTTCTACTTATTTTTTAAAACATTCATTTCTAATAACTGCCTCAAACCTGTTCAATTACCCACACATTTCAAAAATCAGTCCAGCAGCTGTTTCTTTCCTCAAATTTTCCCTCTTTTCCAGTCTAAGTTAGAGAAATCAAACATGGCATTAAACATTTCTCCCTGTCACTCAGAAGAGAAATATGTGGAGAGGAAAAGCTGAGATACTGAAATACAGAGGAAATCAGTTTCATGTTCCTGCCTCAGCAACCTAGCACGCAGTTGTGTTCACTGACTTGGTGCTACATTTGATTCTCCTTCACCTGCCCACAGTATCACCAGCTGGAACTAACACAGCCAGCTGCTTTGTGCAGCTCTGCTTTTGAATACATGGTGCACTAGAAAATAAACAAAGCAACACTCTAAACTTTTTGGTCTATATAACACAGAATATGAAACCCCAGCCATATTGATACAGTCACTAATTATAACATTTCTACTTTGCTGCCCCTCATCAGTCTCTGAACAGCCTGTTTCCATGGCCTTTCAAAAGGTTAAGAGCTGGGATGGATTCAGCTGTTTAAAATACTTATTAGGATCTAGGAACTCTATGGAAACTGCCATGGTGCCTATCTGCTACAAACTATCACAACATGCTCTACAAACATTTCTTGTATTTCCATGTTAAATAGGTTTGACTAGTTTTCAAAAAAGTATTAACACCCTTACAATTCTGTCTGAACTTTGGGAGTCTTTAACTCCCAAAACAGTATCTCTGTGTTTGAAACCACATTAAGGAATAAGCTGTGTGAGTTAGGCAGATGTAGAATTAAGCTTCCATGGATGAGTTTATTTTAGCCTGTTAACATAGGCAAAGGAAATATTTTCACAGGTTCATACACTACTTGTTGTGTAAGACCTATTTTCAGCAGGGGATAAATGGGTGAGGTAATTAGCTGGTAAAATTGCAAGTTGGTTACCTAATTGCATTCACTGCATGGGCTACTCTCTCCAGCATATCCCAAGGGCTTGATATCTACTTTACTGTTATCACTACTTTTTATCATTCTGCCACTGTCCAATTTTACATGTCTATGTTTTTCTTTGTTTCTGCCTTTCTAAAGTTCCTTATCCATTACCCTGATATTAGCTTCATCATCTTATTCTGTTGCCTTTCACTAGGGCTGGTATTTAGAGAGCCAGGGAGTCAGCCTTCTTCGTGAGTTTTGTTACTCCTGGAAGCTGTTGAGATTCACAGATCAGAACATCTATATCAGCTCTCTTTGTCTTCAGACAGGAAACACTAAAGAAAAAACATAGTCATGTTAACCTCCCAGAGACATAACATGTAAGTTATTTAGGAAACAAAATCTTGCAAAAATATAACTCCTGGGCTGCTGATTTTGTGGGCGGGTTTGTGGGTAATAATTTGCAGAAAAAAAATGCATCTCTGAGTAGATTCCATTGTGAAGCTTTCTGAGTCAGCAGCTCAAATGTAGGGGTGCTGGCACTTCAGGCATCTTAACGTGAGCAAAACATATTTTGCTGGTGATTCATTCTGAGAAATAGCCAAGTTTTTAAAGCCAAAAACCTACTTTAATCTACTTTCAAGATCAATTAAAAATGTGTCCTCAGGCAAACACATGGCATGGAAAATGTCTGTCTTGAGGAATTAAAATTTAGCAGTTATAAGTAATGAGAAAGAGGATTAAAAAATTATATATCTGAAGAGCTGTACAAATATTTCTACCTATGATGTTACACAACTCTTGCAGTGAGAAAAAGTTAGTATAGATATAAAAGACCTGATTGCCCTGTTGCCTGCACTGAGTACATATCTCTCTCCTGTGTATGCATTTTGTAAGTTCAGCTCATGCTAAACCTACTGGCTACTGTGAAGTCTGCCTGTGTAAGCCCCAAGTAATGCCCATGGGAAAGAAAAAAGTGCAATAAGAACTTTAAATGTCAAGCTTTTGTCTTACAGGTTCTTGATTTCACCCTGTTTGTGTGTAAAAATTGAGAAAAATATGTAAAATTCTTGGCCAAAACCCACTTCTTCACATGTTAATTTTGGATAGCCAGTCATTGCCACTGATCAAAGTGTGCTGTCTCAGAGTTTTTGCCTGTGTCTTGTCTTGGAGGTCATTAACCTATCCATGTGATGCATACATGATTACACATCCCTCCTCTACTGACTGACACAACAAACAGCTTTGGTTGTGTTTAAAATCTGAAACAAGATTTAAATGCCTCTCTAATTCACAGATGTGAAGATAGCAACTGTTGTAAAGGAATAGAATTATGTACTCTTTTCCAGATTAAAAATAATTTGTTTAGCTGCTGTCACCAGCACCTTGAACTATGTAGTTTTTCACTTTTGAGTGGTCTCCTCAAGCAGCTTCCATGAGGTTTAATCTTTTCAGCACTCAAAAGGAAATTTTTATGGAAATTGACAGAAGCTTGAGAGTACTTTGCTATTTTGAGAGACTGAAACCGTAACCTCTCATCAAGCCATAGACAGCAAAAACTACTAGGGCATAGACTTGTAGGAGCGAGTATGAAGGAGGACCATGAGGATGATTAGAGAACTGGAGCACCTCTTCTATGAGGAAAGGCTGAGAGAATTGGAATTGTTCAACCTGGAGAAGAGAAAGATCTGGGGTTGAACCTATCACAGCCTTTCAGTACCTACAAGAGAGCTGCAGAGGCACTTTTACCAAGAGGCTGTATAGATAGAACAATGGAAAATGGCTTTAAATTGAAAGGAGTTAAGTCTAGATTAGACAGAAGAAAAAATTCTTTACTGTGAGTGTGGTGGGACACCGGGACAGTTTTTCCCAGAGAAGCCGTGGAGGCCCCATCGCTGAGAGTGTTTGAATCCAGGTTAGATGGAGCTTTAGGTAACCTGGTCTAGTCAAAGATGTCCCTGCCCAGTGCAAGAGGGTTGGAATGTGATGACCTTTATAGTTGCTTGTAACCAAACATTTCTATGGTTTTGTGATTCTGTGACACTACTATAAAATGCAACAGCTACAGCAGCAGCTTTCAAGTTGAAAGAAGAAATGGAGCAATTCAAGAGCATATTAGTCTTCATATTATTGTTAATATTCAGTGAAAACTGGGGAGAAAGCACATGGTTTCTCTATAGTTTTGTACATGTGATATTATTTCCATATATTTCCTTAACAAACCAGCCTCAGTTTCACTGCATACAAAATATATTTCTCCAGATGATTAAGCCTTTTTGCTTCTTTTTGCTGGAGCCGCTGGTATACATCTATGTCAGTAAGCTAAACATCATCAAAGCTTTTATAGGTCAACAACAATCCAATTTTGAGTTATGCCTGTTAACATCTTCCCCGGCAATGCAAAATTTACTCTGGGCGTAGTCAAACCTGGGTATCACTCACAAGTGTGTGAATAAGGTCAAACTATTTTGAAGGGGGCAAGAGAATTTAACTTCCTGAAGAATTAGTATTTGCTGTCAAGGCCGGGGAACAGGGGCCCTGGATTGGTGTCATAGACACTGCTGGATAAGGAACTGAAGGCCAGCAGGAAATATTGCATTAACTGGATTACGAAGAGAAACACCAAAACCTCTGTCAGAATCTGGCAAATTCGTATGCAAGAATTCTCCACGCACGTAATAATTTATTATTTGTTTGATATCTCAAGAATAGCAAAAACTGAAACATAATGGTGTTGCTTTAGGCTAACAATGCTGCTGGCCCTGTTCCATGCCTCAGACAGAAACTGACAGTGAAAATGTGGGAAAGAGTGAAGGAACAGGGAAAGCCATGTGCGACCAAAGGTCTGTCTGAGGCAGAACTGAGTGTTCAACCATGACAATCCTTCCACCACAGATCCCCAGTCATTTATGTCATTCTTTTAGCAAGGTCACTACTTGCTGTCATATAGAATGTCCTACAAAATTAAAACAACAAAAAAGTCTTCTGAAACTTCTTCAAAAGAAAACCTGCCAAGAATTAATAATGCTCTCCTGTCATTATTTATCTTAATATATTTACTTCTAAACCCCTTTATAGGGTTCAGAACACAGGTATTCCCTCAGTAATTTTTATAACTCCCTTTGCTACCCTTCAAAACTGGACATCTACTTTTGTATCACCTGCATTTTTATCGCACTCTGGACAACTTAGTTCATGCATAAACAACTTCATTCAGAGGTAAGCAGGTTTGGAGCCATAGCATTTTCTTTTAATAATCCTAACACAAACTACAGATACTCAGGTCTCCTTTTTTTCCTGTTGGATTCAAGCCATTTTCTATTGTTTATGTTATGTGATCTGTGGAGCAAATGAGAGGAGACTTCTTATCTATGAGAAAAAGCTGTCTGATAAATCAAAAAGATGAATAATTTATAGCACGGGAGCAGAGAAAACAGCATTTCACACTATTTTTCATGCAAAATGTCACACAAATTCCAAATGGACCAAGGAATTTGTGTGCTTGAGACTAAACTCATTGGCAGAAATGAAAAGGGGAGGGAGAAGTCTCAGTATTGTTGTGATTGTAGTTTACTCAAGGAAAGAGGTTATGATCCAACTGTTCTTTCTTCTACATTGAATTAAATAGAGAAAAAAAATTAAAACTACAAAAATCAATGCAAAGGAATACTTATAAAACACATCAGACAGCATCAGTACTACAAATAAGGCAAGGCTTGTGCTGTGCTGTTTTTTGTCCCCATACTCAGTTTCAGTTTCAGACTGGTTCATCCGAAGACTATGAAGTTATGTTGTTTCATAATCAGACATTAAAAGGACCAGCAACTGGAGAAATATGACTGAATATTATTGATACTACTGTGGCCCCATGTTGCCAATTGATTTACATATAACCTCACAGAAGATGGCTTAAAGGCTGTCAGAAAAGGACTTATCAAGTTTAATATGCAACGGGCAGACACACAATATCTGACATAAAAGCAACAAAAAGCAGTAACAAAAACATCCTCAGGAAAGAGAAGCCCTGCACACTCCTAATGTAACAGAGAGAATGTAGACAAAACCAGAAGGACCTTCCTCCCTCCCAGTAATAGTTAGCAGTTTGGGCTTGATGTTGCAGTGAGCCTCCGAGTGCTGGGCATCTGAGCCAGTGTGGCTGGGATTCTCTTGTATCTCCTTTATTAATAGACCCAAAACCAGTGATTTAATGTATTTGAGTTGGATGTCCCACTCTTTTTTCCCCTCTCTTACTTCCTGTTCATAGAATGAATGAAAATTGTGGATTGAAAGGGACCTCTAAACATCATCTAGCCCTTCTTTCTCTAGATCTAGAGATTTTTCACCAGGCTATGCTTCTCAAAGGCCCATCCAACCTGACCAGTGATGGGGGACCCATAGCTTCTATGGGCAATCTGTTCCACTGTCTCCTCGCCTTCACTGTAAAAAATTTCTTCCTTATGTGCACTCTAAATCTGAAATCTTTCAATTTAAGATCATCTTCCCTTTTCCTGTCACTACAGGCCTTGGTTAAGTCTTTCTCCAACTTCTTACAAGGTCCTTTCATGTAATAAAAGACCCAAACAATATTTTATGGCAACAGTTCTTCCAATTTGACTTCATAAATTCATGAGATTACTTAAAGTCAAATGCTGTGCCTAAACTTGGAAACTTCACGTACTTGAAATACACTAAGGATTTGGAAAACTAATGGAATCACTTTCACAGCTTTCAGCAGATGTAATTTTTTGTGTATGCTGTGGAAGATTTCTCTGGAAAGTGAGCATGCTGTCTAATATTTGATTCATCTCTGCTGTAAACTTTTAAAAGATGGGAAAATGTTGCCCAGAAAGATACAAGCATTTAAGAAAAGCAGACTGTGGGAATTCTGTTCTTCCAAATACCCAGGTCCTGCTTGGAAATATGTAAATATTTTGATATATTACTGTGACTATTGCACAAACATAAGATACAGATAAACCAGTCATATATAACTAAATGAAAACAAATAAAAAAGCTGTATGGATTAGCTTGAAATTGTTACTTTGTCACAATATTTAGAATACTTCTTTTAGTTCAATTTCACAGTTTCTGAGAGAAATTTGAGCATGTAGAAAAGCACAAAATGCAATGTTTTTTCTATTTTTCATCAGTAGAGAGCACTGTTAGACAGCAACAATTCTCCAAACCCTCTCAAGCCACACAGGCACTGAATCACTGTCTGAAGCCAGTGGTACAGCACCCTGGGCAACTAAGCCAAATTCAAAATGAGAGAAAAAAGCTAGAGTAGACTTGGCATCATATCTTAAAGAAGTATGAATGCGTTTTCCACAAGCTAGTATTATAGATGTGACATTAGTAATTGTGAACTCAGACAACTAAACATCTACTTGCATAAACTTCCAGGGAAGGAAAAGACAAAAAACTGTTCACAAAGAGGCACTTAGAACAAATCCAATGAACACGATAAAGCTGTACTCCAGTTCATATCAAGATGTTATCTGAAGATTAATAAGACGGGGGAAATTAATTAAATTACAGTGGCAAAGGGAATTGAATGAAAGTATGAAATGAATGATGCACAGTAGTCATTACTGGCCATGTCTTGTGCTGGGTGGTGCATTATGCTGCTTAATTAATTCTCTGGGAGATGAGAGAAAATCTGACACCATTTATCCTACAGTTTTCGCATGAAGAAAGGTAAGACTATTTTGGACTAGGGAAGTTGAAGAGTAAAACCAGTTCTTATGGACATGAACACATAAAACCCATCATCAGGATCTAGCAATTCAACTATATCAGTCAGCTTCAAGAAACAATTTGGTCCTCATACTTTATAAAATTTCATATTGCATACACATATAAGTGCAAATTCATCACAGACTTATGCTAAACTGTAGTTTAAACTAAAAGAAAAATATGAGGCACCAGATAATAATATTCTTTAGTATATCAATAATAACATGTTTGTGTATTTGTATGGGATATATAGGCACAGGCCAGTGTTCTCTCTATTTAATGAGCTTTCTTATTGTAAAAATCAGAATTGACGTCACAAATCAGACTGAAAATTGGTTGTCTCCTAATTGTCAATGAATCTCCAGAATAATAAAATGTAGGACTGCTGTTTGAGTAAGTGATAGCCGCTTTCCAGAGTCCAGGTCAACTTGGATCCTCCTTAAGAGCACACTAAAAATAACACGTGCAAAAACCTACCTTGTGAGAAATAGTTTCTCAACAGTTAAATGTGGTTAAGTACACAATCAGCATATCCAGCCTTTTCTTCCCTCTGTTTTCTGTGTTCTTAAGCATTTTATGCAATATGATTAGACAGATGTGCAAACAAGAGTATCTCAAAATGTGACGAAAAAGATTAATCACTTGCTCCAACCCTTGTTTAAATCAAGGGGAAAGCTAGCAGCATCTGGAAGGTTGTAGGCACTTCCTCCAAAAAAAATCAGGAGTTTCAGATACACAAAAAAAATATCCAAAGTGAAAAGGAATTTAAGAAGACATTTTTTGTCTTGGTGACTTATTTCCCAGCCGCTTAACTGCAAAGCACATTTTCGAGCTATCTATTAGGCACAGTCAGATAAAGAGGACAGCACAATCTATTAACATAGTGGTCCAACTAGTATAGCACTGACTGCATTCTGATGTTAATTTTAAACACTGAGGCTTTAGCACTTGAGGCTAAGTCTCAGTCCCAGGTCTGTCTTGCCAGGAGAGGAAGGATCCATCTGCTTGCACTCATCCTCACCTGATGTCTGCCTCACAGGGCTTACGGCACAGGACAGAACCTCGCCATATTTGTGGGCTTGGCATTTGACCAGCACACCCAGAGCTTCTTTATTTCAGCGAGCAGGGGATAGCTCATAATGGTGCTGTTTGTACGTGCTAGGCAGCCAGATCCAGATTCATGGCTTCTCAAGTCAGCTGTGGCAAAATGAAGACCCCAGCAAAGCATGACCCCAGATTCCATTGAAAGGTCTTTGCCATGACTGAAGCAGTCAGCGAGTGTAGATTAATGCATGTGAAACTGTGCTACAGACAATGAACTATCGTCATAAAATCCTCCACAGACATTTCAAAGAGATTTTTTTTCCAGAGTTTGTGCACAATATACCACTTGTTTAATTCACAGAAGGAAACTTCTTGCATACACATTTGAAAAGCCTTTTGCAGTTGCCTGAGCTATAGAAAAACAACAAAAAAGGGTTTTCTTTTAAAGTGAAGCCATGTTTTTTTTGCAGCATCCAAGAGGATATGAGCTTACCCAGAGTGTATGGTCCCATGTAACTCAATGGCATTCTTGTGGAAGTCTTTTATATAACAGCAAATTTCAAAGCTGAAAAGACAATTGTTATCTTTAAAAACCTTGGTAAGCTTTTTAATTCTTGATATTTTGTTTCAGTCTGTTCACAAACAAAAGGAGTAGATCCTTCCCTCAAAGACTTTCTCCAACTGCATCTCTGAGGTTTGAATGACTGCTGCCCTGCTCATCATCTGCTGACCAGTGCAGGGTGCCTGCCCTAGTGGTGAATGATTAGTACCTTGCAGCCACCATTTCATACAGTTCTGCAGAGGTGTATCAGCTGCACAAGATTCAGTGACAGAGTATCATCAGCCTGGGTTTTATAATTTCCCATGCTGCTGAGCCAGACTCTTTCCCTGACCTTGTATTTCTCTCTCCCTCCTCTCTCTGCAGAGTGCCTGGTTCTTCACTGTCCCTGCCCTCAATCTTGCCACTGTTGGTGCCAGAGATTTCCCAACTGCTGCTTCTGCCATCTGGAACAGCCTTCTTATATCTCACTGCTTCATTGCCCCTCTGTCTCTGTTCAAATCTCTATTCTTTCTTCCTCATCTACATTATTTTTCCTCTTTTCCACTGCTCTTACTTGTTTTTTAACTCCGTAATGCCCCTTAGGCTCTAGCTTGCTTAGAATATGCTAAAAGAAGAAACAGTTTACTAAATTATGCTTGATATTTACTCTGAATCTAGGAGGGGTGGGATGGGGTAGGGGAGGAAAAAAAAAAAAGAAAGTTATTAAGCTGTAAATAGAAAAAAAAACTAGAAAAATTCCATAACCATAGTAGTACTCATTTTAAAAGGATTTCCCTTTTTGGAGGGGCAGCTCATGATAGTGCAGGTGGGAGTAGGGAAGTCCAATCTTTCTGAAAGACTGTGTTGTATTAAATCCAACTCACTCCTTGTTCTATTTGGTTTGAGAAATTTTTGATAGCACAGTGTTCTCGCTTATCCTGGGCCAATGCTTGGAGCAGCAGGCTTCTGAGCAGCTACCTGGCATTTATATGCTTTGGCTGCTTTTCCTTGCCAGAATACAGGATTCTGG
This sequence comes from Cinnycerthia olivascens, assembly GCA_035048155.1. Taxonomy (NCBI): domain Eukaryota; kingdom Metazoa; phylum Chordata; class Aves; order Passeriformes; family Certhiidae; genus Cinnycerthia; species Cinnycerthia olivascens. The sequence goes on along the minus strand of JAWWMU010000106.1, from coordinate 98,134,053 downwards.
AACTTGACTGGCATGATGGAGAACCAAAGCTCCTGAGAACATTGTTCCTTGCACTCCCAGTAGCACTAAAATAATGCAGAGAGCATTCTGGAAGAGTTCTGTCCCTGCATTAGGATTTTGATTTTACAGAAACCTCTCTGCAACAAATATAAAGACATGATTGTTTGGTGGTGGTTTCTTTTCCTTGCAAAGTCCATATCTGAATGTGTTAAATCCTTGTATTGATTATGTAGCTTGTTTTATAGCTCATTTTATCAAAAACATCTGACAAAGTGAGTTCCTATAATTATGTAGGTAACTGTGGAATTTACTGCTCGAGGGCCATATAAACCACCTCAGAATTTTCCATGAAGAAATGCTTGGAAACTGTTAGCAGAACTGTATATGGTACAGGATATATAAGATTTTACTACTTCCACAACGTATAGATGTGGGATAGCATCAAACAGAAAGGTACCTCTTATGGTTCTCTGTATATGATGGGACAGAAATACTTTACAGAATGAGTTGTTGTTGTTGTCCTTGTCACTCCCTGATTGCCTGGATAAAGTGACCTGCCTCAGTTATACTCTGGCCGACAGACCTGTATATTCTCACAAATCTTTGGGTGGAAATCCAGTGCATACTATGATCTCACATAGAACAGATCTCAGTCTGAAATCTTATTTTTACATCCAATATTCATAATGAGAAAGTTCAGTTCTTAAAAACTTATTTATGAATTCACATTCACCACAAATATGTGACATGTTTCATTAGCATAGATATGTATAAAAAATTTGCCATTCACAGTGTTCCAGTCTGGGTTCTGTTGCAGTAATTTTTTTGTTTTTTTTTAATTTATTAAGAAATGTATCTGAATAAAATTCTCATAGCTAAATAGAAGATGCCAACTTATGCTTAGATTTTTCTATCTTATTAAATTTGCAAGCTGTCTAGGCCTCTATCACAGTTACAAACACAAATTCAATATTAACTCCTAATATTTGCTCCTTAAATTATTACACATGATTGGTAATTTGCACTAATCTTTAGAAAATGCATGCACATGCAGTTACACAAATTGTGCAGATAAGTTAAGCTTATTTTCTTAAAATGTCACCACATGTACCCTAAAACAGATATATTCTAGCTTTGAGACAAGTTATACTTAAAATATCCCATGGTTCAGTTAATCACCAAGAAGTGAAAAGAACCCACTAATGTGGATAATAAAAATTAAACTGCTACTCACATAAATGAAAAATGGTTTTTTGTTTGTTGTCACTGTACCATTACTGATTACTTCATTTGATCATATGAAGAAAAACTGAATCAATTTTTAACAGAACATGGTTGACACTGCTAATGATGTTATAAAATCAAAAAACTATGGTGTAAGAAAGGAGTCTCTAATCAAGCATGTTGTGTCTAAGCAGGAGCTGGATGAGCCATGGTGGCACGCTCAGGGTTAACTCCTGAAGTATCCTGAGTTGGTGTGCAGGGCTCAAGCAGAGAAGAAGCAGGGAGGATTTATGCTACGGGACACATGGGAGGAAGCCAAGGAGGAAGCTGCAGGCTGCTCAAAAAAGACTTGCAGAGGACACAGACAGTGAGGAAAAAAACCTGAGGAGAAAAGATCATTATTCACAGGTAGTTCTGAATGGATAAGACATAATAACATCTCCCAGGTGTTTGGGTGCTACACACTAACAGAGGTCACATTGAATCCGATGGTGACATATCAAAGGTGTCGTACTTGGCTACCACTAGGAGTGGAGCATGTGTTTCTGTCTTTGCCTTCACTATCTTAATTGTGTGTATATGTTTCAGTGGGCAGTTCCATCTTCTTAAACCTATATGTACACACTCCTCTTCCATACATTTAAGATGTGAGACAAGTGACTGAGAATCATTCCTGACATTACCACATTCCCCGCCTCACTGCAGCTTGATGACATCTGCAAATATGTGACACTCTTGCAAAAAAACTTAGCAATGCATTACAGAATAACAGATAGTTGGAAAAAAATGAGCTTGTTTAATACTGCCTTGATCAATGTCAATGTCTAGGAAATAAAGGGATTTCTCAGGGAATCAAGCCTCAGTCTTTTCAAGCGCCTGTGCTGGATCACAAAAGCATGCAGCTATCTTTGCAGATTTTTTTTCCTGAACGTCGATGAGGGTTCAGTTTCAGAACTCTCTACATTTTTGCACTTGTTCTCAAAGTTCTACTTTTCAGCTGATTGCACTTACCTTGTTGAAAGGGTCCCAGAATTAATTATTTTGTCTCATCAGTAACATAACTCTAGAGTTTTCTAGACTTCAAGAGAGTAGTTAGCTTATAAAAGATAACTAGACCTAGACAGGTAGTAATAAAAGGATATGAATATCAAGGAGGCAATTTAATAGATCGGAAGAGCGTCG
>JAWWMU010000106.1:98095252-98131547 GCA_035048155.1 Cinnycerthia olivascens | reverse complement strand
GTAATAAAAGGATATGAATATCCAGGAGGCAATTTAATTTCAAGCTCTGTAATGGGACATGGGGCATTATATACATAGATATTTTCTAGAAAATAAAGTTACTTCCTTAAAAAAAAAAATCTTTGAGAATCCTTCAGACAGAAATATTTTCGGTCATCTTCATAGCCCAAGTTTGACTGGAAAGACCACAGCAGAAAATTGTATAGCTCATTTGCTTGATGGTCCCAGTACCAACTTAATTTCTCTTTCAAGTCACTAATTGTACAAAAAAAATCACCCAAGTAATTTGGTCCTGAATTTTCATATTAAAGGGTTTTGAGAGGCTTATTTTTTGTTTGTTTGTTTTTGGTTGGGATTGGTTTTGGTTTTGGTTTAAGTGTTTCAATTCAGGAGTCTGTCTCATGAATGGTGTGATATAGCTACACAAACCAATTAGCGCAAGGGAAGTTTATCTGAATATTTTTTTGTTAAGTGCTATGTGATATATATACATCTGCATGTTTTTATCCCACAATACAGATTATCTCTTGCTGAATGTGGAGTATTCTACCTTACAATTTAGTTTTCAGAAAGATCATGAAACAGTAGTTGTTTTCAGTTAATGATTCTGTGAAAACATACAACCACAATTTTTGCTAAAGGGCCACTCTGCAGCAGGCACTCATTTCAGTGATTTTTAACAAATTTTTCACTAGTCACTTTAGCGAGTTGTACATTTCTGAAAATTCTGTCTTGTTCTGTTTTAAAAGTTAATTGACCTGACTTTTTCTTGCCTTAAAAGAAAATATTTTTCATCTATTAGTTAAATATGAAATTGTATTCCATTTATTTTTATTAGAATGAATGTCTAAAAATTTCTCAGTTCAGATTTTTCTAGCAATTCAGTAAGTAACAGATCCCTTTTTCTTCTTTGATATTTACAAAATTCTTCAATCTAATTAGATAGCTCCAGAATCAATATGAAGAATGAAATGGAAGACAGCCTGAAATCTGATTTTGTTTCATCACAGGGATGCAATTTGCCTACATGAAATAGAGATTTAAAAGAAGAACAAAAGGTTTTCACTCTAAACATTCTCTATCAATGAGCGTTATCTACATGGAGTTCAAACTCTACAGACAAGCTGGCCTTACACAGTAATGGTGACCTTCAACACCATCCATCTGCTGCAGTGTAAATTAGAAACTACTAACCAAAAGATCCAGCTTTCCACTGATGAGATCATTTTGATATCTTCAGTTCTAAACATTTCTTCTGCTCTCTCTAGTTCTCTAATTAATTGATATCAAGGAAAAGAAAAATCACAGGCATGATAGATGCTTTTTCCCCATTTCTATTGCTGCACTATAACAGCTCTTTACAAAAAAGGGTGAATTATAACATCTCTGTGAGCAGGAACAAGTCAATAAAACTGGATAAAACAAGTGGCATGGAGGCAGAAATGTAGCTGCCCAGCATACACAGAAGGTACAAGGCAAGACTTCCAGGAATCAAAAATTTTGAAATTTTGAGTGTCTTTGTTTTGAAGAGTGTCATGAAAAGTCTTGCATTTCTTTGGGAAAGGTTTAAGAGATGTACATTGTCAGTTATAGATACTTTATAGGAGTCAGTGAGAGCACAAATCAGTTCTGTATTGATGTTTTTTATGGACAGCAATGGCACTGTGCAAATTTAGGCATTATAAATATTCCTATGTCTCTTCTGTGTTTCATTTCTTCTCAACAAAAGTTTCTGACCACAGAATAATAGTGAGGTAAGTACCTTGAGCTACCAAAGAGGGGATGTTTTGTTGCCAAACAAGCCCTGCTGAGAAGAACAGTTAAATTGCAATTGCCTTTTCATGTCAGCTCCCTGGAAGTTTAGAAATTTAGTGAAAGAAAGTTGGGACAAACCTACCCAGATTCTTTGACTGAATATCGCGTACACAGAGATTACTGGTACAATGCTTTAAATAACATTTACTTATATGACTGCGGTGCCCTGAGAGATACTGAGGGCTCCAGACAGAAAATTTCAGAAGAAAAATCCAGATGTTGCCCCTGATCAAACTGTCCATAAAGTCTTTCTTGAAGCATTTTGCCCTTTAAGTAAAGAAAACAAACAGACTCCCTTCCCCAAACTTCTGCTTTTAAGAGGCTCCTTAAGTAAAGAACCATTATTACACTGATAAGTGGCATTAATCATAGCATTGCAAAAGAAGCATCCAGAACTACAGTGAAACATACTGAAATGGAGAAAACAACCATATTGGGAGAGGATGATGTAACAGAACACATGCCTGCTTGTTCAGTAAATTGCCTTGATTTGCGTGTTTGTTTTGAAAGAAGATCTAAATTTCTGAGACATAGTCAGATTTGAAAGCCACTCATCGTAAATAATAAAGGAAATATTCCCTTTGCACAGTTTTAGAGTAATGATGGATTTCCATACATAGAATTCACTATGTAGAAAAGTTAATGTGGGCTTTAAAAGGATGGTTTTGAGTACTGCGACAATGTTGAGGAGTTCTGTCTTGTCATACATTTGTTTGGATGTAGGTAATTAGCTGCTCCACTAATTCCCTAGTCATGTATAAAAAATCTCCTTTTCTTAAATGTGTGAGACCAGCTATTCACTTACTGAAGAACTGCAATAGAGAGTCAGTTTATTTGGTTTAGGATCTCAATCAAAACAATGCTGTTATTTCAGTATGTGTTTTACTTGAGTAAAAGTACCTGATACTTGTTATTCTGTAGGGAAATGTTGGCAAGGAAAGACAATAGAGCTTGAAGATTCAATTGAAATGTCAGTTGTTCTCAGCAACATATGGTGGAGTTTTTCTTCAAGAAAAAAGCATATAAAACAATCAATTTCTGTGATTTAGTTATTATATAAGATTATAAATCAGAATTAATGTGAACCACATACTTAATATCTCTGCTTATAAATTTGAAGTGGCAATTTAGAATTAAAACATTGCTTGGTAGACTAGATCTGTGAGTAGCTCTTTAGCTCACATTTAGTAATTTGGATTACAGAACCTAATCAGCACTTTAATCATTTATTGGAATTACTCAATAATGGAAAAGGCACGAAGAGGGAAGGGGTGCATTATCAGCCTAGATTAAGAAAAAGCATTAGTAATTGCCCTGACCCACTAACTTTTTATTTTCTACTATGATAAATGCATTTTCTTTCATTAGTATTCTATGCCAAAACTTATCAGTATGACTTTCATTCTCACTGTTTGAAGTCAATTCTTGTTAAAGATATGCACAATGACATTTTTCATAGAGCAACGAGCTATCTAACAGACTTTGCCACCATTTTATGTTCCCTATTCCATATGATCCACTTTGTTGGCATCAATGTAAAATATCACAGTTGAAGGTTATCACTAGAACCATACCTAATTCATCATAACTGGTTTGAAATAAAGTATCAGACTCACACTTGGTACACATCTTGTTTTTCACAGTAGTATACAGACACATAAATCTTTCAAGATCATTGCTAACAAACAACTCCATCTTGTTGCCAAGTCTTTTGAATCCTAGTACTTCCAGGTCTGCAAGTATCACCAAAAGAGAAAGGAGTAAATGGAAAGTAAGACACTAGAAATTAAATCACTGGAATAAGAAATTAATTTGGACTTCAGAACCACAGAAGGTTGGATCTTGGTAGCTATTGGCCCAGTATAAAACTTTAGCTTAGAGAATACAGAATGTCTTGGGATAACTGGGGGGCCTAGTGTCAAATTTACAAATATTCCTGTCTCAATCAACACTGATGTGCATAAACTGATGTCCTTAATATGAAAGTCTTATTTTTTAAACTGCCAATGAATGAAAACATTATAGTACCACTGAATAAGATAGAAGTCTGTGTAAAAGATTTTATTCAAAATATAGTAACTCCTTCACCATTTCAGATGGCAATCTAATTAGACACTTCCATATGCAGTAGTATAAATTTAACCTGAACCTGAAAACTAAACTCATGCGACATCTGTGTTAATTATACTCTGACAATTATTCTGTTAGTAAACAGAAGCAAGCAAATTAGTTAAGGAAAAGCATGGCAAGAATTGCATTCAGTGAAAATCACTGCAAATAAAACATTTTAAATCAGATGTTGGTTTATAACATGTATTGCTAATATGGCTAATATGTCATGTGATATAGATAAGAAAGTAATTTTAATGTCATAATTAGATACTTAGGTTATATCAAACATCTCATGAAGTGGAAAACATTGTTTAAGAGGATTGTAATTGTAGTTATGTAGATTACATAGATGATATAGTGGCTTTTTTTTTCCTGGTTTCTTATGAGTATATTTTAATCATAGTATAGAAAGTAAACCTAATAGATGGTAGAGATCCCATATTTCTGCTAATATGAATTTCATGCTCCATAAGAAACATAACTGAACCTATGAACCCTTGTCACCAAATTTCACAAGCCTGGGCAGTGTTGTATATTTTACTTTAAACAAACAAACAAATCCCATCACCCAGTCAATCAGCTATATTGATATGTTTCATATTGTGCATTTTAATCTTTGTCAAAACAAAAAATGGAAATCAACACTAGAAGATAATTTTGTTGGAACTTCCCCAACATACTGAAAAAACTAGATATATTAGCAGGGAGGAGTTATGCCAACATGAGAAAAAGTTTGTCTGTTCGCCGCTTCAGAGTTTGATAACGCTTAATTTCCAAAACTAGAAAGTCGTTAAAGAAAAAATCTTAGCAAAAATACTGCCCAAAATACATTCATGTCCATTACAGAGATGGTATAGTCATTACTTAGATATTTTAGTCATTATAAAAGTGGCAGGGAAGGACAGAGGATGTGCTGTGAAAGTGAAAACTTTAGAGAATTCAGCTGCCAAAACTTGGTCATTTTGTACTGTACTTACACAGATATTAATCTGCCGACTTGTAAACTGCCCAAATCTACATGAATTTTTCTGCAATGACTTCCTTGCCAAACATGAAGCTTTTCAAATCACAGAAGTCCTGGAGTTCTTCAAAATAAATTGTTGCAACCACTCATTTAAAAAATTGATCAAAATGTAATGTTTCATTTGTATATTTGCAGCAGTAGCTGAATGGTTTCAGCTCAAAAGCAGAACAAATGTTAAAACCAACCAAAAATCAGTCTCAAGCTGATGCCTACTCCTGAAAAATTCATCTAATGCAACTAAAGCCATTCTAAAGTGTTAGACTTTAAGTGGTGCTCTAAATGTTGCCTATAACACTGATTTGGTTATGGGGTTCCTTGCTTAATACAGTGACAGTTGCAGCTGGGAAATCTGTGACTTCCCCAGGCCTCTTTCATGGAGTTGTAATCCACATTATCATTGTGGTCAAATGCAAAAATGCAGTGTCAGCCCCCTGCTGCACTCAGGGAGTGCCTCTGAATTACCCTGTCTGTAAGGGCCATTTTTAAGCCTGGAGGAGACTTTTGGAAAGAGTCAGTGACAGAACCTGGCTCCTGCTAAGGAGAGACAGGAAAGCTTCACAGACTTTATAAAAGTCTGAATGGAACAAGTACAAGTAAACAATAAATTCTTGCAAACCATATACTTATTACTTTCCCCTGATGCCAAAAACACCAGGTAAGATCTTCATTGATAGCCCTGGGCATCCTTAAACAGTTGGGAGAGCAATTAGGAAAGCTTAAGAAGGTGAGCAGAACAACTTTCCAATACACAGTTTGGGAAGTTTGAGCAAAAGCTGATGTAAGAAAGTAAGAAAGGAAATCTCCAAAATGACTATTTCAAACTGGGTGTAGATGTAGGCTTTCCTTGACACTGCCCATGTACACACTGAGATGGAGCACATGTGTCAGAACAACTGGACATCCTGATTTCTTCATCGTGAGGGACCTGACTGGAGTATTTCACAGTTTCCCTCTGGACAGCAAATGTGCATCCTTCCTTTGAAATCAAAGCAAGGCAGAAGTAGGTGCCTGACAAGGTCTTACTTTGATACAAGGAAGTGGAAGAACCTACTGATGTGCTCAGAGAGGCTCTGGTGCAGCTTTGAACCAGATTGAAGAGAGAATGGGAAAAACATGCTTCAGAACTGCTATGGGACACATGGGGAAGTTATTCTGTTTCACACAGCCTGAGAACATGATGAGAAATTTAGACTTGTGTGTATTTCCAAGTGAAATCTAATTTTCTTTGAATGAGTAGGCTCTTTGAGAAATGAGCCCTTATTTATGCAAATTGGTTTTAAATGAGAATATTTAATGAAAGGATTTGATCCCCACATAATGAAAGCGCTTATAAATGTGCACCTAGACAGTATAGGCAGTCTTGCTGTCTATTCAGGCCCTTATTCTAAGGGTTTTTTTTCCCCTCTTTAACAAAGTTTAGAGTACATGTTTTTAATTAGAATGAAATATAGTTAGATGAAGGATATTTTTAACTCAACAATTCTTTGGATGTCCTTATAAATGTAAAAAGGGGTTACTAGGCTGACAGGTGGAGCATGGCCCAGTGGATGCTAAATTGCTTAGAAACATTTGGGCTTTTCATGTTTTAAAAGAAAGAAAAGGTTCCAACCTTTCTTTGTTTATATGCCACTCAGAAATGTTTGGTTGCAAAAGTTCTGACCTTGTTCTACACCTAATACTCCAAGGGGGCTAGTGCATAGGGCATGTTTGAATAGATTTGGTTAAGAAAATATAAAAATTAAATTTTGATCTCTTAATATTCAATTATGCTCAAACTACGCTGAAGGAAATTTCAAGGAGGTTGTAAGTTCTTTTGGCATGCTAATGTAACAGATGCGAAAGCATGAATTAACAGCTACAATGGGGCGCTGCCGGCAGGTACTGATTTGTAAGCTGATCCGAACTCTTGAAGGTAATTGAGGAGTGACTTAGAAATGACTTCACACTGAAAGTAGAAAAATATTCTTCTGCCCTTAAGCCTGTCATAAACTTTTTCAGAGCTCTTATTTTGTGTTGGAAACTGCTGCTGCCAAAAGAATTATTTTTCCATAGGTATTTCCAAGCTCTTCCTGACTGCAGAGCATGAATGCTTTGTGGTGACACAGGGAGAGAAGGTGTGAAGATGGGAATAAATGCTTGAAGATGGAGATGCTTTTGTTCACAGTTTGGGCTGGCTTCTGGTATCTTTAGAGTTATTGTGAAAGTCTAGTGTTTAGAGATTCTGCCAGTAGCTCTCTATTTAGGACTACTGAACATCTTGTCACAAGAATTTTAGGCTACTTTTCAAATCTAACTCAAAACAACTCGTTATTTTGTTACAGAATCACTGAATTACAGAACAGCTGAACTTGAAAGGGACTTCTGGAGGTCATCATGTTCAAAGTATGCTAAGTCTGGGGCGCTCATAGCTGGTTGACCAGTACCATGTTCAGATAGCTTTTGAATATATTCAACCTGAGGACTCTACAATATCCCCAGATAATTTGTGCCAATGCTTAATCACCCTAAAAAATTGTTTCCTCATATTCCGAGGCAGCCTCCTATCTTTCAGGTTGTGCCAATTACATCTTTCCTGCCATTGGGCATCATGAAAAAGAGCCTGTCTACATCTTTGCATCTCCTTTCAGGAATTTATGCATTTTTATTTTTCTTGCTGAACAACCCTGTCGGGTATTTTTCTTGTTGAACCATCTTTTTTGGCATAGTTAAAGCTGAACCCTGTGGCCATCTCTGCTGTTCTGGTCTTAGTGTGCCCCTAAGGCATGATGTGAGACTTCTCACAGCCTTGTTCTTTTCACCACAAAGCTGTTTTATCATGAATATAGACAGCTCTCTTGATACTTGCTATGCTGCAATTGAAGACTCATGATTGACAGCGATGGAACTGAGTTAATGTGTGACTAAAGAGGTCAGATATCCCTGGAAGATGTGAGACATTGATCCTGACAAAGCATCAGCTTTGGCCCAAGTCCTCAAAGCAGAATAAAGAGAGAGAGAGAGAGAGAGTGCCTCAATTTGGTTGGACATTCTGAATTTTCTGAGCCAAAGAGTTATTCACAGGCAAATAAATGAGGTTGGAATTTGTTTATTCTGTGTGATAGAAATGAGAAGAGGTAGTGATGTCTAGAAACTACTGCTTCACATAATCTCAGACATAAAATCCTTCCGTTTATTAGACTTATCTGATTTTCAAAAGTACTTTTTGTTTTCCTAGTCCTTCCTATTCTGTGCAAGTCAACAGTGAAAATCTCCTTGATTTACCTAGTAGAACAATATGGCCTTGACAGTGTCCTTTCTAAAATTTCTTATCCTCAAACTTAGCTTTTTTTTAGGATTGCAGTGTGAAGAAAATAATAAAAATAGCCTTGTTTCAGTGATGGCAAAAGCTACTTTACTAATTCCAATTTCCTTTCATTGTCTCCAAAACATCATTCCTTGTCTCTAACTTGTGTCCCTGAGGAAAATGCTCAACTATCATGGCCAGAAATGAAATTCTGGTAGCGTATTCCATGATCCTCTTTTAGCACCATTATCTGTCACTTCTGACGATTTCCTTCTTTCCTTCTTACTCTTAACTATACTCATCTATGGTCTCTTCCAGATAGTTCAGCTCTTTTGCCTTGCTACCTTTATACCTAACATGTGATACCTTTCTCTCCTTCATTCATTTCCCACTTCCATCTTAGTCCATCACCTGTTACTTTGATTACCACTCTCATTCGCCAGTGTGCACAGCTTTCTACAGTTTAGAAGTGCATTTTTTATGTGCTGCCACAGCACCAGATAAAAACAGGAATGAGGTCAGCAGTTGAACTGCTGTATCCTGTCACTAAATCACTCATGTACCTAATTTTCCTTTGAGATATCAGAAGGGTAAAAACTGAAGCTGAAGTGCCATTCAGACTTCTATGGAAACCTCTAATATTTTAATTATATTTGTTTTGTTTTGCATCTAGTGTTGGTGGACTTTGCTATTTTCTTTTAAGCAGCTGAAAAGAGAAAGATCCAGATCTTTTATTTTTCTGATACAATAACAATTCATGCCAATCCCTAAACTCTTGAAAACATGAGTTTACAGTGAAAGCAATAACAGATGTTTAGTGGTAGAAAGCAGAGGAGAGGTTGTTATGGAATCAGATGGCAGGGAAGGTAGCTCACTTTTTAAACTCTCTGGCAGTGAACACGTACAACCAACAAGTGGACAGCAATGCTGGCAGGCATTTATCTCTGCACAGCACTTTGAAGGGCTGCATGGAGGCTACTGCTGTGACCCAGCACTGGAAACTGGGTTAGCCAGGTATTCAACAGCAAGGGGGCCAGGATGGAGCAGGGAGATGGATGATGAATAAAAATCTGGGTTTTTATATATTTGCGGTTTAAAGGGATGAAGTCCTGCCCTTCCTCGCCCCCACAGAACAAGTGCTAAGAAAAGCAGGAGGATGGTTTATATTTTCTGACAGATGAACTAAATAATCTACTTTATATGCAGCAGCAGCATAAAGCTGATTCTATCAACAAGAGAACGTCTGAGTGAGGGGCTAGAAGTCTTCTTCACGTAAAATTCTCTTTATAAAAAATCTCTGTAATAATAATTTTTCACTATAAAAGTATATCATTAAAACAGTCATTTTATGTTATTTTGAGAGCAAACTACATCCAACCCAGCTGAAAGCCTGGTGGGTTAGATATTTCTATGAGATGTGAGAAGCAGTGGGTCTAGTTCCCATCTGGGAGAAGGAAGAGCAGGAACCTGAAATTTATATTTTACATCCCAGCAGAATGCCTTTACCCAGGGGCTTGAGGATCAGCCCTTCTCGTCACTGCAGTTATAGAATGTAGACCACCCAAAATAATTCAAGTGGGAGATACAGTGTGGATGATGAAATTTCACTTGAAAGCCACTTTATTGAAACTGAGCGTGGCAAAAACTTTTAATGAAAATGATATGGAATTTCTGTTAGTTCCAGATAAAAAAGGTTTGTTACTTGTTTGTTCCTGGGACTAAAACCAGAAAACTTTTGAGCACAACCTTCTTCATGACACTTTCTTGTTTCTCCTTTTGGAGGTGTAGATAAATGAAGATGCTAGAAAAACACTAGGAGCCTCAAAAGTCTCTTGATTCAAGAGAAGAGTCTTATCAAATCTGGTCACTGTCAACACAGTCTAGAACTTTTCTATTATAAAGTTAGAATTCATGAGTGAACATTATACAGAAGATACATACTCATACAACTCCAATTTTTTTTGTGAACAGCTCAGGAGAATTCTGCCACTTCTGACTAGGATATGGAATGCACTACAAGAATTACCAAGAAATTCTAAACAATTACATTTTTTTTCTTTCTATAGATGTCTATTTGTATTTGCTTATCATTTAATTAAAAATATAATGAAATATCATACATTTTTTTCTTTTTTATAAAATTCAACTGGTTGAACTTAATTTGGTTATATAAAGGAATTTTATTAAACAACATCAACAGAGTTATGAAATGAAAAATAGATTTATCTTTTGTAAGAACCAATATTTGACCCAGGTATTGCCTACTGATATATACTATTAAAAAGTAATCTTATTTTCCCATATTGACTTTTTTTTAGACTTATTCCACTGTTGACCTGCAATTTCTATTTTAATTAATTTCTTGGCATGTTTAAAGGTAAAACTTCCTTAATTTTATACAGGATTTTTCTGCATACTTTTCTCCAAAAGTCTTTTGTTTTCTGTGCCTGGTCTTAAATTATAATTCTCGACCATGACTGGTTCTTCTAGCTAGTAGCTGGCAAACTCTTTGTTTATATTCATAATATTTCAATTTCTCTTTGTTTAGTAGTTTTTTATCCACATAAGTGGTATAAAGCTGTCAGACACACTCACATTCTGTAGAGATCTGGATGGATGTTCATTAGACTTACATATAATATCAGGGCCAAATAAGAGGGAATTTAAAAATCATGAAGAGGAGAAGCCAGCATGTGGCAGACAAACCACTACAGCCTTGTTCCAACTCATCAGCAAGACCCTTAGTATTGGCAGACCCATCTGAGTGGCAGCAGAATAACATCTTTCAACAGTCAGCAGCCAGAAAATTTGTGCCAAAATCCAACAAAATACTTGCATTCACAAGTCATCCTTTTTAACATCCTCCTTGTGTGTCTACCAAACAACAAGCAATAATGAGTATTTACTATCTTTTATCTTCCAATTTGCAGTAGTTTTGTCTCACCAATTCTCCCACAAAAATCCAACCCTGTCAATAGAAAATGTGACTCTCTAAGCAGAGGGAACAACTCAGGTCTTACAAGAAAGAAAACAAAATAAAATAAAATAGTGAAATGATCTGATGCATGCAAAAACTGAACTCATGATTTTTTTACCATGTTCTCTATCTTTCATTATATTTTTGTATCTCTTCTAGAATCGCAATAGATAATCTTCAGTTCTTAATCAGAGTACACATGTGAACATAAGTTTTCTACATAAATGTATGTAAGGTTTCTTTATTAGACTGTCGGACTGGTCTTTGAGAGACAACTTGTACCACTTCTTACCCGTGAAGAAAACTGTTTTTATTTGCCTTTTCTGATAACTTAGTGGGTTTACAATATATTGGGGTGACATGCACTTTATTCACCATGCTTCATTTTGCCCTTCATCCTCCCCCTCATGCCCAATGTTAAATGTACATTTCCAGACTTCTACCAACAGCTACTCAAATGCTCCTACAAAACTCATGTCTTCCAGGGAACAACATAACAGCAAATGACCTGATTTCAGAGTTGTTACTTGGGAGAAAAATTAGGGTTTCTTTAGCAAATCCTAGACTCCTAAAATCAGAGAGTAAGTTGTTTTGATCTGGGATTTCCTTGGTTGGTCCTGAAGGCTCTACTTAAAATAAATATATAACTCCAGCAAACATAGTATATTCTGAAAACTACATAAGCAATGATTTGAGGTGTTTCATGCACTAAAATATTTTTATAAAGTCTAGAATGATGTATACCTATGTTTGGCAGTGGCAAGAACATCGTTGTTTCTTTGCTGCACACTGAACATATTCTTTTTCAATATGACCTGTATTTTCCAGACTGTTCCTTCTGTTTCTGAAGATCGCTTCTGTTACATTCCTCTATACTCTCTTCTCTATGTCTAATCAGTGTATTTTCTATTTTATGGTCTCATGTGCTACGAAAACATTCAACTTATCCTCATGAAACAGCTCTTGAACCACTGAGAATCACGTCCTCAATATTTCCATCCACCTCTTTTGGCATATGCACTCCAATTGTTCAAGCTTAGCTGTTTTTGCCTGACTTTCTTAAGACAGTGGTTTGCAAAATGGTATCTGAAGTCTCCTGGAAGAGGCTATTTAATGTGTTGTGTCCTTGAGGCTACTCCAGCCCTGTTTGGCCCTGCCCAGCTGTGAGACTCCCTCATCTCACCCAGGCTCAGGACCCCATCCCAGCCCCCCTGGCCACCAGCCTCTACCCCAGTGGCACCCCCGGACAGCAAACATCCAACTCCCACAGCCCTGCCCTGCCTGCATGTGGGCTCTGCTGGTTTAGGCCAGCCTGCAGTCCCACGTCCCTGCCACAGGCCTGCTCCTGTCCCCAGGGAGGTGCTGGGTGCCCAGGCTGGGGCTGCCCCAGTGCCCCCTGCCTTCCCTGCTGCTCCCTGGGAAGGTGGAATGGGCCCTTTCCTTGATGGACCTACGGGTAGTCCCCATGGACCCTGGTCCCACAGGGCCACCGGGCCTCATAGACCTGGGCATGATGCTCTCTTTTGCTTTCTTTAAAGACTGGCATTTATTTGACAGCTCTCACATTCCCTGTGCTAGTCCTGAAAAACACGGCAATGATTTTGAGGTTGCCTCGTGCACATTTTTTAAGTACCTAGGAGTAAATTGTAGTAGACACAGTTGATTGGAAAGCATTTAACAAAGTATTCCCTAACATTTTCTTTTTTTTTTATTTTGTTATTTTATTTTATCCTTGGCTGGTAGTTGACTATGTTCAAGTGAAAATTTTTAACAAAGATGATCACTAAAAGGCATTAAGCATTTTGACTTCTGTAATCTTTTTTAATCTTAATGTGTCAAAGGATTTCCATCTCTTCTGAGTCACAGTGGATCAACACCAACCAGGGGGAAAGGAGAAAAGTCTCTCAAAACTAAATAGAGGATCTGGTGACTGGACATTATTGAATGAGGCACACATTAGAATTGCTGCTTCATAAAAGGATAGAGACAGTAACTGACTTTGAGTGCCTTCCCCATCATTGTTCCTCCTTCCTTTTCCTTTGTCTACCACTGATACACAAGAGATTCCAATGTCTAGTTCTTATTTTTAAATTCTTCTTGTATTGTTCACCATTTACTGATTCACACACAAAATGTAATGCTCAACTCTTGGTATACATAATTCCTTCTATAAACTGATATAGCACTCAGCTATGTTGGATACTTTAGAAGAAAAATAATCTGAAATCGAGTGAAATTTTGATGCAAAGTGTCTTTTTAATAGTTAATTGTATGAAGAGCTCCATGAGGGTCTGACCACCACAAAGAGGAAGATGGTACCATGAAAACAAAAAAAATTAGCATTACTGAGACGAATGAAACGGATTGAATAAGGAAAGAGCACAGCAATCTCTGAGTATTTCTTATTTAAAAAGAAGAAAACAATGTAGTTGAAGTAATATTCAGATTTCAAAATGAAATTGAGTATTTTTCAATGACTTAAGATTCAGGTATAATTTTTGGATTGAAAATGGGTCTATATATTTTTAAGGAGGTGTCTAGAATTTCATATAAATAAAAAAAGTAAAAGGAGCAACTTTGAGTTATCTTGAGAGTTTAGAGATAATTTCTCTCCAAATGCATCTAAATCACATAGATTTCATAAGATGCTGTGGCCAAATAGTAAGGACACTCATTAATATTCTGTATTTCAAGGCCTTATGTGTTCACAATATAGGCAATTAAAATGTTTAAATAACTTTAATATTAGGACAGAAACTGATAAAATCAAAAGATTACAAAGTCAAAGATGACCCTCTCTTTCACCTTTAATTTTTTTCATTCTTCTTTTAAGTGCAACTTTAGCTCATTAGAGGGATAAATACACTACAGGCATATGGCATTATTTGTGACTCATACCCTTCCCATGTCAATGAAGAGATGAGCATTGGCTTCAATAGACTTAAGGTCACTCTGCATTGCATATAAACTGTTTGAAGATGTATCTCCAAGCTATTCTCAGAGCTTTTCCATCACTTAGTGGGTGTTGATTTGCAAGGATAATTATAAAGCAATATGTAGTTGTTTCCTCTGGCTAGTCCTGAGTGCAGTGGCGTATTCCATGGTGGAGTGTGGCTTTCTACATTTAGTTTGGGGCTGTATTGACTACAGGTTCCCCATGTCCATTATCTCATGTAACACTCATCAAAAATTTTAAGATTGCCAAAATATGGGGAAGTCTTTTATGGCACTTTAAACTTAGTTTTCTCTTCATTTTTCATTTGGCCTTTTAGCAGTCACTATTCATTGTTCATTTGGCTTTCACCAGAGAAGCTGTTTTAATTCCTAAGAAGTAAATTCAGTTGTGTCTATCAAGAGGAAAGATGTGACAATATGTGGTTTTGTGTGTGACAATGTGAAGAAATTAAAGTGGTGATTAGAAGATACCCTAAAAATGTTTTAGAACAGAAGTGTGACAAATGAAAAGAAATGGTTCACAGTTGGTCCAAGACAAGTCCCTCTTCTCCAATAATACTCTTCTTTTTCTGTTTTTCCACGATTTCAAAGGCATTAAACAGACAGAAACATTCTAAATTCAATATTTCCATTATATTTTTGAGGACTTGAAAAGTTGTCCTTGACCAAAACCCAGCTGTCTGACACATTCCCTGCCTGCATTCTCTGCAACTTGCCATCCCCTTTCCCTTTGGTCTAGTAACTATCTGTTAATCAATCTTTACTTGTTAAAATCTTCTTTTAAGAAGACAGACTCTTTTCACTTAAATGTGTTCTTTTTTGCATTAAAAAAAAAATATCTCCTTCAAGATACAATGTTCTTCTGATCATCTGGTATGTACTTGCTGTCTTGTTTCTTTAAATCAAAATTTCTTTTCTTAAATGTTCTTGCAATAAAACTTTTACTTCTCTCTCCCTTAAAAAAAAACAAAGAAAAGTGAAGAATATTAAAAAATAGAGCCAAAGACATTAAAATATGCTTTTCAGTAACTTTTAAAATTAATGTTTCCAGATAGACATTTAATTTGCTTAAGATTTAGAGGAGAATTATAAAACCATAATTGTATAATGATTAGACAGTACTATAAGCTAAATAAATATCAACTGATTATTAAAAACATTCCTTGTAATATTAGCTGTTAATCCTCTTTAATGTGTTTTTAATAATAGTTTTATATTTAATGTAGGATGAATGACTTATTAAAAGTAGATTTTATGTGTTTTATATTCCCCACATATGGCATTAAGCCATTAGCACTAATGGGATTTGAATGGTATTGAGTTCAGGATAGCCCCCAAGTACAAATGTGGGAACCTTAATTAAGTTTTTATTAAAATATTCAATTAAATGCAATGTTAGATTATTAAGATATTTTTGCATATTGTTTAATGTCAGTTAGCTATTAAACATTTTCACAGGCTTCTGAAAATGGTCCTAGAGCACGCTGATAGCTAAAATTTATTTGAAAAATGTTGATGATCAATTTTCTAATCTTGTGGGTAAAATTGGGTTTTAATGGAAATTTTCTAGCTAGCTGTGATGCTGAACTGGAAGAGAACCTAATGAATAGGTTAGTGAATAAGAAGCTTAACTTGCAGAGGGAAAGTTTCATATGGAGAATAATGAAAAACTTCCTGGCTCCAAGTGCAATGAGGTACTGAAATAGTGTAGACAGTGGAAGTTTTGCAGCAAAAAAAGCTACTTCATTCTGTGTATCCATACTAGCTGGCTGAGGAACAGGGAGACGATGGACTACTGAGATCCAAACTGGTAAGCAAGATTGATTTCTGCTAATGTTGCTGAGTAATTTACCATCCTACTCTTTCTGCCTTATTTTTATGCAGTGTGGGCCATAACGACAGTTGTTATGGCTTAAGCAGGTGAAATAGTAGTATTAAACTCATTAAAAGAGTGAACTTAGACTGCGTAACTCACAGATGAGGAAGAATTTTTTTAGAACTGTGTATGACATGTCCAAACTGGAAAATCAGCTGTGTAGAGGCTTAGGATAAATTCCTCTCTATTACATACCTCAACAGGGACTTCGGGACAGAAAATAAACTCAAATATTAAATGTTGTTACTCACACCAATAAAGCCAGAATAACAGATACCATATTATTATGTCACTAAACCAAAAAAGAAAAAAACTACTTACATGAATTAAGAGGAAGGAAAGCAGATGATGGATTACAGTATTATTTCTCTGAGGTACAAGTATTCCACTTTTATCAAGGCTCTACTGGGAAGCTTATTTTAGCTTTATATAAATATGCCAAGGTAAAGGGGTTAAACCCTTCAAATGCTTTTCCCCACTGAGTTCAGAAAATGTCCATATGGTATACCTTTCATATTTTTCCTGGACAAATAAGCTTTGAAATAAAACTTGATACTAATATGAGCTACCTTCTTCAATGATATGTTAAGCACATGCTATTTATTTTCATTAGCCTCAAAAGCTTCAGAACACCATTACTTTTCACAAATTACAAAGATGTTCAGCAGCCAAATCTATTTATCTATTTATACCACACCCATTAACAGGTTATCCGATTTACTTAGATTCTCCAAAGCAGTTTGCAAGCAGTAACCCCCACTGAGAATGAGTTCAGCAAGCGCTGTATAATGAATGACTCAACTCCAAGAAGCCAATGGTCCCCATAGTTACCCTGGCAAAAGATGTTGCTGCACTAATTCCTCTCTTCCCAGTGTCACTCACCAAGCAAAGGATGTGTTTCAACTGCTGTGCACAGCACAATAGTTGACTGTTAGGGTTTTTACTCAATTCCAGTTTCGAGGATGATTGCAAGCAACCAGCAGAAAATCCAGCTTCACCTCTGAATCAATATATGCCCTTAAAATTTCACAGTGAATAAGGGGAAGTGTTTCTTGCTACAGCATTTTAAATTGTCCTTTTAAAAATTCAAATTATTTCCAAGCATAACCTGTTACAGTCTAGGGACAAGTGTGCCTTGCAGTCCAGATGTCAGAGGACAGCTGTGGTCTGGTGTTGAGGTAGGTACTCCTTCAGTTGCAGGTGAAGTTTGCAAACAGACTGTGCGAAAACAAGAAAGTCAAACTGGACTCCATCTTAAAGGCAAAGATGCTCTTCTATTTTAGAAAGAGTGAAGAAAAGACCTCTCAATCATACTGAGTCCCTAACGAGACAGAAGACTGTTGACACATTGTGACCATAAAATATGAGAGGTTTTATGTTGTTATTTAAACTGTGATTTGAATAAAAACATAAAGGAAGTTCATATTATATTCCAGTCAAATGTAATGATTTGACAAATAGTTCTTAAGACATGGTCTTTTTAAATCTATTTTTTCAATATTAGCAAGTATTAGAATTTGTAATAAAATATCTGTAAAAGGATGTAATACATACATTAATTGCATTTCAGTGGAATATACACTGATACATACATAGTCCCACCTGTGGTATTCTATCAGGCAGAGTGCTTCCTCAGAAACAGTCACTTTGTCTTCTTATAGATAAGATAGGAGAGCAGAAGATTCAGGAAAAGAAAGAAGTTTTAGAAAATGTATCTGGCAAATGGAGAAGACAAGAGATCAGCTTGGCCATAAATCTGTCCTCCAAAGTGTTAATATCTATGACAGACATTTGTCTACAATTGAACTTAAAGGCTCCACAATAATCCAGTATTCATTGTCCTTTTTATTAGTCTTTTTTCTAATGACTAACCCCCATCTTTCTTGCTGAAGTATAAATCCATTGCCTCCTATTCTATTCAGCAGTGACACGAAGAAAAGATTAATGTACCCTCTTCTCAATATACTCTTGCATTAGCCTTTTCTTCTTTAGCCTAAACAATCCTCATAGCTTTCCTCACAGATAATTTTTTTTTTTAAAGATTTTTTCTGATTCTCTGGACTACTTCTTGACAGGGCACAAGAAGAGAGAGCGGCACAAGAAAAAAAAAGAAGTCAGAGATTTATCTTAGACCACTTGCAAACTGAATGTCCTTCTAGTATGGACGGAAAGTCCTTTTTTGTAGAAAAAGCATGACATTGTTCAATCATATTCTGCTGATCTTCCATACTAATTCATTCAGTAGATGGAAAAGTGTGACAAAAAGATCAAATGATACCACATCACATAAGAAACTTCAAATGCACAAATGGAACACTTATCCGTTTTCTTTTTCTGTTTCTTAAACCCTAGACTCCCTCAACAGATTTGAAACATAGCAGCATGACTGTTCCAATGGCTTTCTACATTAAAAGTCTCCAGAATAAATAGAATTAAACAACCATACTGAGACAAAGGGAGGGAGGGTTTTTGACTAATTGGAACATTCTTCATTCCCTTAGGATTTGAAATAATCCTCAGTAGAGTTGTACCCCTTGGGTAAAAAGTGGACCCATGCGTTTTAAATGAGAAGAATAAATTAAAGGCAGTTATCAATCCAATTTTAAGTTAAATATCCCAATGGGGTAAAAAGATGATGAAGAAAATTAAACACAAGTGGGAAATTACAGTAGAATGTTAAAATAGGGAAGGGGAATATTAATAATGAGGAGAAAATTAACTGAGATATTTCTTCTGTGGTATTCATTTACATTTTTCCCTATTGGTTACATCTTACAGGTACTTTTAGGTCTACCATGCCATGAATTAGGTGAAAGCAAGGCTTGGGACATGTTATTACTACTTGCAACATCTGGTCCCTAACACGTTCTTCTTTGATCAACAGTATGTCATGTGTTACAGTGAAGCAGATTGCATAGTTCATCCTTACTGAACCTTCACCTCCAGGACGTCATGTGAAAGGCAAACTCCATCTGCCTCAGAGAAACCAAAAATAATCTGAAATGTAGAAATTCACTGTGGTTATGTCAGGAATCAGTATTACAAGCAGGTGTAGGAATAAAGTCTTGCTGCTTTTGTAAAAGAAGATCAAGTTATTCTTGTAGATGATGGTTTGAAAAGATTCATCTCTTTTGTATGAATTTTTCTCCTTCATTTTACAATTTTTGGTGAAGTGTGTGAGTTATTGCATGAACCTGGAGCCAGGCATAACATGCAGCAGGTGCTGTAGAGTCATGTTTCTGTGATTAGATTGAACTCTAATTATACCTAACTCAATGAACACTTTTCTCACAGCTTCCAGGACTTGAAGACCCACATCCTCTCTTTCTTTTTTCTGTTAAGAATTAATTCAGAGGAAAATCCAGAGATAGGTGCAGTCCTGTGCTGAACAGAAGCCCTGATGTCTCTGTGTGCCCTGTGCCAGGCCATATGGCAGGGGTGTCTGTGCCCCTTCACAAGTCATATGGTGCCTCCCTAGTCCGGGCACAAGCCTGGGAGAAAGCCTGGGGCTACTCCTCCTTTCCTTGATGTCCTGGAGCTGACACCACTCACATGCCTAGTGTGGCACAGCAGCTCCTCCTGTTCCTCTGTGCCTGGTGTGCTAGATCAGAGTGCCAGAGAAGAGTAACACTCAGAAAGGGAAACAGATGGGAGCTAATGCTTTGCTTCCCTGTAAAATATCCAGCTAAAGTGATCTGGCTTATTTTGCGTGCTGGTACGTGAAGAACACTGTGAAGTGGCCGGAAATGCAAAACCAAATTACAACAGCATTGCAAGTTTATCAGGTGAGCCATAGCACTTACTGGTTTGGATGTTCTCAACCCATGTTCATTCCTGGCAATTTGACTTAGATTAGTTTTTTCTGAAACAGGAAAAAAATCCATGCACACAAGAAATACCTGGAAATCTGCTGACATATGATGACTGTGTGTCTGGGCTCATCTGTACAATAAAGTGCAGTGCTAAGCTCTGTTTTGTACTGAGCTTGTATTCTGTTATATGCTGAACTTGGACTTAGTGGAATCCAGTGAATTTTCCCCACTAGATGGATGAGATAGGGTACAAAGTTATTTGCTTTTCCCACATTCTTGAATTGGAACCTGTTGGATTTCCTACACTTTTTATCAGGCTCCCTGAATGACATGCTTAAATGAAATTAGTTGTTTCCATCATTTGTGTGAGGTCAAATTTGTCCTCAGATGATTGCACAATTTCTCATCAAGTGTGTGGGAACTCTTGTTAGGGAAAAGGAGGCACTTGCAGGATTATTCACTGTGTGCATTCCTGATATCTAAACCTCCTCTTCCTCCTGCCCTATAAATGATGCCTCAGCATTGTCATTTATGAACAAAAGCCTCAGCAGAATGAGAGGTTTTCTTTGGATGTGGGTGCCTGTGAAGAGCTTAAGTTAAAACTGTTCATTTCTAGTAGGAGGAATAGACTACTTCCCAGTAAATATGATTCGGTTATGAATTATTTCCACAACAGAAAAGTAAATGATTAAAAAACTTTGAGAGATTAGTTATGAATTTAAATGCTTTCCAAAACACTCCCATTAGAGGAAAAAAAAAAGTGATAAAATGTGATACGAGGTCCATTTCAGAGTGTTTTAATGCAAGACTAATGCAACCTTTTTCACTCGATGTTTACCAATCAATAACTACATTAGCACTGCTATGTTTCATGCAAAGTTTATAAATATTTACACAACTGAAGCAGTGGTATAATTGAATCTCATATTTTATATAGTTTACTTTTAATGTGTTAAGGGAGATAATATGGTGTTTGTACACTTCAAAAAAATTAAATTACAGTGGATAGAATGGATTGAAAAAAAAAACCTTACTTCAGATTTTTATAAATATCCTCAGAACTGTAAGTTAGATGAAATGCAACTTTAGCACAGGTCTGGGTTCCATGACGTTACATTTATTTCCACAGGATCATGTGAAAAATAAAAGAAAATATTTCACCCTGAACTCAAATATTTAGAGTGATAACAAAGTTAAAAAAGAGTTATTGTTCACTTCAAACATATTTAACATTTTTTTCCTTGCTTCTTTTATGCAAAGTAATGATAGCAGATGTAGCTGAAAAGTAGTAATTTTGATGATCAAATTCGGAATTAAAAATAATTCATATCAGACTAAAATTATAAGCTCACGCACTAGGCTGAAATGGAGCTGTTAATAATTTCAATCAATTTCTCATTATTTATTTGTCAATGGACCAGTAATGAGAACACTGTTTTTTCCTGTGCACAGGTCTAGTAAATTAAGTTAAACAACAGATGTTGAACAGATGTTCGCATTATTTTAGTGACTTGATTTCTGGTTAGTTCCCAAGTTGTTTTACACGGCTAAGTGTTGCATCACTCTTTCTGTGACAGATGAAGTATCTGAAAGCATCAACGCTTAAAATCTCATTAGCAGAAACAGTTTTATAACATTTTATATAGTAAATGGACACAATCCTTTAAAAAAAAAAAAGGCATAATCTATGAAATGGTAGCATTACATGCTTTCACTTAAATATGGCATTCCAAGACCAAAGTTTTCTCATGTCATTTTATGAGTTACAATGTAATAAACACTGAACAATTTTCTTCAGATTTTCCCTTTCATCAAGGTCATAGAAACATTCAGAAGTCATAATCATGGTGATAAGATCATTCTGGAAATCATAGTACAGATTAGACAATCACTAGGGCTGCACAGGCTTTGGGTGGTAAATACTCAGAACAACTATTTGTTGTGATGAACATTATTGCACTGTCTGCAGTTTTGGGCACCACAATACAAAAAATGTATTAAACTGTTGAAGAGTGTCCAAAGGAGGGCAACAAAGAGGGTGAAAGGCCTTGAAGAGAAGCTGTGTAAGGAGGGACTGAGGTGACTTGGTCTGTCCAGCCTAGAGAAGGATGAGGGGAGAACTCATTGCAGTTGGCAGCTTCCTCATGAGGGGAAGAGGAGGGGCAGGCACTGATCTCTGCTCTGTGGTGACAGTGACAGGACCTGAGGGAATGGCCTGAAGTTGTGTCAGGGGAGTTTTAGGTTGGATATTATAGATTGTTTTCTCACTGAGAGGGTGGTTGGATGCTGGAACAGACTCCCCAGGGAAGTGATAAGGACACTAAGCCTGCAGAGTTCAAGGAGCACTTGGACAGTGCTTTCAGGCACGTGTTGTGACTCTTGGGGGGGGTTCTGTGCAGGGCCAGGAGTTGGACACGATGATCCTTGTGGGTCCCTTCCAACCCAGCATATCCTGTGATTCTCTGAAAAGAATCTAATGAAAGGTCTACAGTCTTATTAGCACCTTATCCTCATCTCCCCAAATAAAAATCTGTGCCTTTCATTTAAGATTGCTTTTATTGTAGCCTTTCTCCCTGCAAAGTACCAGCAATATCCTGTTTGGTTTCCTTTGCCTGGTCCTTGCCAGGATGCCAGTTCCTGCAGCTGAGGACCTGTTAGTTTCCTGGAAAGTGGCTTGGCTCAGGTGCTGCTGCTTTTATACCAGTACTGGACAGAGCATTTATATCTGGTTGAGCACCTTGGAGAAGTGCTGGTATCTAAGAGCACATTCTCCAGCAGCAGTTGCCTCTAATCACACCATCATTGTTATTGTAGCCCAGGAAATACAATTTTGTCATGGGTTGTAACAGGTCACAGGCTCTGTACTGCTCCAGCTGTGTGGGGACCCAAGGTTTATCCAGGCTTGCCATGTCCAAAGCTGTGTTCAGGTTTGGAAGTTGATAAGAGGGACAGTGGCTGTGGGCTCTTCTGTTTTAGCTTCACCTGATATGGCACCATCCTGACAAAGACAGGAAGCCAGGGGATGAAACAGCAGCCCTTAAGGGCACCTAGGGCTGGGGCAGGCAATTTTACCACTCCTTGGCCTCAGAGGGTAGCTGGGACTACAAGTTAAAAAAATATTTGAAAAATAAATCCAAGGAGATCCTAAGACTGGTGATGAAGAAAACCCCATCACAGACACTGTCAACCTCCAGCAAAAGTTCTAAGCTGCTGACAAACTTGCAGCAAATCCCTCTTCCTAGTCTTTTTGGGAACCATCAACCTTGTGACCCAAAAGAATCCTGGAAGGGAAAGCATTACAGCTGAGAAAAAGAGGAGGGACTGGTGAATGGTTTTTTAATAACTATTTAAAATCTATTACTAATGAGAGTTTTTTAAAATTAATTTGGACATGGCTATGTTGACATTGTAACTAAACTAATAATTGTTTATAACTTCTTAATTATGTTCATGTTTAATTCAGGTCAATAATAAATGCTTGTCTTCATACAGTAGGATTTGTTTCCACTTACCCATAACAATATTGCGGGTATGGAAGCACTCAAGGCTACTCTATCCAAAATCCTAACCTTGTCTGAGATACGTGGATACATGAGTGTTCATGTCATGACCCTACACACCTGTGCACATCTGTTTTCTCCAACAATTGTGATTAATTTTTGGGTCTTGCAGATCATAATTACAGCACCTCCAGAGATCTACTTACTTATATGGGCAGGGAAACACTCCACATTCCAGTATATACATTAAATACCTATCAAAGCCTTGGGGGCTCTGACACACATCCAAAGACTTTTATCATATGAAAATTTCTATATAAGACAACTCTATCCTAGGCATTTTTTTCCTAAATCCTTTAATTTTAGTTTTTAGAATGTGATGCAACCATTTAGCAACAATTGTATCTTCAACTCTTAAGCATACTATGTATTGACTTATGTATTTATTCTCTATTTTTCTTGCCAAAATATCACCATTTCTGAAAACTCTCTGTACATGCTCAGGAATTAATATGACAATGTTTTATAAAAAGTTAAAATGTCTGAAAAATATATTCAACACTTCAAGCTCAAAATTTAGTTGTGATAATGGAGCTGAAAATAATGAGTTGCAATTAATAATAGCAAGGATAATGTACTGTAAAAGTAAATCTATTATTAACACACAATTCCTAAACAAACCACGGTTTTCAGAGTCAGCTGCGCTTAACTTCCCAGAGCCAAGCAAAGCCAATAAACGATTGTTTCAGTTTCTGAAAAGAGTTTCCTCAGTTACCTTTACCTCTCTCAGCCTCATACCATCTGTGTCTATAATTTTCCATTTCTCCCTCTGGCCTGTTACTGCTTTACGAGCCTTAAAAGCAAATGGAAGGTTAGCAACCACTGCTTCTGACTGGGGGTTAAGTGGTCCCCTCGGTTTCTTTTTCCATTTTCCTTGCTGAATTATTATGATATTTTCTGTTCAAAATGTACATTCTAGTGTTATATGAACCAGTGAATAAAGAAAAAAACCAACATGTTTCTATTGCAATTATAATGCAAAAGTATCACAGAAATTAAACTTAAATTAGCCCCAAGCACAAATGCACACTAAGGAATGAACTTTTGTTTCCCTCTAATTCTAATTAAAGAAAATATGTCTTCCATAATCATGGAAATGTTCTTGATTTGTTTCGTGGTTCGAGCTGTTTTGAACAAACAGCTAAAAGAAAGGACTACCACACAGAAGGATCAAGTGAATGAATAGCCTTTCTTGCTGCAGCACTGTTAAGCCAGTTCCTCAATTATATAAAATTTAGGAAAGCACAGTGAGTGTAACCATGGTTGCAGAGCATTAAAATCCAACTCTGCCATGGGGTTCCAGATAGACATATACTTTTCATGATACCAGGCTGCTGTGTCATGCACAGAAAATTAAAGCATGGCTTAAGAAACAAAGTTCATTAACTTCAAGAGAGGAAAAGGTAACAACTGAATTCAATAGATGTTAACATGCACAAAATATTTAAAGGATGATCCAAATATTTAAGGACACAAACCAGAGAGACATACAGGTTACATACAAGTTATTTGTCAGAAACCATCTTCACAATAACAGATGAAGCAATGTCAAAAAGTTTGGCAAATATCAGTGCATGGCAAATTACTGTTCTAACATGTGGTGTTCTTTTGTCTCAGCTGTAGGAAATGTGCATTACCAGGGGTGTCCATTGATGTTACAGCAAAGACAATACCAGCAGAAAGAAGAGACACATGCCTTTTTTTTTTTTTTTTTTTTTTTTTTTTGACAAAGGATACTCCAGGATAAGGTGAAACCTGACAATGCCCATAGGTGAATTTCCCAATTAATTTTCTGCCATTTTTGTGCTGTCACTCTGATTTAATTTCACCTAATTTGCCAAGGCTATCAGCAGAGAAAATACAAGAAGTAATTACTCGTGGAAGTAGCGCTTTGGAAGCCCTCATGACAACCAGAGGGTATGTGGTAATGACCACCCAGAGCTGTCATTAAACTGTCCTCCTCTGAGCGAGCAGGTGTCAGCAAGCAATTTACTGTGCCTTAGGTATCATTTTGGGGAAGGGAATTCCCGTGGGAATACTGTTCCACTGCTCAACCTAAGAGTTGTAAAATGGTCAATATTTTTCAGTCACTTTCTTTCTTGGACTATTTTTAGTTTTGTGCTTACCTTTTAACCGAGGGCACGAAAAGGCTGAAGGTGTTTGATTAAATCAGACAGAAACAGGTATATTGAGACCAATGAAACCAGGGCTATTTCCTTTCCTACTCACAGTCACATCTATTTGCATTATCCAAGTATCAGATGGTTTCTGTGTAAGAAACAGAAAGAGCAGAAAGGCTCATTTCTTCTCTTACATTTCCAGTGGATGCATTTTCAAAAACAAGATCCAAACCTAACTGTAGGCCAGATGGACTTGAATAAAACCCAGCCCATTCCAAGATGCTGAAGGTGGGTTATGGCTCTCCTTTGAGAAAGAAATGTCCCAAAGAAGTGGGGAGACAAATGCACAGGTTTATGCGTGTTCATGTATATCCTAAATCTCCGGTGCTGTATCATCTTTTTCTTGGCGTCTGGAGCTTGGTGTGATGACTCTGCAGAGGCTGCAGCATCCTGCTGTGTTGTTTTTAGCTATCCTACAAACTGTGGCAGAGCAAGCAGAAGACTCATGCTGTTTTAGAGACTGCATAAACTAATTTTAGAAACAGCTTGGAAAGGGAGGATTTACAGCAACAACATTGTGTTGTTACACTACTCTAGAGCCAACATATGATAAATATATTTCAACATTTTAAAATAAAGTAAAACCTTATTTGCTACTGACCAGCAACACAGTGGAAAAGAATATTGCAACAATAATTTTCAGTGAAACCTGGTAATTTTGAATCAGAAGAGGTTGTTTTCAAGGAGGAAATAAATACAAATAACAAAAAGCATGTATCAGGTTGGCAGTAAGCAAGCATTGGCATGTTGGCAAACATACTGGCATTTCCTTTGGTGATCCTCACTTTCCTCTTGTTATGAACTTTGTTTCTAAGCAGTCAATCAGGGAGAAATCTGTTGCCCCCTAGATATATCTAGATCTTTCCCTTCCTTTAACCTCTTCCACTAAAGGTTACGGGACAGATGGGTGTTCACAGACCCCTCTCCGCTTGAATGAAAACACTTCAGAAGTACTTGAATAGCTCAGAGGATACAAGGGCTCCCATTCCACATCCCTCCCACCCCATTTGGATTTAATATCTCCAAAGTATCTACAGCTCAACAGGACTGACTGCTGAAAAATAACCCCATGTTCATTTATGAATCTTGAATGGTTATTTTGTTTTTCCAAAATACTAATTTATGAAAACATCCAGAATGCATTTTAGAATAGATGAAGCAAACACAACCCCTCCATTTTTGCCGTTGTTGTTGTCTGCTTCAATATCAATATTCATATTTATTTGAAATATTTTATTTTGGTTTAAGTAAAAAAGATGTTTGAGACTTGACTGACAACTAGATTAATTCTACAGAGACATATCATAATGTTTCTGCACTTGCCACATATCTAATCTCAAATACATAAAATCTATTATTCATCTCGTAATGTCTTGTGACAGTACATGTCACGTACGAGCTGTGTGTCAGATGTCCTAAGCTCTTAGACTGCCCAGAAAATTGTGAAGTAATGATTATTCAGTCTAAAAAGAACGAAAAAACCAAATTTTTAGAGCTTATGTTGCACAAATAGCATAGTTATGCATCCCCATCTCATGCTGTGGACAGAGGTTACTTCCACAATCCATGGTTAACCTGACATAAAATTGCCTCTCTACAAACTGAATCTTTTCAGGCTACTGTGTTGACAGTGTAAGCAGAAAGGTTTTGAAGGTAATAAAATACTGAATCTCCATTCATGTTATCCCTTGGTCCTGACTGCTTTACAACCACATAATATATTGTACAACATAATTAGCTGCTCTTACATTACTTTCAGCATTTTATGCCCTGTTACTTCATTTATTCTTCAAAAATGTTTTTATAATTTAATCATTATAAAACCAGATGATGGGTTCTCACACATCTGGAAAAGAGGCAGGTTGAACACAACTTTTTAATTAACAATAATTAGTTGACTCTTGTATGATGCTTTGTTGAAAGCATAAACATGGTGATTATTTTATTAATATTATTGTATTACCAGTGGACTAATATTGAGATTATTTCTTTTCCTGGAGAGTGTTGAGAAATCTGACTCCAGATAATTTTTTCAAAAGATCAAGTGTATAAAAGAAGAGCAAATTGGCCAAAAAGCTTTTAAATTGTGCAAACTAACTGCTGATATAAGTACAGATCAGGATTGAAGACTAGAGACAGGACATTTGTCTGCTTTTGAACAGAGGTAAGTGCACAAACATCTGAATTTATCTGTGTTGGTTGCAGTACATCAACAGAAAAAACCTGATGTTTTCCGTGCCCTTGGATGCTGCAGTTTTGCCTGTTAATCCATGCCTTCTGACAAACAGGAGCTTTCAGAATATAAGCTAAAACTATTGACAGGTCAGCAGGGATCTTCAAAATTACAACTCTTGGGATTTAGTTGGGAACTCATTTTTCATCTTTATAATTTTTTTTTTTAATTGGATGGCATACGTGCCCAAAGAGGTAATTATACCAGTGAAGGCTCTTATTAGCTAGTGTACCAACTATTTACATTTCTCAAATAGAATGTGGAAAATTGATACTCCTTATTTGCCTGAGGACAGTCAAACCCACAAATCCTTGGGAAGGGTACAGCTTGTATTCTGGCAGCTTTTTTGGATGCAGATAAGACCAGCTTCTCCTGATGGAATTATGTTTTAGCACACTAATAATTCAGAGTCCTCTGAAAGAGAAAGGGGTGCAATGGAGGTAAGTATATCAATAAACATAAACCTATAGAACTAGCTTTTAAGAATTCACCAGGGAGGGAAGACAATTGATTTGGGAAAAAAAAAAAAAAGATAATTTTACCAACCCATTCCTCACTATGGCACAAAATACTAGCTTATGGTGAAGAGCTGAAGTGCCACCTGTGCCTGTTTTCTGTGTTGTATATGATGCTCTCTCGATAAACTGTGGTAAATATTTTCAGAGCAGGCTTGTCACGTCAAGCAGATTCCTGAGCAGAAGAGGAGCTCATTGCTACTTCATCTGTGAATCGTGAAATATGGAGTGTGAGACTTGCTGTGAGCCCCCCAGCACAGCCACTGCTGAAGCGTGGCAGAGTCAGGGGAGTGTCGGGGTGTCTGGGCTCCTTGCAGGAGTGTCTGCAGCAGCTCCGTGTCATCGCTGCAACGAGTCTGCTCGGGCTGTGACCCTGATGTAGAGCCAGGTCCTGGTCGCGATCTCAGGTTCATCCTCATCTGCTCTGCATATGTTTAACAAGTCTAGCTCTTTGGAGCTCCTCTGTGGTGCGTTTGCTGTAGCTCTGACGTGGTTAGCAGAGATCTACTGCATCCTGGCTGCCAGCCACCTCCTGGACCGGGAGCCCACGATGTATGGTTGCAGCGACTTGAAACACTCCTGGGCACAACTCTAGGCGGCTCTAGGTAGCCTGATAACTCTTATTGGTGAGTATCTATCAGATGTGTCTCTAGAGCAGGCAGTAGCTGAGCAGGGTATTTTGAGCAAGGTTGCAAATGTTGCTCGAATCCTCTGAATTTATTTCTTGGATCTGTCTTTTACTTCTCAGCTAAGTTGGTATTTTATTTTAGGATGCTCTAAGGGAATTTTAAATTTTCTTCTGGGTAACAGATCTCCTGCTATTATTCTATTCTATTCTAAGCTATTGAAATTACAATAGAACTGTGGGTGGCTAAATCATGAGTCAAGGGGTATATTTGATATGGTCCCTGATATAATCATTGGACATTTTATCCAGAATACGCCTGATCTTAAAAATATTTTCCACCTTGCCTCAATTAATACACTAGAAGTTTTAATGGAATTGAATTGGCGAATTAAATTCAAAAAGCAATTGAAAATTAAATATTTCTCTCAAGGCAGTGATCACTTCAGGCTTCAAAAATAATAAGTTTAATAATCTAATCAAAGGAAAATGGCATAAAGGTTCATATGCAAAGCTGTATAAGCAAAGTGTTTGATTGTTCTACGCAAAATAATCTCTATTCTAGTTAAACTGATTATGGGCTTTTTCAAATACCAGCCTAATTTTCTGCGTTTCTTACCTCTTTTAGGAATCTTTCATTGAAATGGGTAGGATTCTTGATCCTCAGTGAAAATCTGGAGGTTTTTATACTTTTTTTCTACTGTCATGCCAGCTGAAGTCTCATAGTTAGACACCACATGTTACTTAAATTTACATATATATGTTTCACAAATACTTCCTGTACCTTGCAAAATATATATATAAATGCACTTTATGTTAATGAATGCTAATACAGTCTGTAAGTAAAGCAGAAATGATTTATTGTATTCTTTATTGTCCCGAAGTGAGATGCAGAGAGACTAAACAACTTTCTAAGATTTTGAGGTAGTTGTTAGGTCAGCCTAATGCTTTTGCAAAGCAAAATCCTTCCTCTCTGATATTTTTCTGAGCCATTAAAGTAGGAGCAAGAATGAACCACACATATATTTAATTTCTTGCCTTTCTGGAATGAAAACGTTGCCAGTATATTATAAACAAAAGGAACTATCTCTAAAATGCTAATTGCATTCAGGACACTAAATTGTGTCATCTTCTCCAGGCACAACAGGCTCCAAGATCTGATCCTTACTTCCTTAGGAGTTTGACTCAACACTGATATTTTCCTTGAATTGTTGCGCACAGTATCTAGGAAGAATCAACAACTGAATCAACAACTCAATTTCCTACATAGCTTTCGTAGGAAAAGAAGTTGGAGCAGGATGATCCAATAAAGTATTCATTACTAAAAAGGAGTTGGTTATGATGTTTTATGCCTATGACAGTTATCTGCATGAATATTTCATTAACAGGTTTTTACAGCTATCAGAGAGATTATAGGTAGCTGTTGATTAGACCTCCTGCAACACAGTGATTATGTTTCTAAAGCAACCAGATATCTCATGCCTGTGGTGGGCAATCACTATTTCTGATTTTTATCAGCTTTTGAGAGTAATCAAGTGACAGCTACCAAATAGTGCAGCTGCCTTGCTGACTCAGAGTTACCTTCTATGTATTTTAATTATGTTATGATCCCACTCGCTTCTTGGGGTGCCAAAAAACCCTTTACTGAGTTTTATTAGCTGTGTTGGCTCAGTTTAAGTAGTCAGACACAAAAACCTTTCACTTACATGCACACCAACAGGTAGCAAAGGCCTAAATGATCATAGATTTTAAACTGAGTGTAGAGTGCAAGAGAGGGCATAAAACTTTGTAGTAGTTAAGATTATTTTTACTTTGGGAATGTTTTAATTTCAGGAGTTTAAAAAAAAGCTTTTAAACTGATTTTTTTAATGTCAATTTAACTTCAATATAGTGCTACGTTTTTAAGTGGGAATAGAGGAGACGGGCAGAAATGACATCTGAAGACAAAAATAAAAAGTAAATACCAATTATTTCAGTTTTATACCCATCATAAAAATATAACATAGCAGATGCTTTCATGACATCTTCTAAAAGTTGGGTGTTTATTGTGTGCATATGTTCAACATCGAACGCAATTAATTTTCCTCTGTTCATCTCAAATTAAGGGAAAAGTTGAGCATCAGCAACTCTACAGACAATGACAACAGCAAGACCTAAAAATGCAAGGAAATGCAGAATGAGATGAGGCAAGAAAACCCAAAGGAGTGAATATAAAAGAGATATGGCAAGTTCAAACCAAATGAAGATAAGAATACACTATGAAATATACACTAGAAAACTATGCAAAATAAGTGGACGAAAATGTTATATATTGACTGAGAAAAAAAAAAATTAAATACAAGAAATTTTTTAATGCGGCTCACTGGGCTCTGTTGTGGTGGGAACAGAGCTGCTAAATAGTGACTGCCTATGACAGATAACTGATACTTCTTTTCTCCCTATGCTGTCAGGAGGGAGTTGCTCATGAGTTTTTTCACGAGCTATTAAGAGGGTTTGATCCTGAAATGATGGGATTTGCATAAGAGAGAAAAAGCAGCCTGATGAAATTTTGTCTGTGTGCAGAGGAGGAATTGTGAGAACTGCTACACAATTTGAAATGTCCATCATGTCTGGATTCAGGAGGCTCATTCCCTCTCAGTAAAAGGGACCCTGCAAGTGTTGCTGGGTCCTGAAATTTATCACCAAAAGCTGGTATGTAGCAAAGGCACAGAGCCACAGAAACTGGTCTTATACCAACGTCTAACTGTGTCTAAGGCACATGGATCATTGCCATGTTAAAAATCTTGTTATAAAGCTAGGAAGGGTACTTCAGTGCTGGCTGACAAAATGTGCACAGCACTGAACTGGTGAGGTAGTTATACTGCAGATGATCTCTGGGTCCAGTCTAACTCCTCCACCCTAGTACTGCATGCTGTGTAACGTTCCTGCTTTGCCAGTTATGGGGAAAAAACTGGTGCTGCAATGTGCTGCATGGCCAGAATTGTCCTCATAGACAGAATTACCTCAGTGATCTAGCACTTCTCAGTGGATATAAATCTTCCACAAGGACATTCAGAGCTTGCATATGTACCTGGACATTGCTCTGGTACCTAGTCTCTTTAGGTTCAGATCTCTAAAGCATAACTTAGCTTTTTGTCTTAATGTAGAATTTCACTACTCTTACTTTTAGGTCCTTGCAAGAAAGAATGTCTCAGTTAGCCATAAAAAGAGAATGGAACATATGGAACCAGGTTTTTTTAAGTGATTTTGATGGACACTTCACAACAGTCTATATTACTATTTACTCCCCAGCAGGAGGGAGGAAAAGATGTGTGGGTGGATGGCAGTCAAGACTGTGGGATTATCAGCTTGGCAGACTGCAGTATGGTGCAGTGCTACTGCGGATAACCTCAGACAGGCTCATTCACATATCCAGGTTTTAGCCATGGTAGTGTGGAACAGACCATCAGCACCTTTTCCTCACAGGGAAGTGAAATGGAACATTTTTGACTAAACTGGTGCAGGTGGTACATTGTGGCTAGAACGTGCTTGCCTCCAAACTGGTGTGGGAATCTTGGGCACTGCACTGCCAAGCAAATATGCATTATAAAAAGCAGAATATCAGTAATGAGTCACTCAGTAAAGAGTAGCAGGAACACTCAGGCAAAAAAAGATGAATTTCACTTGAATCAAGATTTTACCTGTGAGGCCTGTTTGATTCCCAGGTAATAAGCCTGAACAAAAAGAAGTGACATGACTGGCATGCTGTTCAGTAGCCTAGCAAGGACTGATGACTAAATGCATCTTGAATATAGGAGCAC
This sequence comes from Cinnycerthia olivascens, assembly GCA_035048155.1. Lineage (NCBI taxonomy): Eukaryota > Metazoa > Chordata > Aves > Passeriformes > Certhiidae > Cinnycerthia > Cinnycerthia olivascens. The sequence continues at coordinate 98,098,780 of JAWWMU010000106.1, read as the reverse complement.
CCACAATCCCTTCTGCACATTAGGTTGACCCTTCTGAAATAAGGTTGATGGAGCTCGGAGGATGCAGACAGCAATGCTGACAGACTTGGGATTTACTCCAGGAAGAGCTAAAAGGGCTTTAGTCTGCTCTAGGATGTCAGTCTTTGACCTTATTTAGCCATAAATGAAGAGAAGGTCAACAGAATGGAAAGAGGGACTAATTCATGATATTCAGCAGAGACCTTGAACAAATGCTGTGATACCGAAGTTGCTCTACTACAGTCACCCTTATTGAGAATTCTGTATTCAAAAGATAAATATATACAAGACTTCTGGGTCTGAATGTATTACAAGCCATTAATTTCATTCCCTTGCTAAATGTTGTAAAATAAGATTAAAGACTCTTTTTAAGATGGTTTTTTACTGAACTGATGTATAAATCCTTTCAGCTTCTGTGACAAGGGACTTTATAAATTAGATTGCATTATATACAAACACAATACAATTTGTAATGGAGAGGTAGTTTTGTCTCTTTATTTTGCTTATACTTTACACTTCTTTTAAGTTCAAATGCTCTATTCAAGTCAACTCCTATATCAGAATTAGGTATTGTGACTTTCTTTTAAGAACATAAAGCTGTGCTTTTTGATTCTTTTAGTTTAAAACAATTGTCTCAAAGGTAATGTCAGAAGATTTTGACAGCTAAAATTGACATGAAAAAGCAGTTAATTTTGAGATCTGCATATGATTATGACATTTTCTTTTGTGGAACATATTTTGGTTCTTATCTTCTACACATCTGTTCATCTAGAATGGGATTGGCAGAAGCAGCATGGCCAATATGTCGGTAACACTGAGTTCTATATCTACAACTTTTATGCCTTTTTTGTATATTGACAAGGTAACAGCATCTGATCTGATGGGATTTTTTTCACTTGTCCCATATTTTGGAAGACACTCAGTTAGTTTTTCAAGTTTAATATCTCTACAGTCCTTGGAGACATGAGTTTTCATTTTTCCAAAAGTCTCCCCAAAAGAGAGACTTTAAAATCAGCTCTGTCAATAATATTTTGAAAAAAAAAATCACGCAAAAAAATTTTCCCTTTCCCTGCATAACTAATATAGATTCCAAATTGATTTTCCACGAATTCAATTCTGGGGTCAGCATTCATCAGACTTTTAGCTTCTGCAATATGCCAGTTTGCTGTCCCATTCTCCTTTGAGAATGTGTTTTAGTTGTACCTGTGAGTAATACTGAGAAAGTGATTGAATATATGCCGATGACACTGTTAAAATAACTTTTCCCATTTTGTACTGGTAATGCAGATGAGCAGGGGAAAAAGGAGTGCTTTCAGTTTACAGACCAAAGCCCAAGGTCTTAAAATCACCACAGTGTGGGAGTACTATGAATTCTCATTTATCTACTTCTCCAACACAGTAAAAAGCTGGTATCAAGTACTTAAGCAATGACTCCTAAAATTATAAATATAAATAGAGGACTAATTGCTTTTTGACTTATTTTAAGGCAATAGACAGGTATAAGATCCACCAGAGTTCATGAAAAAAACTGTCAAGGTTTCAGCACTTGATGCATATTGAAACAGGAGCTGTAGACACTGGCATTTCTGAGGGGAAATTTCTCTTTTCAAGATCTTCCTTTGTATTATTTGTCCCATGTAAACCATACAACAGAATTCTTAACCAGTAAGTGTGATATGTGATATATATCATCATCATCTGGGCATTTCTGCACTTAAATCTCCAGTCAAAACATAACATAACATAATTTGTCGTGATAGTCTTTGCTTTGCAGCCCATATTCTGACCCTTCAGCTCCTCAGTCAGTGCTGTAGATGTCACAGCATCATGACTGATCAGCTTTCTCTGCCTGCAGCTGCTATCCCTCTGTATACATGCATAAGAATTACGTGTTTAAGTTTTTCTTCTGCATATGTGTGCAAAAGGGATAATGGCATGCTGAAATTTCAGAAGTTGAATGGTGGTGTTACAACAATTACATGACTTTGAGTCTTATACTTGAGATTGTAAGATGCTGTGATGAGTGTCTGTGCTGAATCTACCACTTGTATTTGGTGAGACAAGGTAATAATTTGAAGCAGCACTTGGTTATCCTTGACCTTTTTTAGAATTAGTTCTGATAGCAAAAAACTTTACATCTGGTCCATTTAGCTTTGGGTGGCAGAACTTGAGGAAAGGAAAAGGCCTATATGGTCTTTAGGAATATTGAAGAACTTGCTCAGAATATTGAAGAATATGTCAATGTTTGGTTTTGGTAAGCCATAAGTGGGAAATGTTTTCCTGGCTTACTTAAAATAGGCCTTTATTTCATGTTTGGATATCGAAGCTTTGGACAGTCAGTTTGGAGCAATACTCTTCTTTCAGATCCTACCAAGTAGATCTTACCTTTGATAGTCTGTTCTATATATCTTTCATGCTCAGAGATCTGTGCAGAAAAGGTGAACAGGGTAATGGAGTTAAGATCAGCCATGTAGATCTGAAAGAATAATGTTGTCCTTAACGAGTGCACTAGCCTGTTTACATTTTTCAATTCCTGAGGAAAGAGCATACATTTAGAAAGCCTGACTTTTTTCCAAGAGGATGTATTTTTCTAAAGCTTTTGCTTGTAGATGTTAAGCTCTTGTTTGTGTGATTTAAAATGCAATAATAATAGAAGCAAAGAGAATTAGCATACATTGATTATGCATAGTCAATAATGAACTTTAAGCACTTTGTGAATAAATGTGAGATAAATGTCACACACACAGCACTTAATAACAGAATGAAACAATAAAGTAAGAAAAAAACTAAATAGGAGTAAATAGAAGCAATGAAGGACAAAAGGTTACAATTTAAATAATTGATTAGGGGTTTCAAGGTATTCCATTTAACATACAGAGACTCAAGTTTAATTGAGTCTCTCTTTCATGGGAAGGCTGTGAATTTAAAATGATCCCAGTGTCTTGCATTAGTAGCCTTTAATGAAACCTTAAACAAAATAGCTTTTAAAGAAGTAGTTGGGAAAATATAAAATAATATTCAGGAGAACTTCCAAAATCATATATTTGAGATCAACTGTGATAAAGACTGTCATGGTAAATGATGTAGAATATTGCTCAAGCTGAATTACACAGACCAGAGAGGCTTTTGGAAATTGAACATGTTGAAAATCCCTATGGTTGTAGAACAGTGAAAAAAATTAATGGACATACAGGAAGGCTTCTGTCTATAACGTGACCTCTGCTTTCCAATTGTAAGTATCAAACAATTCTGCCTTAGGAGAGTTGTAAGAATATTGCAGGTATATATGAGACAAGATGTCTGCAAAGATTTTTTAAAAAGATTAAAAGAAGGCATTTAGTCCCTGTCTGCCCATATATAGGAATGACTGTTGCATTTTTTTGTGCTAACTTATAAAAGGCCAAAGAGCTAAAGAACTACTATACCATGACACTTTCTTTTTCTTTTCTTTTTCTTTTTCTTTTTCTTTTTCTTTTTCTTTTTCTTTTTCTTTTTCTTTTTCTTTTTCTT
>JAWWMU010000106.1:98070954-98095152 GCA_035048155.1 Cinnycerthia olivascens | reverse complement strand
TTTTTCTTTTTCTTTTTCTTTTTCTTTTTCTTTTTCTTTTTCTTTTTCTTTTTCTTTTTCTTTTTCTTTTTCTTTTGTGCAGACTATTCAAGCTGAAGTCCTTACACTGACATTGGTATTGGCTAATTAAAAACATATCTATTTATACATATGCAAAAGGTTAGGTCATTTCTTTGTCTAGGCTATCTGGCTGATATGAAACATCTGCAACTTGTGTTTGCCTCTACTGTTTTGCAGCAGAGTCACGTGGCTGATCTACATTAATTCTGGGGTCTACTCTAGAGCTATGTACATTTTTTTTTAGGTCTGTAGTCTTCTGACATTTATTTGGTTTCCCCTCTACTGGTCACATTTGCACTTTAGCACTTTCATCAAAGTCCATCAGACACCAAGCCATTCTTTCTTTCATGAAGCCTTGTTTCAGTTTCTGATTTTGTCATTCAAAATACAGGTACTTCAGGCTTAACCTCATTCACAAGTTTTATAAGCACACTGAGCAGTTTAAATTGATTACGTCGTTCAGAAATTATTAAATTTATCACATTGTAGTAATTCAATTTTGCATATGGTTATGAGCTGGGATGAAAGGAAATCAGAAATTTTTATGGAATCTTATGGGAGTTGAGATTAATATCATATCCATTAACTCCGAGACTACAATTTTCTTAAAATTATAGGAACTTTACATGTACCTGCTCAAGAAATAAAGGAAACACATTATATAATATTATTGATTATTTAAATTTTCCTTCATATATATAAAATCATTCAAGAGTAGACATTAGTTAGTTTTTGAAATGGTAGCTGAGTAAAAGATCACTAACAATACATTCCTAGTAATTTACAGAAATAATTTTTTTCTGAAATTCAAAGTAACCTAAGTAATTTTTTTATTAAACTGGACATGAGGAACATGATCCATGGCTGGTATAAGTATCATAAACTTTATTTACTAGTCTGTGTGATCCCAATCATACACACAATACTGATTATGTCTCCAGTGAAACAGTTTCAGTATTGTTTTTATTTTATTTTAATTTTAATATCAGAACTTTAATGGAAAGTGGTTTGTGAACAACAAGTGTTGAATCATTGTTAAGCCTTATTGAAAGTGCATCAGAGTGGAAAGACAATGAAACTTTAAAGTTGAAATCAAAGATGGTTTAATTTTTTGAAGGCATAGAGCAAAAATACTAAAACTATACAAAAATACGAAAAATACTAAAAGCCATCTTTTAAAATTCATCACATTAAAATCGATAAATGCAGATTGTCACCAGCCAAATTAAGGACAGCTTCTAGGAGTCATCAGTGAAAGATATGAAAAGCAGTAAAGCAAGGATCTATTAGTTCTAAAGAAAACTATGGAATGCATTCTCTTTTGTCTGTTTAAAAATTGTGGGGGATTTATAATTTTAAAGTTGAATCATACTTTTGAAATGCAGGTATCATTTCATATTTATCCCTGCTTTAAGTTGTGAGCTGGACCAGAGAACCTCCAGATGAACCTTGTAATCTTTTTTAATGTACTAGGTCTGTGGTACATAGGCTACAGGTTGTTCTGTTCTTCACCAGTCACGTTGTTGCATTTCTAGGGTGAAATTCCAGTAAAATCATGGGAACTCTTCCTGTACCTAATCCAACATGAGAGGGAATTATTGATGAGATTGTTTCTCTTGGCAGACAATGATGTCTTGTCACTTTCCTGGAAAACAAAATGAAACAAAAACCAAATCAAATCAAACCAAACCAAAAATGCATGAAAAAGCTTATTTTCACTTAGCATACCAGAAAAAGTTGGAGAGGGGGGAGGGTGGCAGGACAAGAATGATGGAATTTTGGTAGGAAAATGTAATATGAGGTAAAAAATTTTAGTAACAAATAGTTGCTTTATTGTAAATTAGAAGAGAAAAAGCTTTCTTAACTATCATCTCATACATATAATTTTTGTGGAGAGCTGTAATCAATGAGGTCTCTATTTCTGAGTCTCCCAAGCTTTTTTGGCATAAAACCTATTCTATGACAAAATTTGATGGGAAGTCTGTACCCAGTGATGCCTTTTCTAGATACAAAAGCAGGTAATTTCTATTGCCTAAAACACCTCACAAAAAGTGTTTTAGGCAATAGAAATTGGCAAAAGTAGATGGTGTGTTGAAAGGAGATTTATTTTAATTGTACCTGGTTATGGTATCTATACCTTCAAAGCAAAAGAGCTGCATAGAAAGATGATTCATTTTGACAAAATTAAGTAGTTTTTAATCTATTAGAGATCTATGGTTCAGTGGAAGTTAAAAAGTAAACAGAAATTTTTAGTTTAAATCCTTCAAGTAAAACAGTCCCTGTGGGTTTGTTAAACTTAAGGGAGAGGAATATTTGAAGGCTGAAATTCCAAAATCAATTCTACAATAGTATTAACTTTTCAAGTTGGAGGAATTTTGTTAATATATGAACAGCTCCTATGTATTCCTACAACAGGAACAAATTGAGGAAAAGAAATATGCTTCTGGGCACCAGACTAGCTTTTTTTCTCCTATGAATTTTTCAAAGACTTATTTCTAGCTAAAGAAAGCATGGGTAGTTTTGGTACTCAAATTTTGCCATCCACTCTGTCCCATTTGGTATTTCCAAGGTAACTTGACAAGAAGCAAGGCTATACAATTTTGCAGACAGAAAATAACAGCAACAAACAACAATACCAATCATCACGAAAAGATTTATAAATCTAATGATTATGGAATCTAATTACAGGAGTGTTCAGGATTAATAGTCACTTTTTAAAATGAGGCATAGAAAACATATGTGTAATGTGGTCCTATATCAGTAAAAATATGACTTTATGTGGCTTTTATATCTTTTTAGAGTATTGGGAAGAAAGCTCCCAAAACCAACCTAGAAAGGTGAGTAATTGTGTCCAGAGAAGATAACCGTAAATTCCAGTGATTTTGAAAAAGAACATGGTAAAAAAGGAGAAAATTGCATGAAGAACACTCTTATTTTGTTATTATGAGTTTACTAAAAGCTCTCTTTTTATCCACTTTCATATCCTGGCACATCACTGGTAGAAGTGTCTGTATCCTAATGCTTGGGTGTTACATTCTTTGTTAGAGTAGCCAACGCAAGATCCCTTGAAGCAGTACTTGGACTTTGATTGTACCTTGGTATACAATTTGAAATCTAATTAATGTATACAGATGTTTTAATTGCTCAAATTTACAGTTCAATTCTTCTGAAATTTCTGGTGCAGGAGAACATTCAAAAGAATCACAGCACACTCTCTTTATGCGGGGTGAAGCACCAGTTCTCCTCAGTTGCCTAATTTGTTCTGGATCACAGCGAGTGATGGTTTTGTGTCCTGAAATGAGAATTTACTTGACTTCCAAACATTTATTTAGTTTAAAAGACACATAGATACATCTGTGAATGAATATTCCAAAATATCTGTGCAAAAAACCCTTTTGCCTGATCCAACCCTCCCCACCCAAAACCCAACAAGGAATATATGTGCAAAGTTTACTTGAGTCAACTGAGCCAAGACTGAAAAATATTATTGTGGCTTTTGTTTGAATTCACTATAAAAAATTTGGCTCAATTGATCACCTGAGGGTCAGTTTTTAATATTCTCTTTTGTAGGCTTTGCTTATGTATAGGAAAAAATAACATCTGCTGACTGCTGCTGTTTCACCAAGGATCATCCTCAAAAACGTTTCATTTTGCGTGGTATCTAACTATAGTCAGTTCTGTATTTGTGCTAATCTCTAAAGTGCACTGCAAATTCAGAAAGAACATTGTTTTGTTTTCTAAAGCAACCATAAAACTCCTAAAGGTGACCATTATAGATTGCACACCAAAATGCTTTCAGTTCCTATTTGCGTCCTTGTTCTCAGCAAAGATGTTTTCAGAAAAATAATCAATATTAGGCCCTCTAGTCCCCACCTTCTAATTATCTAATTAGGCACAGAAATGTAACACAATCCACCAGGCTTTTTTTTCTTTTCACAGTTACTTATTTCAGCTCTTCTCCCTAAGTAGGGTTATCTTGCTCCCTAAATTTTAATTTATTAACTGTTTCACCTGAAAGCAATCACCCTTGCAGTCAATTCCCAGAATAAAACATCTGCCTTTTCAATTCAGACAGCTTATAAATGAAGAAATACACCAAGGACACAGAATCATGTTCTCTTTCAGCATGTAGAGGTGTTTTACTCAAGTGGTATTCCAGCATCAGTCAACTTGTTCTGAATTATGAATAAGCTTATTATTGAACTGGGCTGTGGAAAACACAATTAGCATACATTTCTTCAGCTCACTTCCTAAGTTTCTCATGTTTCAGATCTTGTTTATTAATTCTTTTTCCTATAGTATTTGACCTTTACATCGGCTACTTGAGACTTCTAAGTCCTTTGATTGAGAGCATTACGAGGTCTAAAATTTTCTTGAAACATGTTTAATGTTGAACATTACAGTTGTGGTTTTAGTGCTATCTGAAAAACTGTATCTTAAAATTCTGTGAAGATGGATTCTTAATAAATTATTCCTATTGACACCAGAAGGTTCTATCTTGAATATGAGTGACTTAATGTTTTAAGGTAAAATTGATACACAGGACAAGTTGCATAGAAGCAAAATAATCCAAGAATTAATTTTTGTAATATAATATGCATGAAAAAATGACATTTACAAGTTAGACTCGATTGAAATTTTCTCTGATTTACAAATCAATTTACATTTACAATCTTTTTTTCCTCCTCTGTGCACAGATTGAGAAAAAAACAGGCAAACACCTTACAAATACAGAAGTACATGTTTGAAGAAGAAACAATAACCAAAACACAGAGCAATTTCTAGTAATTCTTAGTTAAACTTGCTTCCAGGATTCTCATTCAAATACACAAGAATGCTTTACTTAAAGCCATACATTTACAATTTTGCCTTCTCTAGTATGGAAGGCAAACTTGAATCTTGCAAACAGGAGATAACAGTCTATATATTGAGACCGACTGATATTAAAACATACTGTGATGTTAGCATAAAATTTGCAGTCTCTCTTCTGGGGAGGCAAATTCCCACAATCAGTATTTTTTATCTATATGGCAGATTTTTACTGTTACTTTCTGTCACCTTTGTAAAGTGACAGGAGCTTTCACCTTTCACCATTATTGTCCTTCACGTAGTCAGTGATCCAGAAAGATTTCTGAAAGAAAGTAGATGCCAACAAGTATGAGAATTTTTTTGACTAATATTACTTGTGAAATATTACATTAAGGATTAAAGTTTAAAAAATAATTTTCTCTTATAAATTTTATCTGCAGCTACATATTTTCTGCGCTAGATGTTGTTGGTTATGGTTTTAAAAAAGAAATGACAGAAATATTTAAATGAATCTTTACCTGAGCAAGACATTTATATTATAAAATAATGCATGTATTGTTAATCTCACTCAAAAATTTTTTATAATGTTTTGTATTTCTTACCTACAGTGAAAAGCAGTATGAAATAAAATTATAATTGTATAATTGTTTTTACAGGTATCTGATTTTGTAGGGTAGATTAATTCTTTCCCTTCAGATGATTTTAGGTCAGTTTTCCCGAGAAAAATGAACAAATTAAACTAAGTAACCTGATTTTTTTCTCTCACTCTTACCAAAGGAAATCAATGGAAGACCAATAACAACAGGTTATTACAGATTTTTTATTCATTTTGCAGTGGTTTCTGAATATCTTGCTTATGCAGAAACTCTCACAAGACAGTTTTGTCTCTGGGATGATTAGAGGATGAATTCCAGAGTGTTCTGCCCCTCTTGAGGATATGACCAAAACATAATGTGCATGTGTGCATGTATCTTTCTCTCCTTCACACTTCCTCACTTCCACATCTCCCCTCCTCACGCCCTCAGATGCATGTAAACACCACCTAAAACCTCTTGAAAAAGAAATTAAATAGTCATTTACAAATGTCCTCTATGCTTTAACTTGGTAGGATATTTTCCTCAAGTGCCATTTGTGAGCAAACCATGCTATTCTTGCAGAGTTATACAGACAAAGGGAGAAGATGGTGCTCACACTTCATGTCAAAGGGACAGCCATCTGAGTTTTGGTCTTTTCTGAGCTTCCCATAATCAAAAAGTAAGATTGCTCAGTTCTGATGCAATTGCTTCTAGAAACAACACTGCAGAAGTTCAGATGTACCTGTTCAACCAGTTATGATTCACCTAGAAGTGTTTTCCACATATTTTTATCTTAGAAGCCAGCCAAATCTGTTATATTTGGTATTACCCATGATTAAGTATTGACAATGAATAGCTGGGATGGTGTAGAATCTCCGTGTGCCAATGTGCTTCCTTTGCAATTCTGTTTCATAAAGCCAGCTGCAACGGAGAAAATGCCGCTGATGTCCCGTGCAATTTGACACTGAAACATTACAAAGTGTGATTTCACCCTATTAGAACATAAAAAAGAAACTCACAGGATAGCTTTGCTACCCCTTCAAAAGATACTGCTACAATGAAAATTCTGAACTTTGGGTTTCAAGACATGTGGCAAGGCGTCAAACCTTACTATTACCTAATATTGAGCACCACAACACTTTAACATACACAGAAGAGTGATTCTTCATGATAGATGCAAACCTGAGCTTTTACAGATCTCAGTATTATGACTTCACTAATACTGAACAGTAATATTTTGCATTGCTGATGTTCACCAGCAAACATTACCTAAACCTCAATAAAAACTTTATTTTACACAGATTTTGAGGATTGAAAATCTGTTATATTGCAATGTGAGTGAGTGTTTTACTAGTGTTTCCAAGGGAAAAAACCCTCAGGCATACAGCACAAGATGGATCACCTAGAATGGCTCATAACGTTTATGACAGTCTTACAGAACTTGGATCACGGTCTCTGAGTTGTATCTGTCCTCTGAACTGGTAACTCACTCATGGTGCTTTTACTGCCAGACTCTGAATCTCTATTTATTAATTAATTGAACCCATATACATACGACTAAAAATTTTAAAGTCTTACGACAAATGAATGTCTACATAAAAACATATTTCTACAATGTATGAGTGGGAAAAATAAGGTTTGTTATTTCATAAAATCACATACTGAAATTGGCATGTTTCTCCCCATATCTGAAAAGATATTTTGTAATTTAGTAGTCCAATGATCAAGTACAGGAGATAATATTTTTAAAATGGAGAGGATAATGAACAGTTTAAGAGAAGCAAAAAACCCCCTGCTTACTGAATAAGGTCTGGATCAATAATATCTAGGGTTTTTTTTTTGTTTGTTTGTTTGTTTTTTTTCAAGAGAACACAGACTAACAAGAAACAGCATTTGTAGGGCTTTTGCGATATGGCTCAGATAAGCATCTATAGCTTGCCAAATGCTTGAGAAGAAGGGAAAACAGAGTTGTATCTTGGATTAAAAGTGCTTTTCTTTCTTTTCTGATATTTGTGTTTTTATGCATTTCTCAACTGTATTTTTGACTTAGGATTTTATAAAGAAGTAAGCATATTTCCTTTTACTCAAGTAAGGCAGCATGGTAACCTTGGCTGAATGCCAGGCACCCACCAAAAGTGCTCTATCGTTCCACTTCACAAGTTGATACAGGAAAGAAAATGTAACAAAAGGTTCATGGGGTGAGATACAGACTGGGAAAGATCTCTCATTGAATGCTGCCGCTGGCAAAACAGATTCAGCTTAGGGATATTAATTGAATTTATTACTAACAAAATCAGAGCAGGATGATGGGAAGTAAACTAAATCTAAAAACACTTTCCCCCCACTCCTCCCTCCTTCCCAACTCTACCTCCTCCTCCAGTGGTGCAGGGAGACAAGCAATGAGGGTTATGGCCAGTTCATCCCAGGTTGTTCCTATCACTGCTCAGGGAGAGCAATTGTTCCCCTGCTCCAGCATGGGGTCTCTCCCTTGGGAGACACTTCTCCATGAACTTCTCCAGCATGAGTCCAATCCCATGGGCAACAGTTTTAGACAATGAGAGTCACTCTTCCATGGGGTGCAGCCCTTCAGGCACAGCCTGCTCCAGCGTGCATGTTCCACAGGGTCACAATTCCTACCAGGAAACCTGCTCCAGCATGAGATCCTCTCTCCATGGATCTGCAGCTCCCTGCCAGCAGGCTGATCCAGCATGGCCCTGCCACGGATCATAGCCTCCTCTCACCTGCTCCAGTGTGGGTCTCCTCCACAGGCTGCAGGTGGATCCCTGCACCCCTGTGTTCCTCCCTGGGCTGCAGGGGCACAGCTGCCTCACCATGGGCTGCACCATGGGCTGCAGGGGAAACTCTGCTCCAGTGCCTGGAGCACCTCCTGCCCCTTCTTCTCCAGTGACCCTGGTGTCTGCAGGGCCATTCCTGTCACACCTTCTCACCCCCCTCTTCCCCGGTTGCAATTACATCTGTGCAATTGTTACTTTTTCTTAAATATGTTGCCACAGAGGTGTTACAACAATTTCTAATTGGCTCAGCCTTGGCCAGCCCATCAGTGTTGAAGCTAACTGGCATTGGCTCTGCTGGATATGGAGGAAGGTTCTGGTAGCTTGTCACAGAAGTCACCCCTATATCCCCCCCACTACCAATGCAAATCCAATACAATGTCATCTTTAGTAATAAAATAGTAATAATAGGATAAGACCCAGATACCCTTTATTAGAGTTCTGGACATTTCAAGCAGACATGAATACTACAGTTCAGTGATCCAGAATTTCCAGAGGAAAAGGGATTATACTCTGCATCTGCACAGAACCATCATTGCAGTGTTCTGGGGAGCCTTGATCTAAGATACCATGCTTGAAATTAATTAGTGAAAGTAAACTATAATTTTCAAGTTTAAGTGTAGCCTCTGTTCAGAGAGTGAGTAGCAGCAATTAAAGAAGCAGTCTGAGGACACTTTCCTGAACGAATACTCAGCTGCTGGTTTGGGCAGGAGTAAGTAGTCACAGGCTGTTCCTTCTCGGTAAGCTTGGGAAAAAAGGACTTCACTGGAGGTATATCTAGAACTAAAATGCCAACTTTATTTAATAGCAGAGTAAATCTAGGCTGTGATACAGCAGTGGAATTTCTGCAAATCTGAAGGCCCTTTTTATTGCGAGGCACCTGTTTAGTCTGTCTCAACTAGTCTCAAAGTGGAAAAAAATGTGGTTTAAAACAAATGCTAGGCTTATTTATCCTGAGCTGTTGCATACATCCCAGCTTTTTTGCCATGTCATTGTGAGACTCACAGAGAGCTTGGACCTGTACAGGAAGTGTCATTGATAGTCAGAGCCAAGAAAGATGCAAAGTCTGAATTTTCATTAAATAATGCAATGTATTTCTGTGGGACTGAAGGTACTGAGAACAGCAATTTCCAGCCTAATACACAGTGGTACCTGTTGACAGCATGGCAGATTTTAAAGATCTGTAGAATTCCTTACTTTAACATGTCTAACATATATTCAGTATTAGAAAAATTATTAGAGGCATATCCAGCGTCTAGAGAGAAAAGGTGAGCTCTGAGGTCAGAATATCGTCCCCTTCACTTTTGTTTTAATATTATTTTCAGGTTTGGGTTTTCCCTTAATTATGGAGCAAAGCTTCTGTTTCTCTAAATGCTTTCAGAGCTGTCTTTTCTGATTCATGAGTTGTCCTTTTCTCCTCCATGTGTCTGTAATAAGAGCAGTGTATGGCCTTTGTATGGTATAAGAGATAGGCTGTGGAGGCAGATCAGGGAATCCTCTTGGTGTGAAGATCCAGTCTGCTGCAGAAGCAAAGCACTTTTTTTCCTCCTGGATAGGGTGAGAAGATAATGTTTCATTCCCTTACTTGTTCAATTTGCTTAATTTCTCTCCTTTTCTGATTACCAGTACATGTTATAAAAAGATACCATCTCACCCGCTGAAGTCACTGCAATTTCATGTTGGGTGGAAAGATTCCTGTGTACTTCCTCTGAGATTCATTGTATTGTTTAAGGTGGGGCAAACATCTAAGGTGTCATACTGTCATGAAATTTAAACCCTTACATTTCTAACTACAATAGTTTTGGCACTATGTCTCTTATCTTCGTTGCATAGCTTGACAATTTTTCCTGCTAAACCTAAAGACAATGTCTTTGAGCACCAAAGGAACAAAATTTGAAGTAGATATTCATACTGTCCTGGATGAAAATGGTTATGCAGGCAAGGTGCACTGCAGCAAACACACTAGCTCTCACTTAGATCCTCATCTCTTTGTTTTGTCAGAAGTAATAATTGCAGGGCTTGTAGTACTATGGCTCATAGCACCCTGGATGAACAGAACAGAACAGAACAGAACCATAGTGTTGGGTTTTGGGAAGACAGTAGAAAGCCAAACTCCTGTCTGACTTCCCTCCTCCCACAAAAATGTATCCTTGTATTATCCTTCTCTCTCATAATTGTCCTCATTAGCATTGGGGATTTTTGCATTTAATATTTGAGAACTTCTGGCTTATGAGGTACATTGTGATGTTTCTAGCCTATGGATGCCAGTCAAAATAACGAATCTATTTATTCTAACTACTCTCTTATTCTGTGCCTGTGTCAAGTAGTTCAGGGCATTTTCAGTGGTGACCAACAGACAATTATAGAGCAATGGAGTCACATATATAACATTCTTACCATAATCAGCAATTTAGAAATTAGCTATAGATTAAATCAAAACATTTCTGTTGTCCTGAAATCCTTCAAACCAAAAGATAATTTCTTGGCCAAATACTGAATCTGAGTTTGAATGTCTTGTTTTTCATACACATAGTTATGGAGTGTAATAATTACAATATTAATAAAATTTCTAATTCTAAATATGTTGGGGTTTTTTGGTGGGTTTGGTTTTGGATTTTCTCTTGTTTTGTTTCCCTCCCCGCCCCCACCCCCCCCCTTAAAAATATTACATAGTTTGTCTGATTTTTCTCTGCACGTTTTGAAGATAATTGTTTGCATTTGCAATGTGTGCAGGCATAACATCTGCCTCAGAGTGAGTTGCTGTGTTCACTACTCAATGAAGCAGTGAAGCATTTGAAATGCAGGAACATCCCTCAGACGTCGTTGCTAGTTAATGATTCTTCATGCTCTGAATGCTGCATCTCATGCATCCTGTGTCTATTAATCTTAAAATGACACACCTCGCCTTATCAGTAGTCTCACTAAGAAACATACCCAACAAAACCAACAAAACCTGAGAGGAACCTTTTGAGAAACAATAATGTATCTTTATCATTCAAAAAAAAAAAAAAAAAAAAAAGGTTGAGAATATTGTTCTCCCTGTGTTCCTCTGTAAATAACCAACATTTAACTTGAAGCTAGTCATTGCTAATCAGGCTTCATACACAGAACTCAAAATTAACAAACATCCTGCTGCTCTTTTCTGACAATCTTCTTTGGTGTTTTCTTCCATATCTATCCTGGTGTCTGGAAATGAGGCAAGCATTAGGTTAGTAGGCTGAACAGCTAAGCAGATGTGAATAAAAATCAATGATAAATGCAGTGTTCAGGAGCCTGGAATGGATCTAAAATTAACAAATTCAGATGAAATTAAGAACAAATTTGCGACGTGTCCAAAATGAAGGTACACACCAAAGAGGAGCTTGTACTTTTGGAAAAGAATGATATATTCTTAATCGGCTGTTGGGGAGCATTTTAAAGACAAGGTATTTTAATCCAAATTTTGAACAACAATATATTTGTGTTTGTTTTGGCATTTACTTGGAACTCTAGCTAAAACATTGCCTCTCCTAACTGATGCAGTCTTTCTACAGTCAAAGTTCTTAAATAACAAGATGTGTTTTAGTGATTAAGCCCTTTGTGTGAAACACTGTATGGTAGTCTCAAAAAGGAAAAGAGGGTAGATTTGCAGTAACCTATTGTACTACAGAGCTTCCCAGTAGGATTTGACAAGCTTTTCTTTCTTATATCCTGAATGCAAACTAGAGTGGCTTGCATTAAATATCCCTTTAAAAAGGAAATCACCTTGAAGGCTGCCATCAAGGAAAAAAGGAAAAAGAGAAGGCAGCAGGGAAACTCTTGCACAGTGAACTATAATCTCTGTACAAACGACTCCAATAGTTAAAGAAAACTCACAGTCTCAGTGCTTTTTGAATCTTGAAACAGTCTATTATAATATTTACTTTGAATTACAATTTTTCTCTCAGAATAATATGCAACACTTTATACCAACACATTTTAGAGTAATATCAAACCCTAAAAAGAGATTAAATAATGCAGAAATTGAAAGATTAAGATTTTTAAAACCCACTTCTCTGTATCAAAGACGATCACAATGAATTTCAATTGGAACTCAGAAAGTTCTTACTAAGCTAAACCTTGAATTCTATTATTTAATCAAAATAATAATTTAAATTATCTTTTCCCAAGGTCATACAATACAAAGGAACTTAAGATTTCTGTGTCAGTGTACTAAAGAATATTAATAGATAATAAGCATTAGATCTTGATTTCAAGTATTTGCAAGACTTTTCTTCCCCAATCTTCAGTCCTTTGATCTGGTTTAAAAGCCAAAATGACCATTAAATATTATTCTATTATCCAGTTTGCAACCAGACTGTCCTAGAAAAACATTGTGGTGGAAAATGAATATTTAAAGGATACAGTATTTTGAATATTTAAGGATAACATATAATTTACAGAAATATCCTTCTCAAACTAACAGAAATTTGAAATCTTCTGAGGCTCTTCTGGACTTATTTAGATTTCAGCTTGTTAAGGACTGAGTTGATGATGACACACTACATGACAAGTGTTCAGAAATTCCTAAAATAAAATTTTCTTAAAATATATAACTGAAAATTAAAAGAAAACAGTTTATATCTCTTCAGAGTAGTGGATTGATTTTCCCATTTAAAAAACAGGTTCTAGGGAGGTTTTTATTATGTATTAGGAGACTATCCTTTTTTAACAATGCTTATTTTAGCTAAAACAAAAGAAAAATCATTTGCATCTAATCCGTTATGGATCTGATCTGGAGCTTGTGGAAATCAGCCATTTAGTAAACTGGCATGGTCTTTGTGTCAGGCCACATATGAAGGAAGAAGATGCTTCTGGCTCCAAGAAATTGTTTTGTTTTGTTTTGCTTTCTTTTCTTTTGTTTTGAAACCTCCTGTAAATCTTGCAGATCTGGAAGAGTAGCAATTTGATATACTGACAGAATATAATTTACATGTTGAGAATGTGAATCTCACTTATCAGATGCTGAACCACAAAATAAATGAAAAGGTGAGACTTAACAAATATCATCATAAAACTTTATCTTAAGTCACCATATTCATGAAGTGTAAGATAGTGACCAATACCAGATTTATGATGATTGCATATTTCTATTTCTGCTTATTTAAAAGTTCTTTGATGGCAATATGATTATAAATGGATTTGCTTGTTGGGTTGCATACAATGGAGTGCATTCTACTTTCAGATGGCTATAATTGTTTTAAATATGTATCCATTTATGAGGAATTCAGCATTATTCAATTACACTCTCTTCATTATTTTCTGTCCACTGCTTTAATCAGCACCCTGGAAAAAAGCACTAAATGTTTTTGAACACAGCAGACATTCACCTTACTGAAGATGCAGGGAAGGATACACCTAATGTTCATTCAGTTTAAACAGGAATGACTTAATATTTAACAATGACAAAACTGCATCAGGAAACAGTTTTGAGTATTATGCTACTCTTTATTTTTTATTCTTGCTTATTATTTGTTAGTGAATTGAATCAAGCAATTATTGTTTAAGCATTGGTATTAGCATACAGATTTTTAGAAATCTCCCCAACCAGTCAAGAACAGAATATACCACTTTTTATTTTGGAGTTAAAAGCAGAGTAGGAAGCAAACTTTCAGCATGCTGCTAATGAAACAGAGTGGGATTGAAAGTGTTTTGATAAAATTGCCAAAGGGAGTAAGTTCTCAAGGCAAATCAGGCACTGTTCAAATACTAAATCTTGTTTTGCATTCCAGCAAGCAGAAAAAAAGGAGATGCAACAAAGAAAACAGACATCATCTTAGATTAGTCCAACGTAAATGAAAGAAAGAAAGCAAGCTGAAAATTGCAGAAGAGTTGATTTCACTACATGTTTATGTTAATAGGGTATTTGACTTTTGAATGCTTCATAAACCTTGTTATGTTCAGTGCTATTTGAGGTAGTAAAACAGCTGGAACTCTGCCAGAAGCTTTAATTGGAATCAGCTTAGCAGGCATTGACAAGGTTTCCTAGTGTTTAGTTTCAACCTAATAATAAAAATGCAAAATTATGTGCTATGTATTTTCTGTTCCTCTTTGGTGTACGCCCATAAAGGTGAGACATAGCTGTGCTAGAAAATAGAATATTTTTTTCTCATATGACTCAGGCCAGTGTTTTAAGAGGGCAGGGTGAGGAGTGTCACTTATAATTAGATGTTTCCTCACAAAGGAGGCTTCAGAACCTCACCACAGAGCTCTCCTTTTTTGTACATCTTGGTTATTGATTAGGCCAGTGTGTCAGATGGCCACAATAACACCAGAGGTGTTAGCAGTATATGACTGGGGCCTGGGATCAGAGGGCATCACCAAAGAAACATCAGAGGAGCAGTCTGATTACACTCTTCATCTAACAATAAATTAGAGGGCTGCAGACCAGGGCATCTTGCCATACAGAAGGAAGGGATTATTGTTTTGTGGAGCCAGCCCTGCAGGCTTGTCCATACGGAGGAGGCTGAAAGACAAAATTTTGTCCCAGGAAACAACTGCACTGTTTGAGCCTTTGAAACTGATTAAAATCTTTGATTCAGGACTATTAAAAAAAGATTATTCATTCATTATCTATAGCTACAAATTAATAGATTAAAAAATCTTTCTCCCTTCAGATTGTCTGCATGATCTCTTGGAATTCTATACTTGATAAATGTAGGTCATACAGATATGTAACAAATATAGATAAATGACTTTCACCAAGGTTGTTAAGACAGGAATGAATCCCAGGATGATGTTACATTGTCAAGAGGCCAAAAGTAGTCAAGAAAGTCATGTCTGGAAAACATAGCTTTCAGAGTTTTAATAGAAAATCTTCACCTTGGGAAACTTCTAGTTCACAGAAAATACCACCCGCCCTGTCCATTCCCATCCCGTGAAGCCATTTTTTGCAAGCTATTTAGTGTCACTACCAAACCTCACTACAAATGCTGCTGCTACATTCAATGCAGTTCTTCATCAGCTTCAATGTTTAAATACATAGATTGAAAGCAAGTATAAGAAATAGTAAAAGCCATCTTTGTTTGCTATTTGCATTTATTTTGAAATATTGTGTCTGAGTAGCACAAAGGTACTGACTGAGATAGAAATGATTTTTCCAGGCCAACAGAAGTTTTATAAACGTGCTCCCAGCCACAGGTTCAGGTTTTGCAAGGGTCTCTAATCTCAGACACATAAATGCTTTTGAGTTCTCTGGCCTGGGGGTTTAAGGGAAAGGCAGATAGTTTGACAATTTATCACTAGCTCAGTTCTGCAGCCCAACAAATACTCTTGTGGCATTACCTATAAGAGGACATGGGTTTTGTACTGACCTAATAGTGCAGTGCTTCAGGACTTGTAGGGGTTTCCTTTGACCTGAGCTTATTTTCAGCTTGCTTTACATATCATAGCAATTGTCTACCAGTCAGGTGCCTACTGTCTAAATTTACCTTAGCTCAAGTTTTTCACTTTTACACAGCATAGTGCATAGTGCTAATTAATGGAGAGTAGCAATAAATAGAAATTCTATGCAAACTGAATTCTTTATGGTCTTGGAATAAAAATGGGCTGTGGTACAGCATAGGCATAGGAGGATACAGAGGCTTAAATTGTCAAAACCTGTAAATCTTTGTGGTCAGTCACTGCTAAAGGGATGTAACCCTGAGAGACAAGTAAATCAGTCCTAGGATTAGCTAAAAGGACAGGAGAGCAAGTATAATGGGGAACTCAGAACCAGAGAAGAAAGTGAGAGAGGGTGCATTCTAGTAGACAGTGTAAAGAACTTAGTGGCAAGTATATGAAAAATTGAGAACAGAGGTAACCCCAACACATAATTGTGCATTCTTTCCACAATCAACCTTTCAGAGGCTTGTGTGCTGAGGAATCATCGTACCTCTCTCCCTGATTCTTTTTGAGTAAGCCGGTGGGGCACTGTAAAGTGGACACAGAGGAAAGGTGCTTAAAGGTTCAGAATATGTAGCAGTATGATAAAGGATTTTTTCCAGTAATAATTAGGTCATTCAGACTATGACTTTTAGTTTAATTACAACTGCAATAGTAACTGTTTATTTTGTTTGATTAGTCTGTTAAGACTTTGATTAAACTAACAATATATTTTGACTCTGTATATAAGTTAAGGCTCCTTTTTTTGCCCAGAAAAAACATTTTGAAAGTATGAGTGAATATCAGATGTATGCACCTTGGTTTCTCTGAAGAAGCACTCAAGCCTGTGGAAAAAGGAAAATAAATAAATAAATATTTAAAAACTGGTAATAACATATAGCTATGTATTTATCATACCTTTGACATTGAATATTATCCTCTGGCTATCCCAGCTGCTGTTACATTCAATGTCATACTTGTTATGATTGATAATTTTACATGTTTAGCTGCTTCTCAGGAATCTCACTCTGCAGGAAAAAAAAGTGAAAGTAAAGTGATAAAATACTCCCATCTCCTCCAAAGTTAGAAAAGAATTTTCCCAGTAGTCTGTTTTTTGCCAAAATTCTGTTATAAGTGATTACTGAAGCTCCAAAAAATTAAAGAAAAAAGGCTTAGGTTTCTCTTTGCAGTTTCCAACACGTCCTGACAAATTCTCATGGTAAAAAATGGTCGTAAGAAATCAAGTCTCACCAACCCTTGTGATTCTTGGAAGAGGTTGGTAAGCAAGAAGCAACCAGAAGCTATGGTTTGTTTATGTTCTGTTTGTTTGGTACAGACTTTTGCTTCCCTTTCCAAAAGGGCAATTAAGAATGACTGATATAATTGGGCCCATTGATTTTTGTTCTAGAATGCTCTGTGGAGCATTGAAAGCAATCTTCTCTGTTCAGCATCTGTCTAATGGAGTTCAGTATTTTTCCATGGTTATAGTCATACTTAATCCAGGAACACCTTCCTAAACATCAAGTAGAAACAGGAAGCAACATTGTTCTCATCAGTATCTAATTCTGTATTACATCACATCGTTTTCAGACTCTCCAAAGATAAATGTTATACATACACTTTTATCTGCAATGCTACAACTGCATTACCATGGGAATGAAATCTCCCTTCTTACGGTGACCAAAAGGGTAATGATTTTAAAGAGAAGAAAGAGTTTAATTGATGACCTAAAATGATCCTCCTGCTTCAGAGAAACAAAGCTGAAGAGTACTGTCCAGCTGAGCAGCTGACAAGATATAAGGAAAAGTCGAACATCTAGCAACTCTAAGATTATGAAAAACTGATATCTACTAATATCTACTGGTAGATAACAGACAAGATTGAACAATAGGAACTGAACGAAGTGGAAGAAAGCAGAAAACAAATTAGAGAACAAGTTTAGCACAAGTGCAGAGGAATACATCTGAAAGGTGCTGCAAAAGTAGATAAAATAAAGTTTGAACTCTGCATAGTATGTATTGCCTTATTCTCTTTTTTTAAGGAAAAGTAATGCAACTCCTAAATATTTCCCCTCCCTTGATATTGTCAGAGTGTCAGGAGCATTAAATGAAGCATATCTAAATAGTAGTAAATCGTCAGCAGACACTGTCTTTGCTCTGACCAGGACAGGGTTGATTTTTGCAGCAGCCATGAGGGGCATGACCATGATCCTGTGGTTATTTTATACTTCATGCCATGCAGAATGGACAGAGAGGGGTTGTGTGCCTTCCAGTGTGGGCTGGTCGCAGAATGTGTGGTTATGTAATGACGAGTTCCACATGGGGAGAATTTGTGTATGAATCCTTTGCCTATCTTTTACACTCTGTTATTAATATTGTTGTTACTGTTCATTTTCCTATTCCTATGTTTTAGTAAATTGGTCTTATTGCAGCCCATGATCTATCTTGTGCCTTCAGTTCTCATCTCCATCTGGCTGCAGTGGGAGGGGTGTGGGGGGGAAATGAGATCGCAGCACACAGCCTCGTGTATTCCAGTGGGAAAAGTAAACTGGGGAACACCATTCCTAAACCATGGTACACTATGCTGCCCATCTATGGAAACACGTTTGAAGGAAGCACAAGCTTGTGAAAATGGAAAAAAAAAATGATTCCTTCATTTATTTCAGATTTGAGTCCTATTTGAGTCCTATTAAGTTCATCTATCAAGAACCTTGTTTTGGCCCATCCAGACAGGTAGGCTACATAACACACACCCATGGTCTGATCACACAAAGCAATTGAACCAAATTATCCATCTGATGATCAAGATTAATTTGTCATGTGAGCATTGCAGATCTGTGTCTGTGCCTGTGCCACTGCAAGTGCTTTTGTGACACAGACTGTGTTTACGCTGTTGCTGTTGCTGAGCCCAGATTATCAAGATCATAATTTTGACATATCTTTGACTCCAGCCAGAGGTTTTTTTCTTGGTCCAACTCTCAAAACTCTAAAAGGAAGGCTGTATTCTTTGGACCACCAAGTTGTAGCTATTTCAGCACATGTGCTAGGCTAGACTATCTCATACAAGAATGGCCTTCATTATTAATTTGGGTTATGAGCATGGTGGAGCATCTTCATACTTCTTGGAGGAGCATCTTCAGGAGCTACTTTGCGCATACTAAGCACAAGAAAAGCCAACTCCTCCTTCCTTCTTAAATCAATCCTAGTACATCTAAATTGACCACTTTTTATGCAAATTAAAAAGGAATTGTAACATTTCTAAAGGTACTAAATATTTGAGTACTGGATATCTTTTACAAATATTAAAATGTGGTAAATTGGTCATGCAGCCAATGTATGAGTATTTGATCTTTCTGCCATGCCCTGTAAAGTACAATGCTCTAAACTGCACTTCAGCTTCTGAGAAATGTCATAGAGAATTTTTCATAGAGCCAAGGATCTTCTTACCAAACTTTCCTGTAAGGAAAGCTGACTGTTAGCAAGGTATTCCTTATTTTTAATCAAAACACATCTTTAAAATATTGTGACTATATATGAATAGTTACACATATGAATAGGAAAGGAGCTATATGAGTGATCATGTGTGTAATAGAAATCTGATTGCTACCAGCATCCAGCATGTGTTGGGTACTTATATTTTAAGCTATGAGGCTATGTCATACTACAAGAAAATCAGAAATGTAGAAACTATAACTTACCATAGGATTCATTTCACTAAACAAGCACATTTTAAATTACTCAAGGTGTATTTCAAAGGGATTTCTATATTTAAAATGGGTTCATGTTCTCAAGTGTGTATGTGTGCGGGCAATACATTTTGTGACATGCGAGTTACAGGAAGGGGATTCAATGTACCATTTCACGTATCACTTGATGCTGTACATAATTTATGAGCTGGACAATCTAATTGCTTGTTCATCACTTCCAGCGGGATGGCAGGAAATTGCTGCCAGTCCTTGATATTCTGCCTTTGCTTTGAAACTCTATGTAGAGGAAACAGCAAGGAGAAAAACTGCTTGCAGTGAGAATTTTGGGGACAGAAAGGTGATCTCTAGTCCTAAAAATCTGTGATAAATTAGGAATTGATGTTGTCTGAGTGAACATGTTACTGCAGGCTTGTTAAATAAAGGAATGTAGGTTACTGAGGTAAAGTCCACAATAGCGATTTTTGTGTCTGTGCTTTACAGATCAATTTTGTGACAGCATTACTGTGCCAGAGCACACCCCTCAAACATTAAACAAATTCTTGAGGAGTTTATTCCCCATACAATAGAAATTTTTCAGTCTGTGGTGTGATATACACTAAAACTGAGATCGTCTCCCTGAATTATCAGAAGCTGCAAATATGTGGACAAGGTAATGTATTACCTTCTTTTTACACAAGAAATAATCTTTTAAAGTAGACAATTATAACCCTGCTCTTTCAGAAGAAGGAGGAAAGTAAAGCAGACAGGACAGCTCTGTGTCAAAAGGAGCAGATGTGAGCTGCTGGTCCTGATTCTGTTTAATCAAGTAGATACAAGGTTTTGCTAGACAGGAACAAGTCTACAGCAAAGACTTTTCAGTCTTTGCTGAAAATTATTATTATTATATAATGAATTATTATTATAATTTATATAGAAATATAGTTATTATTAAAATTTCCTTGTCTGGACGTATAATGCAATGAAAGCAGAAAACAAAGTTGACTGTGTATCAGCAAGGATTTCCTATACTATAAGGGAACCATGAAAGAGGATTTAAAAGCCAATCTTTATTTCTCCCTCTTATCACAGGGGTTGTAGAGACACTATTTTTCTTTCTTGTCCAGTTCTACAGGGACTTGATGTGTCTTTGCATTCTGGATGGCAGAGGTGTAAATACAGGTCACTTAAACCCATGCCATCTTTCAAAGTTGCCAGACACTGTTCTTTTCATTATGGTTACACATTGTTTATGAACACTTTTATTTGGTTTCATTATAATTTTCTTTAGTTTGCCAAAAGACCTTAACAATAATTTATATTGCAACAGAACTGAGCTATTTTAAAAAATTGCATATTTACCAGTAGTATGAGTAGGCAATTTTAATACAATCACCTGATGCTAGGATTTTCAAAACTGTGTGGAGCATAATTCCTTTAGACTGCCTAGAAAATCCCAGCCTGTGATCTTAGCAGCATACGAAATATTAAGAATACAGATATGTCAGGGGCTTCTCATAATAAACAGGCTTTATAAAGCATTTTGCTTAATCCCAGGAATTGATTTAAGTGGTTCACAGACTTTGCAAAGCATAAATTGCTTTCAGAAAGTAAAAGTGTTTTTTTCTCAATAATTTTCCTTAGAAAATGTCTTTAGTGCAGAACAAAACTTACTGCATAAGTCTCCCTTTCGTGTATCTTCCATAAACTTCAGACAACCCTTTCCTGAAATAATCTTATCTCTTCAAAAAGTAATTGTTATAGCCCTCTGCTGGGGTAGAATTATCTAACTTTTCTCATCAAATCTCATCATTTTAATAGATAGAGCAGTGTCTTATTGTCTCCACACTGAGAACCCTTGCTAATCAAACATTCTAAAAACACTTGGCTGATTCTTTGATAAAGACTGAAAGAATCAGCACATCTTTGGGAGAAGTCAGCAGGTTTAACTACTATGCCTATTTTTCAGGTTTCTATTGAGAAACTCATTCTATTCTTTTCCTTATCCTTCCTGCACACTGATTTTATGAGCATCTATGTGTGTGCTAAGTTATTTTGATC
The DNA here is from genome assembly GCA_035048155.1 of Cinnycerthia olivascens. NCBI lineage: Eukaryota > Metazoa > Chordata > Aves > Passeriformes > Certhiidae > Cinnycerthia > Cinnycerthia olivascens. The sequence goes on along the minus strand of JAWWMU010000106.1, from coordinate 98,073,793 downwards.
AACATTTGTCAGGTTGAGAACAAGGATATAAAATTACACGAACATTTACAAAAAGGTTATGTTGTAGAATACCTGTTACTTGAACTCAAGATGTCCTTGACATTTAGATTCAGTACTCTTTCAAGATATTAAAGGCAGGAGTCCTATGTTCTACAGTGGAGGCACAGAACTACAAATCTACGGTTGTGGGGTTGGAGTTGGCTGGCACCCAGGGACTCACCACACTGGCAGTGGGGTCTGGTCTGGTTGCCAGGGATTTTCCGTGATTTTTTGACAATTTGGCCAATCATTGGCTCCCAGACCACTTGCCATACAGCTGACATAAAATCCAACTTAAACCTGGGGTATCCTTGTATAGGCTCTGTCCCAGAGGCTAAAGACTTTCGGACTACTTTCTCAAACAAAATCAGAAGCATGTTATTTTTCATTAGGATGGATTTTCTAGCTCCAGGCAATGCTCTGGTCTACTTAGAGCAGTAGGTAAGTGACTCTGGCAACAGATGCAGAAAACTCATGCTCTGTGTGAATAAGAAAAGGTCAAATATCTAGGCCCAATTTCCTCTGCTGTAAACCAGAAATCTTATTACCAACTTACACACTTCTATTAAAGCTCTGTGGTCCTTGGATGAAAATCTCTGCATATTATTACATTATCTTTGTTCCATGCACTATGTCAAGGCCTGTTTTCAGCCCAGCAGCATGCTTCCTTAAACACTGTTAATTGCACAGTGTCTGGCATTCCTGAATTAATTCAGAATTTCTACTTTTACAACCAATCCCTCTTCACGTTCATTTAAAAAAATCCAAAACCAAAACCAAACAAAAACCCCCTCACCAGGCAGATAAAGCCTTAGTACCAAAATTGGCAAATACATTTGGAAGTAGTGCTAATCAAAGTTTACCTTTTGGATTTTACGACTGAAGAACTTAATTTAAGACAGAAACCCTGAGGAGATGTGGGTGACTATTGCACTGGGTTTTTCATCGCCATGTAAGTTTAAGGAAAGCTTCATTTTTTTTGTATGCTCCTTGTTGAACTTGTTAAATAGAAACAGTCTGCAAAGGGAATAAATCTAAGAAAAATTACAATGTGTTTCCAGAATTTTCTCAAAAGATGTATTTTTTCCTTTTAGCATGAAATAAGCAAAAATAATTTTAGCTTATACTGCAGCTCTTCTTTTAAACAATATTGTCACGGTTCAGCTTCACAACCTCATTTTATAGGGCTTGTCCAATACTTTCACTTTATAATAATTTTTAAATTGATGAAAGTTATTAGTTCGGCCTTAAAATCATAGCCATCTAGTGCTTCTCTTTTATCAGTATGCCTAACCCTCATCTGAGGCCTTGTGAATTAGGTAAATAATCTGGATCTATATTAAGGATGGGAAAGGGCACATATGCAATACATACGGACCGTGTTCCAAGACTCCAAAGTTAGCATTGAATTTATTGTACCCTAACAAGAAATACCATGTAGAGCTAATTGACTTGTCCCAGTGCACGTACTTTGAGTTGCAGAACCAGAAAGTTATTCTGTTACCCATCATATTGGTATCTGGTATGAAAGATCGAGGTTTATTATATGCTTTAGCTCCTGAATTTAATTGGAGTCATCTTAATTCTAACCTGTGATGTAGACACACCTTGAGATGTGAAAACAGAAAGGCTTAGCTCCACAAAGGAGTATAAGACATATGGCTATTTAAGAGGAAGTTAGGCATGCACAACCCCTGTGAGGATCAGGTGCTTTCTGATCTAATCATTGTCCTAAAGGCCAAACAGGGAACTGGTTTTCACCACTGATTCCTGAAGTTATTGCTATTGTCACCAGAACATTCAAATGATGTTTTCCTTCCAAGCTATTTTGGTAGAGGAATCTATCAATGAAAGAGCTTATGTGCTTTTGAAAGTCTCTGATTTGACTGTTCCTGCTGCAGCAGAAATCATCCCTAGGAATGTCTCCTACCATGGCCACTTGTTGAAGAAAACTTGCACATCTTTCCTGACATCAGACATGGGCTGGCTTGGTAGCACTGAGTGGAGAAGAGTGTTTGATCTAAACATTTCTGCAAATAGGTACAAACCAGAAAGTTGGAAGCATAAAAAAATCCCTGAACACACAGTTTTGCTGCATCCACCCTCAAAATGTACTTTTATGGAACAGTGGCTGAGCAAAGAATAGTACCTAAAATAATAACATAACCCCCTGCCCCCCAAATCCCAAAGCATATTAGCTTTGATTTTTTTTTTTTTAAGTTCAGACTCATTTTTTCTGAAGTCTTTTTCCTTCTCCAAAACAACATTGCCCTTATTGCAGTGAAACAAAACAAATGAAAAATTACTAAGAAAAGAACGGCAAAAAATTTCCTTTTAAAAAAATTGTTTTCTACCTCTTCATACAATAATTTTTCTACATGATCTGGATTTGGTAAGACTGCCAGAGGAATGACCTTGTTCAGTACTTCAGTTTATGTTTCCATCTTCAAGTATTTGAGGTGACTTATGAGCCAGGAAATGTAAAAGATGAGAACACATCTTAAAGCAAATACATTTATTTTATGGAATAAATAGAAAATTGCAGCTTCTTATATGGCAGAAGCCCTAAGTTATAAGAGCATAATAAAATCAAACCTGAAATTTCCAGTTTTATGTTATATTTTTCTCTTGTCAGAGAGAAACCCAATAATGGTAGACGGCATCTAAAAGAAAAGCAAATGAAAGGGGGGAAATAAGTGGGGGTAATAATTTATTTATTTATCTATCTATTTATTTATTTGTTTATTTAATGTCATTGTGAAGACTTTTGCTATTGACATTATTTTATTGAGGGCAAAAA
>JAWWMU010000106.1:98054316-98070854 GCA_035048155.1 Cinnycerthia olivascens | reverse complement strand
TATCTATTTATTTATTTGTTTATTTAATGTCATTGTGAAGACTTTTGCTATTGACATTATTTTATTGAGGGCAAAAATGTTTTTTTTGTACAGCTAGAGAAAAAAGCCTTTCATACTTGGTCTTTAAGTTTGGGCCAGTACATTTAAAGCCAGAGCACAGGAAACCATACAGAATATAAAAGACCTTCTTCCACAAAATATTTATTAGGAAGTATTTATTTAAAGTGTTAGGGGAAACATGGAGCGGATGTAGCGAGTTAGAACATCAGTATTCCTTTGCTGCCAATTTTTCCCAAAAACATTACTTCTTGGGGAAATCTCTGCTATAGAGTGAAAACCTTTTAAAATTACTACCCAGAAAATCAAGACTTGGGCTAAAGTCAAGACGTGGTTGAACATCATAGTTATACGTCTAACTTTAAGCAAGGTAAAGGGGTCCTTGACAATGTATGCTTATGCACCTTTTCGTATGGGGACATTCATATCTCAGGCAAATTTGTACTCTTGGATACATACCTCTCATGATAACTTTTCTATTGCAATATGTGCAATATGCATTTGGAATAATGTGATATAAAACATTCATATGCCTTAAGACAGATTGTAGTGATTGAAAAATGCATTGTCTGTGACCATTTTAAAAAGGGGAAAAGTATTTCTGCTTCCTCTAAATATTGTTTTATAGAAATGGTAAGAATAAAAGCCATTCGGCATTTATTGATTCTCTTGGCCTTGGTGTCCCTCCCCAGCCCACTATATATTAGCCAAAGTATTGAATATTTTCTGGTTGTGTTTTTTATAAATGTAAGATGCCATTTTTTGGTCTTAAAGACATCATTTACATTTTGGTTTATGTTACTTTCAACAAAAAATTATGGTGATTAACATACCTCCAGAGTAACATATTTTTTTGTCACAGATTATATTTTTTTCCCTAGCAATTCTGTTAAAGAAATATAAACAATAGGATCATTTTAGCATAGTATGTTATGTGGTTTTTAAAATTTTTTAAGCTAAACTGTGATTAAATTTCAGATAAATATAATATATTAGCAAATAGCAAGCCTTGACAAATGGAATTCTAATTTATATAATTCTACATAGAAGGCTAGTTAAATTGCCAGAAAAGAAAAACCAGTACAGCAGAAATGAAGACTTTACATTAACCCGCTGAAGCCATCCTACAGAGTATCTCTTTTCCATATGGCTGACTGGTCAGAAACATACATAAACAAAATAAGAAGGAATATTTGGTGCAAATCACAATGCAATCACTTATTAAATAAGGCAGTGTTCAATAAAGAAGCCACATGCATTTGAAGGAGTTGCAAGCTTTTAAGTGATTTAATAACCCTGCCTGGTATGGACAGAGAGGAAATGGGTTGGGCTTTGTGCTTCGGTGTGAAGCAGAATGTGACATGAGTGCTTTGGCAGGCATCATGCTCCCTTTGACCAGCAATATTTCACCGTCGCTTAAGCAATGTCTTTCCACTGAGAGGCAAAGCATGAGTCCTGACTCCCTGTTAGTTAATGCCATCAGTTCTTGGGAAGACAGGCTTTCATATGCTGCCAGCCCCAGTGTGGGCATTCATCTTCCACTCATCTAACTGTTTTCATCTCTGTCAGATGTGTAAGCTATTCTTTAGATGCTGGTAGATCTAATGTTGCAGAACTGCCCAGTGCTCTGTCAGGACTGAAGTTAATTTGTGTTTCAACAGCATCTCACGGAGGTGGTAGTTTTGAGGAAAAATTATATACCAGCCTCTCTTTATCTTTCCTTGCTTTGTTTTGTACCAGTAATGACTATGCTCCCTGGGGTGGATCTGACAAAAGAGCTCAGGGAGCTAAAGTTGTGGGATGAAGCAATAAGCACACTGTTGTGCAATGAGGGAGGTAACATCTGTCCCATGACAGTTGATCTTGGCCCTGCATCACCCACTGGATGAAGTTATCTCTGTGAATATTTTATCAGATTTATAAGGGACATGACAATATAAAGCCAATGAAGCCCATAAGCCAATGTATAAAGTCAATGAAGTCATAAAGCCAATACAGGATGCATTTTTTTTGTCTCCACAAGAATATGTAAAACAGAGATTTGGAAAAAGTAATTTCTTAGCAGTATTTAAATCTCATTTTAAACATGAAAAAAAAACAGAATAGAGAAAAAAAACAATTGATACAATGTTTTAATTTCTATTAAAACCCATCACATCTACTATGTCAGTGAAATTCTTAATGCAATCCAATTTAAGCATAAGTTTTTCAGTATATTCATATTCAAAAGGTTTCTAATTGTGTACATTTGTGACCATATACTCTGAAATTCTCTTTCCCTGTTTTTCTCAGAATCACACAACCAATTAAGTTGGAAAAAACCTCCAAGATCCTTGAGTCCAATCTTTGATCAATCACCATGTCAACTAGACCAGAGCACTAAGTGCCACATCCAATCCTTCCCTTAAACACCTCCAGGAATGGTGACTCCACCCTCACCCTGGGCCATGTCTTCCAGTGCTCTCCTGACAACCCTTTCTATGAAGAGATTTATCCTAATGTCCAGCCTGAACCTTTCCTGGCATGGCTTGAGGCTGTGTCCTTTTGTTGTGTTACTTGATACCTGAGACAAGGGGCTCCTACCTTGCTAAAGCCCTATTTCAGGCAGTTTTGGAGAGTGAGAAGGTCACTCCTGAGCCTCCTCTTCTCCAGGCTAATTAACCCTAGATCCCTCAACTGTTCCTCACAGGACTTACCCTCTAGATACCTTCCTACCAGCCCAATTTGAGATTAGAAATCTGAAATCTCTTTCCTAAAATAGTTTTGCCATACTGGAAAGTAGCTTCTGAAAGTCACAGATGTAATATAATATGTATCTTAACACTTTTCTGACATGCGTACTAGAACTCTGGAAAAGTAGAAGACTGCTGCAGTAGAAAATTGATTCCTTGATATGACCTTGTCGTAAAGCTTAGACAGTTCTCAAACTCATTTCCTGTATCTTCTTGTCATCTCACCTTACTTTGTACTAAGGGATCTAGCTACACTTTCAGAGCAGTTTATAGATGGACTTTTAAGTACAATTAATTTGATGCTAGAACTGTGTGTTTGTCATTCTTGGTAAAGTGGATGATCTAAGATTTCTGCTTAAAGGTGATACTGCAATAGAGGACTGTACAAATAATAAATGATAATAATTAATCAGAACAGTCTGAGCATGAAAAGTAGCACTACACAGCTCCCCCAGGTGTCTCTTCCTGACTTGAAGAGTTCACCTTGAGGATGAGTTGCCAGTTCATTCTCCATGCCCATGAAATTTCCAGTCTCTCTGAGAGGCTCTATTAGCAGCAATTGTAATTTGTAGACATGTCAATCAACTAATTTCATATAGACCACTGAACAATTATTAGAATGCAACAATTTGGATTTTTACTGACCCAGGCTGAATTTCAGCTGGTAATTTACATCTGAAAGACTCCATATGGTATTACAAAGTCCCTAAGCCTGCAGTTTCCAACTGTTTATTTAATTCAGGTATGCTTATTAGTTTTAACACATTCACACAGTCTACACTACTTAGTTTGTAGATCTGCATGGGTAAATGTCATTGACTTGCTAATGCATGTGGAAAGCATATTTTGCTAAATTAATTTGTGCGGGCCTAGGATATTAATCAAAACTGGTTGTAATTTCAGAACATTCAATTTCTTTCCTCTTCTGATTGTTCCTTGTTTTCTTTTGGTTGTTCACTTGTTTCAGAGTGGGGGCTTCAACTCTCCACCTCTAGAAGTGTCACACAGAATCACAGAATGCTTGGGGTTGGAAGGGACCTCTGGATATAATCTAGTCCACTCCCTTTCTAAAGCAGGTTCTCCTGAAGCAGGTTGCACAGGTTCACATACCAGAGCAAGGGATTCCACACCCTTTGGGCTGCCTGTTCCCATCCTGCGTCACCCTCAAAGTGTTCTCCCTTCATATGATTCAGTTTGTGCCCATGGCCCTTTGTCCTGTTGCTAGTCTGAAATGACACCTGCTCTTGACACCTGCTCTTAAGAGGTTTGTATGCATTGATAATATCCTCTTTATGCATTGATAAGCCATCTCTTCAGGCTCAGCTGCCCCAGCTCCCTCAGTCTCTCTTCATAGAAGTGTTGATCCAGCCCCCAGATCATATCTATAGCCCTCCGCTGGACTTGCTACCTGCCCTTATTGGACTGAGGAGCCCAGAACTGGACGCAGCACTCCAGGTTTGGCTTCACCAGGGCAGAGTGAAGGGGCTGGATCACCTCCTGTGGCATGCTAGCAATGCTCTTCTTTGTGCAGCTCAGGATTCTGCTGGCCTTCTTGGCCACAAGGACCACTGATGGCTCATGGAGAGCTTGTTGTCCACCAGGACTCCTAGGTCTTTCTCTGCAGAACTACTTTCCAACAGATCAGCCCCCAAGCTGTACTGGGGTCTTGGATTATTTCTCCCCAGGACCCTGAACTTCCCTTTGTTGAACTTGATCTGGTCCCTCTGTGCCCAAACCTCTATCCTTATAAGGATACTTTTGCCCTCATTTATATTGTGCTGTCCAACCTGACTCTCTGTCCAGCCCATAAAGCTTGAGGCTCCAGCTTGTCCCTGAGAGCTCTGGTATGCCTTGGGAGAGGGGTCTGCCAGCAAGATGGAAGCTGTGTGAATTTACCCTTCCTTTGGTCTGGGCTGTTGGCCCAGGGCCCAGCAGCTGCTTTCTCAGAATCTTTCCCTGAATCATAGGGAATTTTGTCCCTGGACATGGAAAATGTGAGAAGGTTCAGAGGTTCCATTTTGCTTGAGCAGATGCTGTGCAGTTTAGATAACTGACTTTACCATTTTAATCCTTGGAGAACTGCTAAAATATTTGGACACCTGGGAGCACGTGAATACTACTGGCTTCCCTATTGCATTTACCATCAATGCTTTTTCTGGGATTAAAATCTTGAACTAAGAACTTGTCTAATATCAGACTTTATAAGAAATTCTCATTCTTGCCTAGCTAGAAAAACCACAAGGGAGCAGCCTTTCTTAAGGTTTCTCAAGCCTTTTGGTTATCAACCACTAAGTACAGAGAGGCACAAACAAATGAAGTTAAGGTAGAACTTTCCATGCATATCAGATACGTCGACACTTGACAGCGGGAAATTCACTTTGTTTTATTTCATTTACAGGCAGTGCTCAGCCTTGCATGAGACCGAGTATGTTTTGCCCAGATCTGTAAGTGATAATCAGCACACTAGGAACTAACTAGGATAGTAAGTGCTGTGCTGCATTAGCCTGGGGGCTTAGGGGCTGTGATTTACAGAAGTGAGCCCCACAAAGACTTAGGAGGATCTTGCCTCCATCAAACTCCTTACCTCCATCTGAGGAGTCCAGATAGTCAGGTTCATAAGTGTTATCCTACTTCTGGGAACTGCAATGGGCTCTGCACTTCACTGACTGCAGGAACAAGATGAACTTCCTCCTCTCTGACCTCATTGACTAACCACAAGCTTTGCTACTGTTGAAAAGACACAAGCACTGCCAGAAGTCTTGTCCAATCAGCCTGAACCAAAGCTGTGCAACTACAGCCAGAGTCAGCAAAATACTATAAAGAAGGATCTCATTATCATGTAAATGTCTTGAGAAGAGAGAATAAGAAAAGTGAAATATATGGAAAATGTGATATATTACAATAGTTTCTAAAACGAACATTTTTCAGAGTTTTCTTGAGCTGTCAGCAGCTGTTTAAATTTATTCAGAAGCAATGGGGAAAAATGAAATCTTTTTCATATATGATTATTTTTATATTTTCAGGGCCTTTTTTCCCTCTAGGTATTATCTAGCGACACACAAGATAATGCACTGGGTCCAGGCAGAAACACTGCAAAAAAGATCAAACATTTCACTTCATCATCTTCAAATACTTTCATGCTACCATGGGCAAGAAGAATAGAAGAAAAGAAGCAAAAGGACACTTAAAAAGGATGGAGGAAAGAAAGAGTTTATACACTGAGCTTCTACAAATTACTGCTAGTAAAGCTGAAAAATCCCCATATGCTGGAGATGCAGCAGTCTGGGAACGTAAGTAGAGATTTAAACTTCAATGAACAACCTCACCTACCCCCACGCTTGCTTGGAGAAATATAGTTCCTGCTGTTCACCTATTAGTCTTGGGAGGAAGAGAAATGTGCAGGTGGCCTATATATAAAATATACATGATTATACATGTATAGGCTATCTATGTGGGAAAGCAGTAATGGAAGTATTGAAGGCCAAGACTCATCTGCTTCATTAAAAAAATTAAAAAAAAAAAAAATAATGTCCTAAATATTTCATCAAAATGATAAATGCTTATTTCTGTCATGCTGAGCACTTTCTTCAAGATAAAGCATCAGTACTTTTCTATCTTTACCCCTGCAACATACAGTTACTCTCTACTCTATTTAATTATATTTAAGCATCTCAGAACTCCTTCATATAAAGTGGGTGTGTATATAATAAAACAATGAGGACTTCATGCTACTTTCCAGTCAGGCTAAGTTAAGAAATATAAGAAGCTTTAGGAGAAACCAAATTTTTTCAAAATTACTTGGCCAGTTGGAATATTAAAAAATTAAATATTTTGGGCAGCCACCTCAATTTTTACGTGCTTATTGTGATACATTGAAACTGTTCCTTGTCATTAAGAGACAGTGGCAGTGAGTGTGTGGTGATTTCAGCATCATATGGCAGGACAGAAACTGTATCAAACCTAATTCTCAGTCACATAAGAAGGGTAAGAAGACCTTCATGTGAAAGAGTGTTGTTTCAAATGCTGTCTTAATAACCATAAAATTCTCAGGCTGTTATTCAGTGGCTATTCTGCTTTTTATAATACAACCATTTTCATAGCTATCTGTTATTTCTTCAAAATGAATTAAGATTGTACAAAAATGCTTGTTATATACAGAAAAAAAAGGCTTTTTGTCCCCTTATTTTAATGATTTTTGAATCAAAATCAATACAGTATTTCTTAAAAGTTTTTGTAAGACCTGAACAAAAGATACTGTGGAGTAAGTTTGAAAATGCCCAGAGAGGAATGAACTGCAGAGACAGGTTCATGCAGAGTTTAACTTCTCCATCTCCCATGGGACAGTCGGATGGAAGGCAGAATGGTATCAAAGGAGCACAGTCATTCTTTTTTTACTTTTTAAAGGAAAAAATATTCTTTCCTTGTTGTGGGCTTAAGAAAGTTTGACCCATTAGGTTCTTTATCTGTGTCTTGGTTTAGGGCAAATTTGGGAGAGACTCTCCAAAGGGGGCCCCTCCAGAAAGCAAACCCACAGGGCCCCTCCCCCCCACTGGTTTGGGAAGAATTCCTTGGAGAGAAGTGGACACAGCACCCCCCAGCACACAAAATAAACAATACGGGGTGACACCACTCTTTCACTGCTCTGAAAAAGATGACAAATTCAGAAAGTCTCTCTTGGGGCAGCTGCTGCAGCCACAGGGTGCAAACTCTCGGTGTTCCCAGGCCCCAGTCCGGAGCAGGTTCGAGTAAGTCCAAAAAAAGGAAAGGAAAAACAGTCCAGGAAGAAATTTGGACTGTTTAGCTAAAACTAGCTAATTAGCAGAAGCAAGAGCAAGCAGAAGCAAGAGCAAGCAGAAGCAAGAGCAAGAGCCAGAGTGAAAAGCAAAAGCAAAAAAGCAAAAACAGCACTAGGTACTGCCCATCTCTGTGTCCTGACGGCCTTGGGGAAGAGGGTGATAGCAAAAACCAAAATAAAACATTTGCTCTTAAAATCAGTCTTAAAGGCACAGAACTATTATCCAGCATAAATAGCACACAAGAATGGGGATACAAACATCATAACGTCACCCTAGGACAACCTGTCAATTTGTTTTTTCTAATACTATACAACAGATCTCTAAAAAAGAGAGACGGTCAGAGGCAGTAAAGTGTGTCTTGGCCTCACAGCCTGCTACCGCTGTTGCAGCAAGGAAGGAGGGTATTAATAGCATTAATTATTGGCAGGAAAAAAAGATTTGGTGTGGACCCTGCCACTAGGAAGAGTCCACAACCTAAAGTACTTAATGTGTGATAGTGGCCCTGACAGTGAGCTGTTAGTAGCTTTCTATATGAATTTTTTCTCCTTAAATTCAAATCCAAAATTATAAGGAATTTAAAAAATGATATAGAAATAGCAATGATAAGAGGTCCTTATGTTGAACCTCTATGTGCACTTTTTTTAAATATAAAAAAGAAATCAATAGTTTGATGATAGCTGCAATCCCATCTGTACTTTTGTATTTTGTATTTGATAACCACAAGCTGCAGGACAATGTTTGTGACAAACCTGCATTTTGAGAAACCTTTCAAAGACATGACAAAAATGCAGCCTGCTTCTTATAGCCTCCAGCACTACCATCTCATACTCTGATCTCTCTAGATTTTACATGCTCAGGTAGGCAGGTTGAGTGCTTGACTGGCAAACTCCAAGGAAACCAAAAATACTGCTAGTGACTGTGCTGGCTTCTGAGCAGTTACCACTCTCTCTGTTCAACACTGAGCCTGTTAGCTGTAACAAGCACTGACTTTTGGAATAAGGCTCCAAGTCGTTTAATCACCCAAGGTCTCATAAGTACCCTACATCAGGGAAGATACAAGTTTTAATGTACTGTTGATTTACATTCTTCCTGGAGCTATATTCAGAGGCAGAATGCTTTAGTCCCTGTTTGAAGCTCTACTCAAGTGATGTCTGCTACACCATATTGGTTTTCTGATTTATGCAGTGGAGTTTGGGAGATAGAATTGCTCATAAATACTCTTCAGTTTCTTCAAGGGTCTGGAATTAGCTAATGATTTAATATTTATAAAATATTTTTTAATCTGTGAGAAAAGTGTTATAGAATGCACTTCTAGGGGTAGTTTCAGATATGCAAGGTCAGCCATGGCAGAAAAGAGGTAAGAGAGAGAACATATACAATTTCAGTGGATATATCACAATTAAAAGTATTTGTCAAAGGGAATCCTGGGACAACTGGATGATGAGGAGGAAGATGATACTTCACCAGAGCCTAAAAGAACTTCCAGGGATTTACAAAAGCATATCTTCCTGATGCATGCTTGAAGTGTTATGACTCTGCAAGCATGACGCAAATTGTTGTGGCTAAATCCCGGCCAGCAGCCAAGCCACACACAGCCACTTGCTTACTCCTCCACCAGGAGCATCAGGGATAGAATCAGAAGGGTAAAAGCTGGAAAACCCATGGGTTAAGATAGAGACAGTTTAATAGGAAAGCAAAAGATGAAGACACCTGCAAAACAAAACAAGGAATTAGTTCATCACTTCCCATGGGAAGTCAAATGTTCAGCCAGCTCCGGGACAGCAGGGCAGCACCAAATGTAGTGGTGACTTGGAAACACAAACCCTGTCACACGAAACATCCTCAAATTTCTCCTTCTTTCCCCTCTTTTTATACTGAGCATGATGTCACAGGGTCAGGAATATCCCTTAAGTCAGTTTGGGTTGTGTCTCTTCCTGACCTCCCATGCAACCCCAATTTCTTCACCAGTATAGAAAGCAGGAAAGGGCTTGGCTCTATGTGAGTCCTGTTCAGCAGCAACAAAAACATCTCTATATTATCAACCCCGTATTTGGAACAAATCCAAAACATAGCCCCACACTAGCCTCTCTGAAGAAGATTATTTCTGCTCCAGCCAAAACCAGCAGATTCATTTCGGAATTATCTGTCTATAGAGACATGATAGGGTTGTTCTATTTGTTGACTTTTTTTCTTTTAGAAAAATGCAAAATGAAAATTAGGAAAATTAGTTTCATTTTAGCATCATATAGTCATCAATAGAAGGAGGCCATGACAACTTGCTAAATAAAATTGATATTTTAAAACAAAATGACCAGAAATTACAGTAATTTTCTGTTCCCCAAATCTCTGGTTGACAAGAGCTTCAGATAGTTTCCCATGTCATGTTCTAGCTCCAGTTATAGCTTAGTCTTGCTGCTGAACATTACAACAAATATTAGATATATATCTTTGAATGGTTGATAGCATTGCAGCCTTATTCAAACAGGAGCCTTTGCTTTTTGCAATGGCTTTCTAAAAGGAGATTAATGTAGCATACAAATATTTATTATTATAAATATAAGAGTAGAGAGATTATCGAGTCTGCCATGGAGCCCAGTGTTATCACTCTCACTTATCAGAAAAAGGTCCCCATAAACCCAAAAGATATTGAGCCTTGCAGAAGCATTAATAACTTTTAAAGAAGCAGAAAAAATACCTGAGGTACAAGAAAACAAGAGAGAACACAAAAAAATAGGCAAAGGCAGAAGAGTGGAACTGCCACTGCAAAGGCACTGTATATTTGGGTAATCTCAGCACATTAGTACAGTATGGAGAGTTCTGTCTAAACCTGAATTAAGAACAAGTACATATTACTGATGGAGGCTGTAGTGTTTCTTCTTTGGATGTTGCTAGTGCTTTTCCTTTTTCTATGCAGACTTGAAAGTTTCTTTGCTTACTACAACTCTGTGTGTGAAAGCTCAAAAAAAGCAGAAGAATATTTTACTTGCAAAGTAAAGGGCAGTGCTCTTTATATCCCAAATTTAAAATCTCTTTGCTTTGATTATTTTCTTCCTGGAGTTTCTTATACAGGTATTAGGCAGCAGAATTGTGCTGCCAATCTAAAACCGACACTGAAAGCACGCGATAATGTGTCATTTGAGACTGAGTGGCCAGTTCTGACAGAGTCAGAATTGGGTGCCTTAGGAGCACTGTCAAGCCTAAGTGGAAACAGAAATTCAAGGAGTGACCCAGTGGAACAGCCACTGGTCATACAGTGTTGCAGCTCTGGTCCTCTCCAACTCGGAGAGCATACAGTTGAAAATAGTCTGAGGAAAGGCAACAAGGATTATCAAATATTAACATCCATGTGAGAAACAAGTAAGAAAAAGAGAAGCCTTCTTTTGAAAAATAAATGAGTAGGCATGGTTTAAGCAGATTTGGGTAGCTAGGGATTGGAAATGATTATTTTCTGCATCGTTCTTTTCTGGAGAACAGGAGGGGAAGGGGTCAAATGTAGCCAGGATATAGGTGAGTAGAACAGTCTGCAATAATTTGGTTGTGGAACTTCTTGCCAGAATTTGGTGCAATTATTTAAGGTTACAATGATGATATTCACGGAAAAGAAATCCTAGTGAGATTTCTAAATATATATATGATCAGGAATTACTTGAGCTGCAAAAAGTTTGGAGGAAAAAGGGGATACTTCAAGGCAAAGCATATGGTAACTCTGTTCTTATATTCCTGTCAGAAACCTCCTTTTGTTCTCTCTGACAGATGGACACAGGGCTTATAGGACCTGGTCAGACCAAAGATGACTCTTATGGTTTTGACATGCAGTTGGAAAGAAGTCACACTTCAGACTCTACCTGGGTTGTCCAGGCTTACCAGGCTGCTTTGAACACAGGGCAGTAAGAAGCACCTATGGTGCAAAACAGCACTGAAACATTGAATGATCAATATTGATCACTGAAATATTACATGATAACAGAGGAAAAGGAGCCACAAAGAAAAGACCTGCAGTGGAAAAACAGGCAGTTAAAAGCTTCATGAGAGCTGAAACTCCCTGGAAATAGAAGAGTTTCAAACAGCACTTCACTCTGCCTTTGCTGGCAAGGGATGTCAGGAAAAGGTACAGTTTCAGAAAGGTAGTCTTTCTAACAATAGCTAGCTCTGAAGTGCTTGATGTGTTTAATAGCTTCCACTTAACTCATGTAGAATAGATTGACTGTAAAACTGCTAGGAATATTTGAAGTTCCCTGTGTTCTATGGGAACATTAAATGGATGAGAAGGATGATCTTTTTTTTTTTTTTTTTAATTTATTTTTACCAATATGGGAAAATACAAGCCTTGAGTGTGGAACTGAGGCTGAAGAACCAGTTTTGCAATCTGGAACAGTGGGAGGAGGTGCTAAGGTATGGTGAAGGAATATCTAAGCAATGACAGAGTATGTGCAATGTACTCAAAGACCTAGTGGAATGAGGCGAGATGAGTTCACACAGCAGAATGGGCAATGTTTCCACAAAAGATTAAAAGGTTGCAATGAGGCATTCATTCATTCTAAGCTGAACATTAGCAGGCAGTTAAAAAGGTGCTGCTAGACTGATCTAGACTCATCTAATCAGGACTGGCAGGAGAAAAGCACAGGTATGATTAAAAAAATTAATCTTTCTGTTTATTGTGTGTGTCTATTTCTATTAAATGCATGTGTGAGTTAGATACACATTAAAGTAACATAATAGAAAACAAAATTTGAATAATATCAGGAGAAATTAATACGGTCTTATATTAAAAGCATGCCCACCCAGAGTCTCAAAGGTATGAGGCAACAGACACTGAATCACAATAATCTGAAAGGCCTGGTAGAAGAGAGCGGAAGCTTAACAAAATGTAGCTGAGAATCTCTCCAAAGTGTGTACTGGTTTGTATGAATACAATATACTGAAAACTGTTGCCTACCTATTAAGAAATACAAAATGACACTGAGCTCCAATACATTAGGAGACTGCTTTTTTCAAAACCATATCTGAAGTTATTTTAAATATATTGTAAGATTTGTAGTCTAAGGATTATCAGCATTGGATGAACATGCTTTCCAAAGAAACAGAGGTTTTTTATATAGCATGTGACAAAAATTTAATAGATCAAGAGACTAGAAGCACCTATTGTCTGTGATCTGATAAAAATGCCTTATCTGATCTGAGACAAATATGTGCACACTGAGGTCCAGAATTAACAACAAATGGGGGACCTTGAAGGAAATAATGAGAGCTATTATCAAGGTGAGCCTCTCACAATATCATCTTCACATCTCAGAATGCAGAACGCTGTATTGAACCAGCTATTTTGCTGTTAAGTGTCTGCAAGGGACAACAATCACCTTTGCCTCTCTGGCATGCATTAAACAACAAAACCAACTGAGTTTCTTGTAATTTTGCTGGTGTGTGAATGGAGTTTCATTGACCCAAATAAAAGAACAAGTCATCTTGAAAACGAATACTTTCAGAAAATGTATTTCATATAATAAGAATGATTTCTAACTGTAAATAGTACCACAATTCTTTTTAGGAGTCACTCATATTTATCTTTGACAAGAAAATGTTTTTGGTTTTTTTTTCAGGTAATGCTCATGATATCAGAGATAGGCTGTAGCTGCTTCCTGAGGACATGACAGGATGAAGCCATTTGCACCAATATGTAGGTCTGTCAGCCCTACAAAAGCAGGGTTTGAATCTAGAGAAATGTGGAAATCGCTGCTTTTAAGGAAGAGTAATTTTTACATTGTTTCTGGCCAAGAACTGTAAGTGAGAGCAGGACTGGTCCCTTACTTCTTGCATTGGTGTAGATAAAATTAAACAGCTTTCCTTTTCAAAGTAAATTATTTTCTTAGAATTTGAGAATCCAGTCATTTATGTTTCCATTGAGAGGAACTTTGTCATGGGATAAAGCTTTAATCCCCAATACACTGTGCATTTTAATCAGTTTAAATCTTTGCCTGAGAACAGACATTTCACAATCAATGGATTTTAATAACCTTTGGGGGGAAATTGCATTAAAGGCAAGCAGTAATACTTCTCTTGTTCCTCTTTGTTAGTATTCATTTTCAATTTTGTTATTAAAAATCTTAGCATGAGACCCAGATCTTAATTTTTTCTCAGGCATTCATCTGTTCTTGATGATTTTTTCTCATATGAAGTTCTAATCCTCTGTTTGTGACAACATAATCATTTCACAGCAGCTAATTGCAATATTTGTAACCACTGATTAGAACTACAGGTGGGGTTATGTAGTCAGGATCTACTGAATTAAAAACAAAACAAATCCCAGACAAGCCAAAATAGATGACAGAGAACAGAAGTGTTTTCATAACTGTGTTTCCAAAGCAACTATTTTTATTTTTGTTTACAAAAACCAGCAGATGTAGGCATCCATTGCACATGGAGGACTTCTCTAGACACAGCTTTTGATAACTCTGCTTCCCTTATCATGGTTTCTTTACAAGAATGGAATATAAGGTCTAAGTTTGTAAGTTGTTTTTTATCCTGTAGCCACAGAAAAAGAAATCACCTGCAAACTAATGTTTCTGTCAGTCTGAGGTCTCTTCCTGAATGATTAGAAACTAGAGCAAAGCAGAGAATTTTGCTTTTATCAGCCACTATATGTTTGCTTAGAAAGACAGTGAAAAAAGGAAATATCAAATAGTTTTACTGAATTGCTGAAAAAGGATTTATTAATTTATAATTGGCCCTACAAGGAATGTGCCCTGTGGCAGTGTCCCATCACCAGTGCAGGAGGCAGCTGTAGCTCACCTGTATTTCCTGCCTTCTTTCCCTCCATGCTGGTACATTTTAATTGTCCTTACACCCCTAGCCAGGCAACCCTGAGGTGGCTCAAGAAGAAATGAGAACAGAGCTCACCCCATTATTCAGTTTTCTAGTTCAGCAGGTAGAAGCTGCTTTTCACATTTTTCCTAGATCTGCAGCTGCAACATTTTTTAATGTGTTGTATGCATTGTGGCCTGAATTTTTAAAATCAGAAATAGATGGGATAATTACATGAAAAAATATTTTGGAGGCAGCAGATCACTAGTTGACATTTTAGCCCTGAGCCTGAGGGTGGAATTTCCAGTGCATCTGGGAACCTCTTCCTTTCTGCAGTGCATTTTCTTCCTTCAGATTGCATGCAGGCAGTTCTACCCAGCAGGAGAGAATAAAAAGGACTGTGACAATCTATCCCCAAGTGAAAAATAGAGTGCAGGCATCAGAACTGCTAGACCTGGTTTAGATGAAGCAAAACTATTCTTTTACTCATTATTTGTCTTGAACCTAACTCAGTCTATATTTCCAGGACAAAAATGCTTATTCAGAACTTTATAGACAATATCAGACAGTGGGGAGTTTTAATACACATTGTGGACTATGGAAGAGTAGAAAATTTATAATTAACTAGTATTTTCTTCTGGTCTATTAATTTCAACCACCAAATAATGGTCTGGGTTAGGAATTTTTTATTAGATGGAAGCTAGAAAATACAAACAGGTTCATAGCAAAACAAACTGGAAAATCACAAACAATTTTTTCCCCTGCAACTTTTTATTTAACTGGCCCTTATGTCTATGAAAATCACCTTCAAATCAATACTATTGATTATATTTCAAAGCTCGTTATGCTGACAATTTAAAGTGAAGCGTCAGGTTATCAGACTTTGCTTTAGATTATATTTGTCAGTACTGTATTCTAAAATATATTTTTTAACAACATGGTTTTTTAGCTTCATTTGCCACAACTTTGAACACTTCAGTCACTGAGATATGTGTAAAGCCATTTTTCCATGTAAAGGCATTTTATTTTTTGTGGTTTAAATAAATCTGTTCTGCTCCAGACCCTCAAATGCAGAAATCTGGATATGTATTGTAAATATTTTTAATGTCAATGTGCATCTGTATGTGAATCAATTCAGATAAGTCCATGACCCTATTTTATGTTCACTTTCAGTAAATATTCACAAAGGGACTGGAATTATCGATCAAAACTTTGCTTATTGAACAGAATTTTAATCTCAATTACAGAATCTTTTGAAATTGCTTGAATTTATTTTTCCACTTATATGGAAAAGATTTTTACTTTAATAGGAGTTGCAGACTCCTCTGATGGAAGAATTGCTTTTCAGGAGAAAAAAGTGAATATTGGGTATATTGTGAAGCAATTGTGAAGCAATTGAAATTGCCTTTGCCCCACAATAGATTAAATCAACTGTGGGTAACGAAGTGTAAGAGGGAAAAGAAAAAAACCAAACCACTCAAAAATGCTGGAGACAGAGGCGTGGACTAAGTGCTATTTTTTTTCTTTCTGCTTGTTGAAGAACAATCACAAGTATTATTGAGACTACTGTTATCCAAGCCTGTGGTAGTTCTCATAGAAGGATAAATTAAGTGAAATAATTTGGCAAGGAAGATGGTACCATATTCCTTTATTGAAAATTGTCAATTTTCTATCCTGGGCACAGTGGGATGCCTGTCTGCCTGCCTGCCTGCAGACACGGTGAGCATGCCCTGTTTCTGCCTGGACTAACCCTACTTTTCCTTAGGTGCCTCCAGAGGGTCTCTCCAGTTCCACTCCCTGAATTCCATGCCTTTTATCCTGCCAGAAAAGTATTGGCTTTTAGGTTCCAGCCTGTCATTCCTGTTACTCAGTTACTTTTCTCTCATTTAGACCCTTTCTGAAAGAAAACCTGCTTATTTGTGCAGGTCCCCACTCTTACACCTTCACAGCCCCAAAACTATGCAAATCTGTTAGTTAACACTGTGTAATCATCTGAAAATAAAGGTGATGCCATATCATAGCTGAGTCCCCAGTAGAAACTGCTCCACCTCCAATCCTCATGGGATATCTCCTTTATGATCTGTTTTGGTTTGAAGACAGGTATGCTTGCTAGGAAAAAACAAAACAAAACAAAACAGGAGTTTTTCTCCTTCAA
>JAWWMU010000106.1:98022863-98054216 GCA_035048155.1 Cinnycerthia olivascens | reverse complement strand
AAGTACTCAGCAATTAGCTTCCTAGCCACTCTTTTGGGAAAAAATTCTACAAGAAAGTAACCCAACCCCCAACATGATCCCCCAGTGACTTTTAAAACTTACCAAGGACACACTGAGCATCTGCTGTTTGGCCTAGCATCGTAGTGTTGTGTTTGTGGTCTTTATTTCTTGACTCCACTGAACTGAAACAGGCAGCTGCTGATCTAAGTGCATGAAATTGTCTTTCAGCCCGAGCAGAGTACTTAGGACAGACAACTGTGAGAGGATCTTGTGCTTGCTGCTACAAGGATGAGATT
This sequence comes from Cinnycerthia olivascens, assembly GCA_035048155.1. Taxonomy (NCBI): domain Eukaryota; kingdom Metazoa; phylum Chordata; class Aves; order Passeriformes; family Certhiidae; genus Cinnycerthia; species Cinnycerthia olivascens. The sequence continues at coordinate 98,053,920 of JAWWMU010000106.1, read as the reverse complement.
CGTGTAAGTCCCTTGTAAAATGCTGGTGCAGTCAAGGATGAGAAGTGATGTATTTGTTTGTCCAGTCTGGAAAAAGTGAGAGTCCCAGTTCCCAGAATCCTTCTGGCCAGTTCTCTCCCAGGAGTTCAACCTCTTCCCAGACAGAACCAGAATCTCTCCTGTGGGAACCAGGGCTTGTCTCTGACTGCCCTGGAGGCTCAGAGACCCTGGCAGGGGTCTCAGAAATCTTGGAACAGAGCCCAAAACACCTGTGGTTTGGATTTTGGCCCATGGGAATGATTGCCAGCCTTAAAAGAAGAATTGCAAGTCACAGGAGTTTAAATAGAGTAGTAATATGTTTGTAGCAGGGTGTAAAAGTAGATTTTAGGTTTTAGTACAGGGGGTTGTGTGAGGCCAAGATGGAGGAACCTCGTGACTTTTTGAGTTTCTTCCTTCTTCTTCACCTTCTCCATTTCTGCTGTGACAATGGCACAAGTGATTGGTTTAGAGTAGAATCTGACTGTCTAATGTAGAGAATGGGTATTGGAGACGACAGATAATCAGTACGTAACTTTTAGTATAAAAGATAAACACCACCTCTGAGGGGGGAGAATGCCTTCGATCATCCTGCTAGAAAGACCTTGGCAGGGCAGAGAAAGAATATTTTAGATAAGCTTGAATAAACAACCTTGAACACGAGACCTGAAGAGTTTCTGCCTTCTCTTTCATCTCGAACTGGGTAAAAAGAACTTTTACGTCACCAGAAAAAACAGCAAAAAAAATTGTAAAATCCAACACTCTCCCTTCTTCAGACTCAGCTCCTGATAAAGAGAGAGAGGGGAAAAGACCTACCTTTTGCAGGTGACCTGCTGCATGCTGGAATAACTGGAGTTCATGATCACAACAGACAGCTAAACCTGAGAGCAATCCATATGCTGAACTGCTCCTGCCTGAAAGCTTCTGAGGCAACACTTTGGTGTGACACCACAGTTACAATTTTCACAAACAGTTCAAAGGCAAAGGTCGGCTTTCAAATTGCTTCCAGTGAAGAGTTTAACCAGCTAAGTCCTCAAAAGAAGATGATAAATGTATGAAAATCTATGAAAATACAAGATAGCCCATATTTAATTCTGAGTTCTTATCTCCACTTGACTTATATGATTTCACAGACTGAATAGTGAGTGGATAATTGTTGCAATGTCAGGGTTGCTATTAAATGATATTTCCTATGCTCTAAAATACTGTGCTGGGTGGGACATGTACTATTTGTTATCAGCCTAAATAATAGTTAGATATTGGGTTGCATCCCAAACTTAATCAGGCTGCTTGTTAAATGCTTCTATGGATTAGAAGTATGATTTAGGAAAAAAAAGTAAAATAAATATGAATATATATTTATAAATATTATATATTCATGTATATTATATACTCATATATGTGAATATATGTTTGGCTCTATTTTATGTTAAACAAATTGAAGTTATTTCTCCCATTCCTCCAAATGATCTATGAATAGAAAGATTTAATTCATTGGATAGATTATTGAGCAGATTATACTACTGGACAGATTGAATTTATTTGACTACAAGTAGATAAAATAGCAGGAAAGAAGAAAATGGGTAGATACAAAAGCATCTAGACAGACTAAGATTATTCAGTTTTCCAGAATGTTTTTGAGGCACTTCATCATATTGGACAATTCATTCAATTAATAAAAGGTGTACTGTCATTCTGATGAGAGCTGAGCAGATTATTGTCAATTAATTTAGTCTCTTTGGATCAGCAATTTTCTGTGGAAAGATTCTTGAATTTACCTGCTTAATTTTATGCAGAGGTTTTTTTCTTCCTCTCTTTTTTTTGCCCTCTTCTACTGGGATTATACTATGAGGAAAACATTATGAATATTTTATACCTGAATAAAGTTGGACTTGTATTAGTTACAGCTTTTCCATGTATGAAATCTGGGTTTGATTATTTTTAGTTTTAGTTTCCTTTGTAAACAGATGTATGACTTAGGAGTCTGAAGAACAGAAATTGTTATTCAAATAGTTAACATCTGCCAGGACAGCAAGGATTTTACAGGGCATATCATTTCTAAAACCACTAAGTCACTGCAGGATTTTATGGCTGCGTTTTAAGCTTCAGACTTATTTACTTTTTTATATCTACACAATCTAAATGTACAGGGGAAGTCAAAGCTCTGCTTTTCTCATAACCCCATTTTAGGATTGCAGACTAGGGTGGTGTGGAAAGAGGGTGCTCCAATGTGGAAAGCAGTATGTAAAGTTTATGACCACTCTGATGTGAGTATTTGAGCATACAACATAAAAAACAATTCTCAGCTTTGGCAGAGACATGCAGATTTTCTTGGCATCCACAAAAGGAATAAATAAAGTGGAAGAAAATGTTTTTAATTTGAGCCAATATTAGAACATATCATATGGCATTCATTCTTCTGTGCCTGAAACATTAAGTAAGAAACTTTAGACAAAACTTGTTATTAAAAAGTGTCATTTTCAGTCAAAAGGACAGTGCTGTTCCTTTTTATTTTTTCCTCACAAAATCTTGCTAATAGAAAATTAGCTCATCTTTTCTCTCCTCAATTCAAGTTTTTTTAATTAGCATTCTGCAGACTTGTTAGATTTCTTCTGGAGCTGCTTGTTAGAGAGTGTTTCACTTTCTGTCCTGTCTCACAAATTTGTTTACTGCTGTTTCTAATGTGTCTAATATCACTTTAAATTTGTGTTCTGCACTGCTTTCTTTCAGCATATTTGCCAAGTGCTTTGGTTTTCTTTATTGGCTTTTAAGTATGCTTGTCCAAGTGATTATCTGATAGACCTTTATTCTTCTTCTTAATTACTGTAATTTTTGTGTGTGTGTATATGAAACGTTTTGTATATGTTCATTTATGAACACTGGAGAGAGCTTCCATGCGGAATATGAGGCAATCTACAAAAGAGAGAGAGAAAGAATCACAACTAAACAAGTGGGGATAAATGAATGTGAAAGATTTCTTAAACTCAGAATTTTGAGAACTGAAATTTCATCTGGAAAAGAATTGCTACTGTGTGCATATATCTGTTTAGGGCAGATTTTCTTTAGCCTATCTCATTCTAAGTAATAAGGACAAGCTAAAGGCAAGTGGAAAAGAAAGAAAATGCCAAATATTTGTTGTCAAGATTGCAGCAAAGGGAGACAGGAAGAGGACAGCTGCAGGGAAGAAGCCAGGAAGAAGATGGATATGTATAGGAGTGTGTACAGCTGAAAGAGTTATGCCAGGACTATACCAAAAACAAAAATCATGAGTTAGAAACATTGTAGGGAACAAAGATTGGGAAGTATTACAAAATGAAGTGCCTTCTCTTTTTGCTTGTATTTAACTGAAAAGGAAGAGTAACAATTTCAACAAGTCAACTTTTTCATTCTTCTAGAAGATTGTTATGCTGTTTTATCTGGGATTGTGATAGAAGGCACATTTTATATTCCCTTTATATTTTGGCAGGGAGCTGACACTTTGTTATTTACATGCATTATGTGGTTATGTTTCATTACACAGTATAATAACATGACATAGCTAAATGACAAAGTCCCCAGTGAGCATTTTAAGCAGTACACATCCCAGGACTGCAGTAAACACGCTAAATTACAAATTCATGGACTGCTGAATATGGCCATTCAGCAATATGGGAATAGCTCATCTTAATAGACAATGTGTTCTGTTGAAAGGGCATGGGCAATAGGATAGTGGTTTATTTATTTATTTACTTAAGAGCTGAGGCTAGAAGCCTTCAAGGAAAGAGTGTGCAAATTTATCTGTAGTGCAAGGCTGAGGAAACTTGGAGCTGTAAATAGTTATTCAGAGTGGGAAAAATCCTAGAGACTTTGATGGTGTTTTCACCACTATTTTCCACAGTTACTGAAGAAAGGGCAAAGGTACTCAAAAGATTAATTGCAAATTAAAGGCAAGGTTTAGTGATGAACTACTAGATTTTATTAGCAACTGGTAACTCCAAAAGCTCAGTCAATTAAAAATAACAGCCTCAGGAGGCTACACATGAGTTTTGAACTTGGTCCCTCTCTCTCTACCTATTATCCTTCTTGTCTTCTTCTCATGCCCTTAATGTCTGCATGATGTCACACCATTTTATTTTTTGGTGTAAGAAATGTCACTTTTATTCCTGACTTTTGTTAAGAACTGTAAAAAGAAATGTGGCTGATATAAACAAAAGAGATTTATGTACTCTTTTCTTTCATTTTTTTTGTCTGAAAGAAGAGAAGGCTAAAGGAATGGGGAAGGTGTGGGGGTGAGGGTGGGGTTAGGGGCTATCATCAGCTAGAGAACAAAACAAGAAAAGCAAGTAATTCCCAAGACTTTTATTTAAAATATACTTTGTTTTAAGGTTTCTAATAATTATTCCATCCTGGAAAGGGAAAGATTGGTTAGATGGGGCACTGGGCAACCTGGTCTAATGGAAGGTATCCCTGCTCAGGGTATGGGATTAGGACGTAGGTGACCTTTAAGGTCCCTTCCAACTCAAGCCATTCAATGATCCTATTTCATGATTCTGTTTATCTAGAGCTACACTTGATTCTGGATAATTATGCTATAAAAATATTTAACATCCGTCTTTCCCACAACAGTATGTTTTGCTTTTCTATATAGACTGTGTTCCTTGAATTCTCTCCTGGATACTGAATGCCTCCTGTCTAGTCAAGGATCATGCTCATCATCTGTCAATCCCTTGATCTGTAAGATTTTCAAGCTGGTGAGTTCCTTGAAGCTACAATGATCCCAACCTATACATGCACATCCTCCGGCTAACAGCTTCACTATTCACAGTTACAAGGAAAGGAGAATAAATTATTCTAGAAGGTCATAATGAAGATAATATAGTGCAGACTGTTGAAAATAGTGAAGTGAAAGTGATAAGAAAACTTTCTTCAGAAAAGTGAAACAAGAAAGTCTTTGTTTTACATGAATTCTTTGGGATTATATAAAGACAGAAGATTGCAGAGTGCAAACCATATGTGTTTAGACAAAAATAACTTAATTACTGTAGGTTAACTGAGAGCTGGCTCAGAAATCTAAGAAGTTACGAAAACACCATAGTAACAGGAGAGTATATGCAGTAAAGGACAATATATCTTTAAGATCAGAGAAGTTATATTTTGCATGCAGAATGGCTCAGCAGAATGGGAGCAGTCAGGATGGAAATGTATGATAGAGAAGGTACAAACTATGTTATAAAGAAATAGATAAAAAATGTGCAAATCAGTGTGGAAAGAGACAAGTCAGGAAAAGTTTGTATCTGTAACAGTTTCTCTTAAAGAGGCATGTCATTAATCATAAAGACTTCAATTACCCTGGCATAGACTAGAATAGAAAATGTGAAATGACCATGGAAAGTTATTTCTGGAGGTAAAATGGAGTTATTTCTTTTCAAATCTGCTGAGCGATCAAGCAGGCCAGACATGTATTTGGATGTATCCCCAAGAAAATAAATATATGTGATTAATGAGACAAAAGTTGGTGAAGATTTGATTCATGTGATTGTAGAGAAACAGCATCAAATTTTAGGGAGTGACAGGAATATTCATAAGGCTAGGAGGACAAAAATATTGGACTTTAAAAAGGTACAGTTTGAAGAATATGAAATATATTGAGAACAGAGTGCAAAATATGAAAAATGTGCTAAATCCATGTAGCAAAGAGAGAAGCTTCTTATGGTAAAAAGAGAAAAGTCAAAAATCTATGATTTCATAATTGTATAACAATGAAAACAATACCTGGGGAGATTCCCAGGTGGCATAGATATAACTTCATTTCTTTGGCCCTTTTATACCAGCCATAGATGGTAGAGTGTTAAAAGTAAGATTTTAAGGTATGAAAAAAATCAGACAAAAAGGAGATTTATAAGTCAGACGTTGCACAGAGAAGATTACACTGAAAAAAAAAGTGATAGAAGGAAGAAATTAGAATATCTACAATGAAATACACATACTTCTAAAGCAATTTCACTATCAGAAAAAGCTTTTATTTTCCCAAATACACAAAACAGGTATTTTTTTCTGTTTATGATTCCTGCTGGTTTTATTTGTAATTCCACCATGAATTAAAAACCTCAGATCATAATGAGGTACATGTAGACAATTTAAAGCAATGTCTGCCTGTAAAGCATATTAGACAGAAAAAATTGTTATTAGTTTTTATGCCCTGTGTGTCTGCTTACTAAAACAACAACATAAATTTGGTTGAAGTGAATGTAATGTATCATACGGATCCCAAATAAAGTAAGAACTGTAGGAGGTCTTTAAGCTATTTAAAGAATTTCATGGACTTTAAAAGCCATTCTCTGTGAATCATGCTGTCTTTACAAACACTAAAATTATTTTTTTAGAGGTTGACAAGCTGAAAAACTACATATAGACCCAATGTATTAATGTTTCTGTGGTATTTTGTAGGAAAGCTAAGAAAAGTTTTCCCTCTGAGAATAGCATACAGTTTAGCACAGAGTTATAAACAAAGTGAGTGAGTGCCTCACTGCAGTGTAGAACTCTATGCTATGAGCAAACTGCTGAGAATACGGGTAAAAACTAAAGCAGCAAATAAACATTCATCTACTTTGAAAAGACAGAATTTCTTGTGAAGTAAAAGCACCCAAACCAAATGAGAAATAGCTGCGTTTTTCACTTCGAAGGTTACAAAGAAACCTGAGAGTATCAGAGTCACTTCCACTGGAAACTGACATTTTGTCATGACCAAAATGAAAAAGCTGCAAGGCTGACTGAAACTCAGCTGTGTCTCATGAATGTTTCCAGCAAAAATATTCAGGGCACTGTGTAATAAAATAAGGAAGAAAAAAATGTTCTAAAAGAGGAGATATTGAAAAAAAAATTTGTTGTTATATAGTATTGTGAAAAAGTTGATTTTTTCCGCGTCATCTCTAAAAAGAAATTTATAAATTGAAAGCTGTTAGAAGGTTCAAGGTCTATACATTTTTTAACCTAGGTAGGAATACTTAAATGAAAGGCATGTCCTGATGTTTTCTTTGCCAAATTGTATCCTGTGAGGGAAACATTTGTGGGCAGAACGACCTTTTTAGTCCAACTAACATTGAAGAAGAATAGGGAAAGTATTGGGATGAAGGACAGCAGGGACTTCTTTTTAATTTGGAGCAGGGCTCATGGGCCACAGGAAGGAGAGCAGAGAGAGAAAGGAGATGTCTTCTGTGGAGAGCAGAGGAGTCTACCTAGCTGACTTTCCTGACATGGAGAAGGGCTACATTTCTGTCTAGACTTGCAACATGTCATGTACTTATTACATGTGCATGTTCTTATCTTCTCTTCCCTTTGTGTTATCTCACCATTTTACTCTGCTCCTAAATTTTCTCACTGGCTCAAGAACCATAAGCCGTTCTAGATAAATAGATGAAAAATTAAAAAATGCCACAAATCAGGAGTCAAAAAAAACCTTTTCAGAAGTGGAATTTAAGTCTGAAATATCAAAATACATTCTTCAGTGCTGGAAAGCCTAAGATACTTATGTGGTTGCTGTCTGCTTTTAAAAGAAAGATATTCTGCCTTGCAAGAGCAGATGGGGAGCATGGACCTGTGCACACTGGACCTCTCTCCCACATCACCTGGTAAGAGGGCCTGGATAGTGAGCATCTCAGCTCTCTCAGTTTCCATCCCCAATCAATCAATCCACAGCTTGGGGACAAAGCAGATGGTGACCACCTGGTAGCACCTTACCAGGGACTGGGGTGGCATTGGAATTGACATACAGCCTGGCTTTTACATTGCAGACATGATTTCTTGCTTCCATAAGGAAAACACAGTGTTGTTATTTTTGGATTTAAATTGTTTGCATGTAAGCATTATGCTTTTAAATTCAGTTAATCTGTTTAATCTGTTCGATATGCAGTCAGTCTGATTGCATATCAAACAGATTATAAAGATATTCCAGGAGAGCAGGTGAGTAAGTCTTTGTACAGACTGCAGCTGCCCAGGTGCTGCCCAGAGGGGTGCAGGGTGCCCTCTGAGAGAAGACATCAGAGCTGCCCTGTGCTGAACATGATCAGATGCAGCTGATTCCAGAAGACCAAGTGCTGGACATGGCTGGACCTTGCGGCCAAGGTGGTGGTGATTCTTAGAAAAAGTACATAAAGAAAGGCAAAGGATGCCACAGACACGGAGGAGAAAGGATGAAACCAGTGAGAAACAGCAGTGTGAACATTACAGTCGGAGGAGGAGGAGGAGGAGGAGGAGGAGGAGGAGCTGGTGCTCCAGGCTCCACAGCAGATATCCCTGTTGTAGCCCTTGAACAGTGTCATTCCAGACAAGATGGGCTTTCCCTGAAGGAACTGCAATCCCTGAGGAGGTCATGCTGGAGAAGAGGGAAAGCATGGATGGAAAAAAGAGCAGAGAGACCAGCAACCATTGAGGCTCACCACAGAGACTCCTGCCCCCCATCTGCCCTGCACTGCTGGGGGGATACAGGAAAGAAAGAGTGCACTTGAGCCTGGGAGAAGCAGGAGGAGAGACATTAATGTTTGTCTTCATTTCTCACTATCTGCATTTGGTTTAATGGAATAGAAATTAATGCTAGTTTTCCCTACAATAAGTTGGTTTCACTCACAGTAGCAATTAATAAGTGCTCTTCCTGTCATGACCCATGAGCTTTCTTTTTCTCATTTTGTCTTGCCATTGAAAGGGAGTGACCAGCAGCTCAGTGAGAGTTGGCCTGTTAGTCAAGGCTAACCACCAGGAATTTGAAAAACTAAATGAGGAAATTGAAGCTAAAATTCAGAATGAGAGAGAAATAGTATCTAAACAATCACAGAGAAGTTCAAGACAGAATTTCCCACAGAAATGCAGGACTTTCTCTTTCCACCCTGACTTACTGAGCAATTGGCAGTCCTGCTAGCAAGGTCTGCAACTGACTTAGAGGAAAAGGGAAGGGAGGAGTTTTCTGCCTTTCCATCAGCAATGCCTTCCTGCTCTCCAGGATGAGGTGAAATAGAGGGAACAGAGCCTATTCCTTTCCCTGTATACTTTCCAGCTGTGATAGTCAGTTTTTGTTTCTGTTCAACACCTTAATATGGCGAAATTACTGTAAAAGTTTTGCTGTATCTGGTCGCATAGAAACATATAAACATTCAAATGCAAATTGAATAATTCTGATCTTACTTAGATCAACCTTTATTCTCCATTAGTAGTTTCTTATAATGGTATATACAAAAGTTTCCAGTTCATAAAATGCAAAAAGAGTAAAAACTATGACCCTGAGAATTTTCATTCTTCACAAACGGTCACAATAAAAATAACTCCGTAACAAAGCTGGAAAAGTCTAGAAGAGAAATGTTTTAACTCATGTGTACTTAGAGTTTAAACAGAACAATAAGAAAGATTGGCAAAATCAGGTAATATAATACCCTTGATAATAAGGATTTTTGAAAGCTCTACCTTTTAGTTTGGCAATCTATGCAGTGTCATAAAGTGTCATAATGGAGTGTCATTAAAAAGTGTCTGGATTAGGCTAACCTATAGAATGGAGTGTGATGGAAGAGAGCAGATATATGCAACAAATAGAGGAGAAAGCCTCAGGCACAGAGCAAAGTTGTTTAAAAAGAAAACTGGGCACACACACAAGTGCACATATACAATACAATATTCCTAGACCCATGTTTACTCTCAAGAGGTATTCTTCTGGAAAAATAAATTGCAGCAGTAGTTGAAAAGCCTACAAGGGAACCAGATAGATCAACGGTGCTGCAGAATTCTGTCTCCTGCACAAAGGGAAAGTATACATCATAGTTACTGTCACAATTGACTGTTTTAAAGAATTGAGAGCAAGTGCAACTGCTGGGCTTAAAAAAGAGTAATAACAACTGTCTTAGTGACACTACAGCTTGTAAGCTGCTGTGACGTTAGGTTGGTGGACAGAAAAAGACCTGGTATATCATCCATAAATCATTGAGCGCAAGCAGAGATACAGTTCCTTGGCTTTTCAACCATCCAGGAAATCAACCTGGATTTTCAGAAGTACAAACGAGAAATACTGCACAAGGGCAGCCACAGATTCCCAAGTTTGTAAAAGACAGATTGATAAAATGTCTTCAACTTCAGTGCCAGTTTGTACTTAAATTAGGAAACTCATAAGCTGCCTTTTAAATTTCAGTTCTGTGGCATATGTTTTCTAGGTTAAATACCTTTTCCACATTTTGGATTTATACATTCATTAAGTTACCTTTTTCTGTAATGTCACTGAACATGCTAGGAGAGGAGACTAGGATGTAGAGCAGGTTGTACATTCATTTTGGTTTTGCTTACAGGACCTCAGTAAACATGGAAAAAATTAATTAGGAGGCTACAAACTCAAAAGATGTGTAGAACCTCTGAGATTACAAGCCCTCTCAACACGTGTTTAAAGGTTTCATTTAACAGATACAAATTTTAAAGAAGTAGATGGTTAAAGAAACTCTCCAACAGCCAGTACACTAAAGATATTGCACTAATGTGTATAATTCAGTAGGAAATGCAAATATATTCAAAAACATACACAAAATAAGTCAGAAAAATGTAATTCTATTTTTTAAAGGCTTTCCATCAAATCCAGAGCTTGGAAAAATTGTGTTCTCTCCAGCTCCCTGTAAACAAAGTATCATTCAGTGTAACCCTCAAAAGCTCACAAGTTTTATTTCCCAATATAGTCTTGTATCTCAACTGTCAAAGGCAAGAATAAATCACAGTTTAAAGTCTTACCTCTCTGACATTCCTGGTTTAGACTGAAATAGGTATGCTGAGTTGATCTTTGGAGAATTGAAGAAATCCATCACCTCAAGTTTTCTTTTGGCTTATTGCAACTAGGTTACAGAACAGAGGTTTCTTTACCTTTGTATATCCTACTTTCATGTTTGGGCTCCTTTTTTTTCTTTTTTCACGCTTCACGCATAGCACATGGCAGCAAAGGAAGATATAGTATTTATCAGACATAAATATATTCCATAAAGAAGAATAATACATGGAAAAAAGGAACAGTTGCAAGTAATGAAGCATCTTTATAAGACTGTCTCTTGTACAGTAGGCAGATACATTTCAGACTTGCCAAAGAAATTATTCTATACTGAACAAATTGGCAAAACTCTTGTTGACTTCTAGGCAATGAGAATTTTGCCAGATAAAGAGTTTAAGATATGGCCCTATGCAAACTATTTAGGATGTGAATGTTAAATAGGGTTTATGGCCTGATGGGAGATTTTGTGGTTAAGGCTGTATTTCCAGTGTGCAATTGTCTATTCAATTCTCTGCATTCATTAATTGGACTTTGGTAGATATCTGAGCTGCACAGTAGCTGCTTCATTGAGTATGCAATCCTTCTTCCACTTATACTGAAACATGTAAAGAAACTTAAATTTTGTGCATGTTGCAAAGTACCCTTCTTATTCCATGTATTATACTTCTAGAAACTTTCCTGTGAACTCTTTTTCTCTAACCCTGATACAAAACATCATTTTATCAGAACTTCAAGTTTTTCATTTGTGGAGAACTGGACAATCGAGTCCACATTTTATGTGCCTTGAAGTGAAAAATAGTGAATAAAAGCAAAATTTTTTCTTTAAAATTGTATCTTTAAAAAAATTAAATCAAGGCAAAATAAAGTTAAGCTAAGGCAAGCTGAAAGTTTTTTTTGTTTGTTTTGTGTACTGATTTCCACTCATCTTTCCCTGAGACTCATATGTTATTTCCTTATTTTCTCTTTTCTAAAAGTTGATACTTTGAAAATTATGATGCTTAAACTGTAAATTGTTGACTGTATCTTAAGCAATAGGTATGACTTGAAAAAACAGTTCCTTAGCTAAACCTAATTCAAACATTAATAGCCCACAAGCATTCAATTTACAGTCCTTATGCCTGGTGTACCATAAGGTGATATACCATAAAATTCCTGGATCATTAACATAGAAATTTCTATATGTTTCCTAAAAAAAAAATGCGACATTGGATTGTATTATGTACAAACATACTAAAAAAAAAATTGCCAGAGCAGTTCTGGTTGTTCTACAAGCTGTTTTTCTCAGATATTGTTACACAATTCTAAACACGCTCTTGGTGGTTTAGTTTGCTTCATTTCATGAACCTGTATAAACCACAGTGCCCAAAGGTCCCCTTGTTGTAGTGCACAATTTATCTGATTGCAGTTCCATCAAGATTTTCTCTGTGCAGGCAAGACATATAACATGGGCAGGATGAAGTGAATGTGCCACAAGAGAAAAGTTTAGAGAACTTATAGAGTTCCCAGGTGCCAGGAAAAGGTAAGAATTGGCTGACAAGGTACACAGAATGGGAGGTACTCTTGTTGTTGAGGGAAAAATAGATATTTCCTCTGTTTAAAAATAAATAAAATGTTACAACATTCAAACAAGCTTCAATGCCAGCTCAGCAAATAGCACTCAAGGTTTACAGTGGTTCAGATGTTAGCACAGAAAGAAAGATCAACAGACATACATATACACATAAAAATATATAATATCTATATATTCTACCCAAAACCTCCAAAAGGCCAGTCTTTGTTAAAAAAGCAAGATAGGGACCTGAAGTCGACCATCATCATTCATCTTTTAGCTTTTCCAGATGTAAATGTGGCCCTGCAATTTTTCAACCAGGTATCTCTTTCCTCATCATAACTCATTTCATGTGCAAGGACTCATTATCCCAACTTATGCAAACACAACAAATACAACAAATACATGAACTGCAACTAATTTTTCCACTGAGGTAGTTGGGATAAAAATAGTTTAATAGTTATCTTTTATCAATCAGCTACCAGGTTTTGACTGATTAATAACCTGATAACAGACTTTTTACAGAATAACTAATTTTTCGTTTTCTTCTTTATCTAAAAGGGAGAATATAGATGATAGTTACTCATGATCATCTTGAAATTGTATTATAAACTTTATATTGCCTGTCATATACAAAGGGCAATTTCCTCAAACTCATAACTTACCTGAAAAACAAACATTACATTATAGTTTCAGGAGTCTTTTGTATATTTGTGCCATGAGGACATGATTAGTACCTTGTCTTTATATTCATTTGTTGGGTTTTTTCCTCTTTTTTTCAGGGTTGAGGATGAATAACACAAATTAAATGTATTGAATTTTTTAGGCTCATCCTTCTTTTAGAGATACAGTCAAAAAATAAAACTCCTGTCTCACTGACACATGAAACAACTACACGACCTCAGTGAAAAAATGTTTGAATAATTTATCATTTTCAAACTAAAATGACAAGTATTGTACATATAACAATGTGCATCATCAAAGAGCACTCTTTTTAAATCGCCTCCTGATTATTTACAGAAGTTTAGGAGAAATGAGTATGTATCGGTTGTAAATTATTAATTTTATTTGAAAAATGAATTAATTAAATAAATACTTACTGTATCACATCATGATATAGTTTTTCCTCCTCCAGTAATGAACTGACTATTCTCTTTTATGGGAAAGACATAAGAGAGCAGATTCCATGGAGAGGAGTCCATGATTGCCTTTACTAAGTTCTCTATCCAGGCTGCATATCACCGATTTTATATTGCAGCTGGGAATGATATTAAATATAGCAAAATGCATTTTGCCTGCAAAGAAGATCATGAAATTTCCCATGTTGGCTCCGGTAGATTTGATCAGCTCATGAATGTGAAAGCAAATCAAAGAAAATCTCTCAGGCTCAGGGTTGTAACCTAAGCTTTTCTTTTCAATCCCACAAATGGAGACCTGTACTGACACCTCAGATATCCACACCGCTCTTGCTTAAGATGATGTAAATTATATGTGCACATCTTCAGATGGTGTCAGCACCCTGTGAGCCTTAGCTCTAATGGAGCAAAAGAGAATGTTCTGAAATACTCCATGGATTAAATGGTTGCTCCAGTGAAGCCAGAAGGATCTTCAACTTTAGCTTCCACACAACTGAGATTTTATTCCAGTCCTTTTAGACAGTGGCTACTACCTCTGTTGTTTCTTTGTTGTTTTGTTGTTGTTTGTTTGGTTTTTTTTTGTATGATTTGCCTTGAAGTACTTGTGAAAGATACCCTTATTCTCTCAAAGACTGTTTTTTTTCCCCATTAGTCTCAGAGTTATTTCAGCAAGAAAAAACTTTCCTGTATTAACATACCAGTATGCACTATCTTTCTTCTCAATATAGCTTCTGAGAGTTCAATCTTCATGCCTTTTCAGCTTTTTTCTTTTATTCCCCCCACCCCCTCAATGCAACTATCTTATGTTTGGACAGGTGAATGCTGTTGCTCAAAGACTGCAGCAAATTTCTGAGAAAGGACAGCTTAGGATGCTTACCCCAATCTGATTGGATTGCTATGAGACTTATTCTATGTTTAGAACTAAATAAACTATGTAGTTTTGTCATGCAATATTGATGTCTATGGTGACTTTTTTTCTGTAACCAATCAGGCTAAAAGCTCCTTAAGGTTTCCAAGTCCTTAAGGAACTTTAAATAGGCATTAGTATTGAAAGGGGAAAATCACACTCTTTTTTAATTTTTACACCTTTGTATAATTCATGATGGTTGTGTTAAAGGTTCAGTGTTCCCTATCTTGGATATATTCAGTAACACAGGAACTGTTCCTACCAGGTGTGTACCAAATGCTGGCCAACATTCATGTTCCAAAATTGAGTCCTTTGGGGATGCCTCAAGGCTTGTCCTCATAATATTGGTTTAGATTATAGAATTTAAACCACACAGAGAAATATGACTCCTTTATAACTGTTCTGTACCAATTGTATTTCTACATATGTTTCTGTGAACTAATACAAACTTTTTGTATTTAACTCAGGTTTTATCTTCCATTGACATATAAACTTTCTATATTCAAGTACAATTATATTATAATACAAAAAGCAGACACTAAGATTTGAATGTCTGTGACTCATTATTTGACAACATGACAATTTTATGGTACATATGCAACCCAGCAGTCAAGTATTCCACTCTGCCTATTGGCAACACATAAGGAGAAATCACAGGAGGGACTGTCCTGGAACTTATTTTCCACACTGAAAATATGCAAAAAAGGGCATATTTATAGACTTCATTTCATGACATGACAGTTTCTACTTCAGTATGAAGGAACATATCCCCTGCAGGAAATATTTATTTTTCTCTCTCAAATGCTATTTCATGCTTGAAAGATCCTTGTAAAGTCTTAGTTCATTTATGTGCAGATTTTCACTGTCCTGTTTGTCACTGTCATGACCTCTGTTGCAACTGCTGGAACAAGTATTGCCAACAAGAGCCAAAGAATAATAAAACTGTATGGTATGGTACACACAATCACATTTGTTACATGACTAATTCAGGAAACTTGACATGGTTGACAGCCTAACGATATGAAGTACATGTGATATTTTTCAAGGTTCTCTTCATTTATATAATTTATATAGACACTTTATTTCACTTCAGCTATTTCAGAGCTTGAAACAATGCTCAATGGAAAGAAAGCAGGAGTGCAATTAGAAATGAATGAACGTTAAAACTGGTATGCATTGACCTTTTCTACAGGCCTGTTCTATAAATGAATGTACTTTCCTTTTGAGTCTACTTGTACTTCAGATAGCTGTAACATCTTGTGACATCAAATTTTATAATCTCAATATCCAATGGATTTCAGTAGACATTTTATTGTCAATGACTCAATATCCTGAGGTGAGATCCTAAAATGCCTTGCCTAAATCTAGAAGTGTGGAGATGGTTTCAAGATCTTGTCTTTGAAGGAGAGAATATTTATGCCACCTATAGTAACAGATTTTACCAGGACGAGAAAAAGCCAGAATCACTAATTAGCAGAATAAAAGAGCTTTTACGAATACGTATATTCCTCTTTAAAACAGAGCAGTGAGGAAATAAAGTCTGGTGAGGGAAATATGAATTAAAGAGCAACAAATTAAAATTTAAAATACGTAATAAAAAAAGTTTGAAGTAAAAGTTGATGTGGGACTAAATATACTAAGAAAACTTCTAGTAATCCTTTTATGTTGAAATGAAGGCAAGGGCAATGTGGTGACATAATCTGGTTGAATTTCAAGAGATGCAACTGAAGGCTTGGACTTTGAATGTCATAGACTGTCATCTTACACAAAATTTGTTGCTGAGAGAAAAAGTGAAATTGTCCCTCCATAATGAATTTCTCTTTGCAGTGTAATGTTGACAAAAATTAGCAACAGAAAATATTTCATTTAAAATCCAAAGCCTCATAGATCTTGGGTGGTTTCATTAGTTTCCAGTCGATCTTGGTAAAAGATGTTGAAGGACCAGGGATGGTAGAGTCTAAAGCTTTGGAAACTTTTGAAATAAAAATTTGAGATCAACTGGGGCTCTACATTTTTTGTGAAAATGAATTTGCAGTTACTTGCCTTTAAATAAAAAAGGCCAAATATGCACTTCACAGAAGAGTTATTCATAAAACTCCCTGTCTCCACCCCAGTTCTTATGAATTCTACCCTTCTACCAAGCAAAAGCAAGTTAATGATTGCAGAAAGTCTGGCACACCCTCAATAGAGCTTTCCTCTAAGATGTGCAATTGGGCCCATTGCTTATTTGAAATATGTTTTAGCTGGCAGTCTTGTAAAAGTCAGCACTCTGAGCAGAAAATGCAGAAACCACTTTTGATGCCATCATTAGTCAGGCATGTTATTTAGAATGCCTAAACATTTTTTTAAAGTGATTGAAGACAATGACATTTTAAATGTAATATCCTGACACTCTGCTAATGTGTTCTTAGACATCTATTTTATCATGAGCATATTTGGGCCACATGAACAAGATTTTTTTTAAGGAATCATCTAAAAATTACTATGCAGCAAGTCTGTTCTCCCTGCACTTGGTATGTATCACACATAACAAGTTCAAGTATAAGTGCTGCTGTAACAACTCCTTGAATCTGACACCTGATTTTTTATTATGTTTAATGCATGTTGAATGTAAGAAAGGGGGGTTTGGTCAAGAAACACAATGAGTTAGTAGCACTCATACAGAAATACAGCATGATATGATGTTTTTGAAGTACTATCTCAAAAGATTGTGACCTGGAGAGAAAGCATTAGAGCCAAAGAATAATTTGAAACTTGTATTCCTGCCATCAGACATAAAGGACAATTAAAAAAAAAAGTCTGCAGCACAGGCACTCTATGTGTAGTCTATTTCAGTGCAGCAGTATATGAATGACACTGGGAGTCACATTCTGCAGAGACGGAAAAGTTGTTGATTTGTTGCTAAAGCTGTGCTTGTTTATGCAGGCAAATGACAGTGAAGACTGTCTTATCCTCACCTGGTGAAGTAGTCCAGGTGGCAACTATTCTATCCTTACCCACTTTGCTACATTCCTTGATGCATCCTATGTGCAAAAGAGGTTGTTCCTATATTCCTGCATGCTTCATACGATAACAACATTTGGTTGTTATATTTCTTAAATTTTGTTTAGTACTTTAACTCCAAATCTATATAAAATGTGAGTTTGTCCTGGAGTGCAAATGAAGATGTAATGATAACAGACCTGGAAGTTGAATTATATGTTTCAGATTATTGAGTTCCTTTTTTCCTACTTTATATTTGCAGTCACTATCTCAGAACTTAATAATTTCATAGCCCAAAACAAGTCCATAGCCAGGAACTTTGACCTGCGTTTCAGCTTATTTATCAAACCTTACTGGCAGCTTGAAGGCCTCTGGCCCTCCTAACTCAGTCAACTGTTAATTAATCACCACTCTTAATGAATCACCACTGTTTCAAGCAGCTTTCAGTTCAGATAGTGTTTCTATCCACAGGCAGTTGTCTTAATCTGCCACAGAAAATTTCATGAGATGGTATCAAACGTTCTAACAGACTGCTCTATTATTAAGCTCTCTTTCTCAATGTTATTATTGTCTTATATCATCATATATGTGTGTGCATACGATTATAGTTGTCTGGTAACATTCTTTATAAATTAATAGTACTTATTTTCCATGTTATCCTAGTCAAAAGGCTGAAAGAAACAACCAGAACTTTGCATGTGAGGATCTAAACATCAGTCACATTTTTAGAAAGAGTAGGAAACGTGTGGGAAGCATAAAGGTGAACAAAATCTACGGTATTTAAGAGCTCATTTTGCTATGAAAAATAAGACTTTATTTAAACATTTTTTCATTTGTCTTGTGTAATCATATGACAGTACTCAACTAAACCTAGCAGTAGGTAAAAAGTCTATTTTCATTAGGGCATCCAGAAAGATACTATCAGAATTTTTGTGGGTTATTTATTGGCTATTATTTATACAAAAAGTTAGATAATTTTTGCTGGCACCACTGAAAAGACCCTGGCACCATCTTTCTACTCTGCCTTCAGGTATTTATGTACATTGATAAAATCCTCATGGGGCCTTCTTTTCTCTAGGGGTTAATCAGTCAGAGCTCTCTTAGTCTTTCCATCATCATCTCTAATTTAATCTAATTACCAGAAGCAATGATTTTGTGTTTCTGTCAAATTCACTGATGTGGAAGGTGCAATTGGATACCACCCTATTAGATTAAGCTTTTTTTCTCCTCTGAAATGGTCATGGCAATTTGGCTTTAACAATCTTCAGGTCCCTGAGGGTGCTACCTGAGTAGCCCCTCTCCTAACTCTGCCTTCAAGTTTACTTCTTATTCGATAATTTCCTATGTGAAACCTAATAGTTTGTAATTACTGCTTCCATTGTAGATTAGTTACCCACAGCCCATGAGGCCCCTTGAACAAATCAATATGTTCCAGCAGGGTTTATCAGCTGTGTTCCCTGCAGAAAACTGGGGCACCAACTGAACAGCTATTTTCGTACTTGTGAACAGTCTTCAGTCAAAAGCACTGACGTTAGTTTTTTGTTATTCTGAATGCTGTGCTCTAGAACACAGGGGGGCAGGAAAAGAAACGACCTGAAACACTACATAGAAATGAATATCACTCCAGCACCACCTGAAGTTGATTTTTAGATGTAAGTTGCCTGCTTGAAAAGTCTGCTTTCCTTCACCAGAGTTTCTCCTGCCCAGTAAGGAGAGCTGAGAGAGGTGTAAATGGATATGAAGATGTTTCAGAGAAGTTTAATAGATTTCGGAGAACGCTTTATTGGGAAACATTACCAAGATGCAGTATAAGCACTTGAAGACAATATTTTCAAGAGAAACCTCTTAACACTTGCTTTTCAGGTGAGTCCTTTTTTCCCCCAAAGAAATTAAAAATCGTCCTTAGAGATATTCCTCATCAAGATAAATTCAGTAATGAAAATCTGTATGTAATTACAGACACACTTTTAGTTATTTCCACTCAAAGAACACTCTTAGTTTTGTCAACTCCTTGTGTTTAGCTATTTTACAAAAATTGATCAAGACATGTTTCAAGTACATCAATCTCTCAGTCTTAATAAAACCCACATGACTGTAACATCAAAATGACTGATAGATTTATACATGTAAAGCTTCTTAGCAATGTGATATCCATGTGAAACTTGAGGAATTTCAATAGATCATAGCTTCTAGTCTTCATGTTGAAATTAAAGAAGGCATAACTGAGACTAAGCAAAGCCAAAGTCTAAATCAATAGATGTTAATGTGTATCTGTGTATGTGTGTTAAGCAAAAAGGTTTTATGAAACACAAAGGATTAATTTGACTGACTTTGAGCAAACCCCATATAAAACCCTAAACTTATATATATAACATTTCCATATTTTAACTTCTGTTGCTTTCGTTTATGTCTTCTCGACACATATCTTAACACAGCTAAAAATGGAGTGGCTAGTAGCAAGATGGAGAGCCTGAGCTAGAAGCAACTGATGATGGAACTTTGATGGCAGATATTCTTTATGCCAGGCACTGTGCATTCATGTGGCTGGTCTGAAGCTGTGAGTCTCTTTGAAAGGAAAGAGGTCATTTAAAGGATGACAGGTTATGACTGTCAGTTGAAGGAGTGGATAATAGTCTTTGGAAATGAAAATAAAAAATCTAAACAACATTTGATACTTTACCAAGTGCGTAAATTCATTTCTGAAGACAAATGCACCTGTCAATTTAAGAAATTCTTCCCTTTCTCCCTCTTTTAAACTTTGATTTCCAGCTCAGATTTACAAGACACTTTTAAAATTTATCCCTCTGATGCTATTTTTGCTAGTTCCTTTATAGACTAGAACTGAAATTTTAATAGATTCTAAATATGAATCCTTTTATTTTTAGTACACAGAACACTGTGTACTAAATGCAATGCAATAGAAGTTGCACAAAATACATTAACTTTAATACTTCTGCATTTAAGAATAGAAGGTGTTGGTTCACGTTTTTCTACAAAAACTTGTATGTAAAGCTTTTTTGTAAGTAAATGCTTGATTGTTTTCCCTTCTTGTGTTCCACATAATGGGAATGAGAATTCAGAAGATATTTGTGAAAACAATAGTATTTATCGCACAATGGATATTTTGAATCATAACTCTTATTGATAAAATTCAGGTTTCAGTTAAAATGAAACAAAAATCTGCAAAAAGATATTAAGGAAATGATAGTAACAATAGAAATAGAAAACTCTAAATAAAACAATTTTTTTTCAAAATGATAAAATAAATGATAGAAGTATTACTATCTTTTAAAACATGGTCAGTAAATACAGAAATACTTTTGTTTTTAGAATAATTTAATTTGGACAAGATCTCTCCCCAAATTCACAACTTTATAAAAAATCCGGGTAATTAAAAGTGCCATAGTTAAGTTATCTTTTATGTATTACCCATGCTAATAACAATTCATAATAATTTAGAAAGTAAGCATAATCTGATTAAATTAGTATTACAGTAATTCCTTAATATTGATGTCGTTTACTTGGGTTGTTGATTGATTATGACATTAATACCAAATACTATTGTGTAGATGCCAACATGCACAGCTATATTTGTTAGCCCAGAACATTATAAGCATGACTATTGTGAAGTCACAAAATTATTATAATTCTCTCGTTTGTATCTACTTCAGATAATTCAGTGTCCAAAATGTTTCTCTGAAACAAAAACTATAAATTAATGGCCCTACATATTATAAAATGTTTGCAAACACACAAAGATGAACAAATATCCAAGAGAGACATTAGATTTTTTTCTACACTCTAGAGACTGTAGTGCAGGTAATAAACAGCTTGGACTGCATAATACAAGTTGCAAAAATTCAAAGCAGCCTGAACCTATTGATCTCACTACAACATTAACTGGCCATTATAAATGCAAAAAATATTTAAAAAAATTAAATCTAAGTTAATGTGGCTTTTGCATTAATTCAATTGTTTCTTGCTTCAGAAAAAAAAAAAAAGCTTTTTCTGTACAAATCCTACTGTTGCAGAGTGATGCCTTGGATATAAGCTGCTTGGCTGCTCTTAATGTTCTCTGCACTGCTGAGAATCTCAGGAAAACTGAAGAGATATCTCTTAGTAAATATTAATGATCAAGATTTTCCAGTTAATAAGTGACACCTACTTGTCAAGCAGTTGATCCAGATGAAGTAAAACTATGAACTCGTAAACAGAAGGAGTAAAGCAAGGAGTCCTCTAAGAAAAAATGAAGGTCACACTTTCAGAATATTTACTTAAAATGCAGAGGCAATGTTATTACACCAGTTTAATCATATTATCTTAGTGAACCAGTTAACTGGAGCCACAGAGTGATTTTGAAGTTGAGAGAAGGTTCACATGACTTCAAGTGTTTCATCAAAAGAGATAATAACTAGTCACTATTATGGTTTTTCTGAACTATTCTGTGTATCCTTATCAGATACAGCAGTGCTGACAGATGGAAATACCTTTGACAGAGAAAAAAATATAGGTGTTTTGGCAATATACACAATTATAATAAAATAAGAGAATTTTCTTTGAAAGAGTGTCTGAATACTTCTAAGCCCTTTTGCATAAATCTGAGAAGAAATATTACATGAGTTTATACATACAACTGAGCTAATGTAATGTAGAATTCAGTAGATAATAAGGGTCTAAATCAAAATCTTGCTCTGGGCAAGAAAGAATGTATCAAATAGAGAACTAAGAATTTATTTTTTGTTACAATAATGTTTTTACAGTCTAATAATCCAAAACAGTACAGAAAAATGGAATTAATAATAGTTAAAATTTCTTTACAAACAACTTCTGTCCCACCCATATCTCTATTGCAATGTTCACCTTTCCAAAGGTCTTCTGAGTCCTGTGGTCAAGAGCTGAGCCTTTCTCAGCTGCCATAGTGTTGGTAGTGATAATAAGTCATCAGTAACCTGTGGATTTTGTAGGAAGGAGCATTATGTTTGTGGTGGAGTTTCTTTCCTTTCAGTCTCAGGCTTGTTTCCACAAGCTTCCTCTGAACATTTTCCTTCCCCTTGATCCCCAACTATTTCTGACAGAAAGAGCTGTTGTTTGCAAGCAATGATTCCCTAAGCCGGTGGGACTATTGTTGCACAAGATACTTTTAAGGTACCACATCTGTAGTGATTTTACCACACAATTGTTGTAACAAGCTAAACCCAGCTCAGGCTGTGCCAGCCTGCATAAGACCTGAGACCTGTGGCCTTCTACCAGCAATGGCAGAAAATCATATTCACTGGACTAGATCTATCACCAAAGTGAACAGAAATTTACCTCTGACTTTCATCTGATGGGATCTGGCTCAGCTCATGCATTCCATGAGGTAAAATGGAAAGGAAAGAAAACTGTACTTGTGTTTCCTGAATGAAAAACAAATTATTAGATTATCAAAAGTTCAGAGCACAAATGTCAGCTTTCTTTTTTTAATCATTCAGTATAATTAGCATTGCTAAGAAAAGGCACGGCTTTCAGTGGTTGGACTGTAAAATTGAAAGTACTGAAACACTGTGATAAAACCCTATTTTCTGCCTTGTTAGATGGGAGATTTGAAATTGCACATGTTGAATAATGTGTTCACAGGTAGAATTGGGAGAATGGAGGTAGGACAACCAAGCCAACTTCCCAAATTCAAAATACATTTTATATTTATTAGGCTGGAGTTTTTTTCCAAATAGAGCTCTTCTCTTATTCATGCAGTTTTTTCATTGTTGTGTAAAGAAGTGAAAACTCCTTTTGAGACTGACATCTTTCAAATGTGGAAATGTTCCTTATTAACTTAAAGTATATAATTGATTCCACTCTATGGTTTTGTAGTTATTTCTTTGAATCAAACAATGTTAATTATATTACTTACTTTTTACTATATTTACTATATTTTCCATGTAGTAGTTTTGCTCATAGTTGCTTACTTTACTCTTTAATGTTTCTTTGTTTCCAAATCTTTGAGATAAATGAAAATGGGAAGAGAGTTATAAAAAAATATGTTGGAGATGAAGAGCTACATCTTTCATAAATCTGTTTTTTAATTACAAATGAGCTCAACATAATAATGCATTTTACTTTAATTACAGTTTTGATGACCTTCTTAGAGCTGAAAGCCATTTGTCTTTATTTAATGACATGCACGTGTGTGTTTCAGGAGTTCTGTTGCTAAGTGATTTCCAGCGAAGCTAGCAAAGCAACCTAATGAAGTGTCAGATAATATTTTGTAGTGTTTTTATGGAATCATATGATTAGACCATGAAGAGACCTGTCTCATGTTTACAAAATCTTCAGAGTTTGAAGGTTTGAGAGAGCATATCAAGATCAAACTTGAAAAGACTCCCCTCATCTCTTTATTTTACCACATCCAGCTGGTGCGTTTGACCATATAGTACATGAGGCTAGTGATAGAGAAGTGCAATTCATTTATTTGCCATTACTTTAAAAGGTCCAAAGTGTTTTTGAATCTTGTATATCTCTGTTTCTTTTCTTTCTCTTGGGTGCTCTCTCTTTTTAAGTAAACATCACCATTTCTCTTTCCTGCAGCTTTGTTTCTGAAAGAAGCTAAAGTGCACTGCATCTGACACATATACTGTATAAATTCAGCTCGGAGATACGGAACTTGTCAACTTCAGAGTGTATCTGCAGCAGGTGGAAGTGACACAGCACTGACTTCGGTGCAGTTCTGTCACAATG
Organism: Cinnycerthia olivascens; assembly: GCA_035048155.1. NCBI lineage: Eukaryota > Metazoa > Chordata > Aves > Passeriformes > Certhiidae > Cinnycerthia > Cinnycerthia olivascens. Next base: position 98,029,858 of record JAWWMU010000106.1, on the reverse strand, counting down.
ATGGAACTTGGGCTCAGCTCCACAAACAGTTTTAAAACACTGTTTATAACAGATTTGTTCATAAGTAATCTCCTTCACAATGGCAGCCCAAAAGAGTGGGATCTTAAAATGGAAATGCTTCAGCAATTCTAGAAGAAAACTGGTGAAGGATTCTTATACTGTATCGTGTTTCAGAGAGGAAGGGCAGCTGTATTTACCTTGGGATCAAGGATTTTAAGTCTTCAGTTGGAAAGAAAAATGATATTAATAAGTTACAGAGCATCTGGGTACCAGTTAAGTATACCTTAAAGAAGAGGTAAATGATATATATTTTAGTTCAGGTTATATGTGGTCTTTATATGCATTTTTTAAAACTGATTCTATAAAAGGGTTACTGGCATATTGCTAGTATATGAAGGAAAAGGAAGCATTTTCAAGGATAACTGAGTATACATGATCCAACTTTTATCAGATTTCAATAATGAATAAAATTCCCTGGCCTTTCTTAAAGAGATGAACTACAAGTTGTTATTTTTATTTTTATTTTCTTTTTAAGACAGTGAAGGCCAAAAGCATTGTATAAAGCGCAAAAGTTAAGCTAAATTGATTTTGGTTTCGAGAAATTCAGGGAAAATTATAGTTTGGACATATCCTAATTTAGAAAACATGAATTTTGCAATAGCTTTTCTTTCTCACTCTGACTTTCCTCTAGATCTTCTTTTTCTCACTTAATAAAATACCTCCCCCCATTGATCCTGGTGGACCAAAACCATGTTTGTATTATACATTATTAAAGTAGTGTCAGACTCATGATATAGTACGCCTGGGGCTTTGCAGCAGCATTATTTTACTTGGTGTTCCTTGAAAAATACTCAAGGGATTCTAAGGCAGTATTAGCTCCTTTTACAATGTACTACATAACCTGTTTACTTGTATGGCATTTGGTTACTAAACAAAATCAAAGGTGATGGTGCTTCCTATATTCTACTTCAGAGTTACATTTTGTAGGCAGATTTTTCAGTCCCCACAGAAAAGGGGAGAACTGATAATAATATTTGACTGATAACAGCAATGACTAATATTTGAGAGATGGTATATATTTATTTATATTAAATATACCAGTGCAGAAGCCACACAGATGGTGTTTAAAGAGAATAGCTTACCATTTCTCTGTGAGAGTGGGTACCAAACCTGAAAGTTTCTCAATTACTCGTGTACCTACAGCCTCAATGTAGTCCTGCTGCAAACAGCTCAAAGGTCAGGCAACACATACCACTCTGAGTTTTAAATTAAGTCCTGTCTCTCTTCTCAGGATTGGAATACTCTTCATGTTTCTGTGTAACAGAAGAGAATAGTTTTCAACTAGAAAGGAAGATGATGCAAGAAAAGGCCAAGTATTTAAATTACAAAGATTAAATGGTAAATAAAACATACCACAGCAGTCTGTGGCATGATACGTGGGTACCATGTGTCCTGTGAGAGGACAGAGCTATGAAAGGATTGCCTTTTTGCCTCATTCTGTTTGCTGCATGAGTCAGCTGGGGCTCTCTCAGAGAGAAAGTAGGTCTCCTCACAAAAACAACCAAACATATTGAAGCAGAAACCTGATTTTTGCTAACTTTATTCTATTCTTGAAAGAGAATGAAAAAGACTGCAAGACAGAGACTGTAATACAAATAAACTAAAGGGCTTCAGTACGGAGTAGGGAGAAGAAAGGTCTCAGAGGCAGAAAGGCAAATTTTTCCCAGGAGAAAATGGGCAAAAGCTTCCAAGGTAGGGGACAAGCCCTGAAGCAATATTCAACCAGTTCCATAACACTAAGACTTGCTGAATCAAGTGAAGGAAGATTTACACCATGCAATAATATGTTGCACAGGCAGTTGTGCAGTCCTTTTGTTCCAAGGTTACACTCTGACAATCCAGATTTTTCATCTCAAAAACTGCTGTGTGCTAGGTGGTGTTCCAGTATGGAAAATCAAGGGCCTTTTGGTGATATGTGTCATATTCAATTTTCAGAAAATTTCAGTACTCTGGTTTACTTTACAGAGTTGCTTCATGTTAGGAAGACACTGCTGAAATTCATGGTTTACTTGTACTCAGCACTGAAAGACGCAAAACTTAAAATTATGCTAAACATTCATGTTTGAATGCTGTCCTCATCCCTGTCTCAAACAAGGGTGAGCCAAGGAAGATTGTAATATTTCCTGTGAAGAAGCTATTCCTTTGAATAGTAGGAGATGTTAGCACTGATTTGATGCCAGACAAAGGGAGCTTTCTTCTGTCTCTTAATACTGCTATCAGTACTGGAAGTCAATCAGTGATTTTTGGACTTGAGATTCCAGATCTTCTCACCTGGAAACTGAGCAGAATTAGCCTAATTACTTAGTATTTACAACAATAGTTGCACCATTGGATGATTTTCACAGCTATACTTTATCTGGAGCAGACTGACATAACTGTGTCAGTTCACCTTTCCTTCTCTCTTCACACTGAAAATTTAGCAACCCACTTATTGCCTCCATATAATTACATAAATGAGTTCTAAATAGTTTATCAGAATATTAGGCATGATGGCCTGGGGTAAAGTTTGTTAAATCACTAAAGATGTCTAGCATCTGATTTTTTCTGCAGCAGTACATTCTGTACTATAATAAAACAATAAATGAAATTAGGTGGGCTTTGTTAGTTGGAGTGTTTATTAATCCCCCACTCAGGACAGATAAACATTTTATTGAGCATATGAGGACTCATTACATCCACACATAATGCAAAAAAGTCAAACATCTGAAGACAGAATACAATGTCGCACATTACAGTTAGCACATTTTTTTGAAAAAGGAATGCTTGGATGACTGGTACCTTGTTGTACCTTTCTCTTGGCTCCACCTTCACTTCACACCTTCCTCCCTAAGTCAGATTTACAATAATACCCATTCTGTAATTTATTTCTAGGAATTGAGACTTATAATCCAATGGAAGGCTCTGTAGTGATGTATTCTTGTCTAGTGTCATATATGATCTTTGTCGAGGATTGTTACAAAACAGTGTTGAGAAGAGTGGTAGGTAAGAAAATATAAGGTTGTGTTGTGTTTTAACTCTTTTGTCTCCTTTGTGTGTGTTACATTCTTGAAAATCAGAAACTCCAATCCCTCTCACTTTTCCTGTAACAACATGCACAGTCCAGAGCAATCTTGAAGTCCACTAGGACAAATACAGATATTTAATCTCAGTTTATTTTATTCTGTTTTGGCACCTCAGCAAGATATGTCACATTATATTTAAAATATAGTTTCTTTTCTAGCCATGCCTTTTAAAAAATGACAAATCATTTTACCAATCACTTACGAAGTGAAACTGCAAAAAGAATTTCTGCATTTTTTTTAACACTAAGGTGACGTTTTATCTGTGTAGGTTTGTTTGTCTGGGTGTGGGGGGAGGTTTTTGTTCAGAAATAAAATAATTTCACTTGAGTACAAAATAAATACCTTCTGTGTAATGAACAATACGAAAGTTGTTATAGCTGCATCACTAACAAATGTCTTGTTTAGAGACCAAAAGTACTTTCTCTAAAAGGTGAGCTCTTGTTCACACTAAATTTATTCATCTGAAATGTTTGCCTTTAAAAATACACATAGAAGCCAAAGGCAAGTTTTAGAACTGTATGTTTTGAAACATTGATCTAAACATTGTTAATGGAAGTGTTATCTAAAGCTTGTAGAAGTAATGAAAATTTCTCCAGGTGTTAAACTGTAGAATCTTCTGTCACTTTGATATCAGGGTTAGACGACAAAATGGATTGCCTTGTCCATCAAAATGTAGTAGGAGAAAATTTCACTGACTACCCAGGTAAGAGTGACAAATATACAGGAAAGCTGATGTGAAATTAATCAAATTTGAAAATACTAGTTGCTTACCAAAAAAACCACATAAACCAAACAAAAAAAAAACCAAACAAACCCCAAACTACAAATCACTAATTAAAAAAATAAACCAACCCAAACCAACCAAACAAGAAAAATAGAAAAAAAGCTGGTGAAAGATGGTGTTAGGTTAGCATAAATTTCTTTAACTTGAGAATCATTTTAGAATTGGATAACAATGTTGTTTTCTAAGTAAAAGAATGATGACTTTATCTGAAAAGACACATTTAAATTTATTTGATTCAATTTCTAATCACTGCCTTGATGTAAGAAGAAAATAAGCACATTACTTTCACAGGGAGTCTAAAACAAAGGTGGAAAAAGTGTGGTTAAAAACAGAGTTGCCTTCAGCTTTGTTCTAGAAGGTTAATCATTATCTTGAGCTTAGAGCTGAGTTATGAGAAAAATAAAAAATAGTTAGGGTGTACAGTTTTGTTTAGTAGGATGATTTCCTTAAAGGCAACACATTATTTGGCTTGAATTATTGGGTGTAAGAGTGGCCAGATGGAAAATTTAATTTACATTTTATTTTAACTGATGTATCAACTATTCCATTGACAAAGAGAGGTGTTACTTTGGTGAGTGAGAAAAATGTTATTTTCTGCTTATAGTTGCATTAAAATGTTACAGTATGTTAGAAGTTTCCACTCAAAGCCTTTTCATCACTATTGCTGTTTCCCAGACTCCTCCATTTTTAGCTGTTCCTAGAAGTGAGAGCTCTAGAAGGTGTTACTATGGCTGACATTTTGCTGCCATTTCCTCCATCCCTCCCCATACATTGATGAATGCAAAGTGTATTAAAAGGGCTGCATATGTTAAGGACTTTTGTCAACCCGCTTCAGGGTCTTAATTGGTTTGCTGAGGCAGTACTGATATTTCCTCAGTTTTCTTCAGTGAAACTGACAGCTTAAGAGTACAAGAGTTCAATCCCTGGCTTCCCAAATCTCTCACCCTCATTAAATCATCCTTTTTTTTCAAGAGAACAAGTCAAATACCAAAGCCTGCGTCGTAGATCCTCAAAGCTAAAGAGGAACTTGTGCTCTGCTATTTGAGAAAGATAGAAAAGCAGTAATTAAGCTAAGTTTTGATTCACTTGAAACCCATCCCCCTAGCCCCCTGCTCCTTGTTCCTCTTCTGCCTTGCTTACACTTTTCCAAAGGCAAAGCCCCAATGTATTCACTGGCCACCACAGGAGCTAACATTTTCCATGGGCTTATGTTTGTCTCATAGACCTGGGACTACAGAACTGTGGCATTGGTTCTTCTTCTAGCTGTTATCACATAGAATAGTTTGTGTTGGAGGGGACCTTAAATGTTCATCTGTTCCAATGCTCCTGCCATAAGCAGGAACATCTTCAACAAGATCAGGTTGCTCAGAGCCTCATGCACTGTGAGCTTGAATGTTTCCATGAATTGGGCATCTCTCATTTATTTGGGCAACCTATTCCAGTGTTTCATCACCCTTCTTGCAAAAATATTTCTTTCTTATATCTAGTCTGAAACAATCCTTTCTTAGTTTAAAACCATTATCCTTTGTCCTATTGCAACAGGCCCTAGTAAGTAGACAGGCCTTTCTGTAAAGACACTCATGGAAGGTCTTGGTGTTCTACCATGAAAAAAGTGATTTTGTAGATGCCATATGTTTTGATGGTTGCAGGTTCTGACATATCTATAATCTGAGATCTATTTTTATTTTTCTTGCACAAGTTTCCCCTAGTCACTATTCTTTAGAACTTTCTAAAGAAACATCCATGGGGCCTGAAATGCTTAAACAGGTCAGTGGATTTACAGCATTTTATTTTGTAGTGAGGCAAAATAAAGGGGCAAGATTTAGAAAGCATAAGAGTTGGAAAAGCAACCTACTATTTTCAATGATATTTCACGTGCTGGTATTGAAAACTTTAGCACTCCTCTGTTTCTGGCAAGGCTTGTATATGTTCAGTGGCATGGCAACTCTTTGCTCTCCTTCCTTAAAAATCTGGAAAAGAATAATAATTCTTTTTAAACTAGAAAATGTCTTATGGACAGTAGTTTAATTTTCTTATATTGGAAAACAATTGCAGTGTCATGAAGTATTAGAACAGCAGTATTTGAACTGGAGAGAGATTTGTATTTCATGACATACTTGCTTGATTTCCTGTGTTATTTTATTCATGATATTTTCCAGCATCCTGAATTTTAAATTTTATGTGAAATGTATATTTCAAATATACATTTAAGACATTTATACATTTTTAGAAATAAGAATACTTTTAAAAGCCATTTTGAAAAATATCTTCACTCTGGCGAATATTTATAATCTTGTCATGGTCGAACAGAAATTTTGGAAGCACCAGCCATAAGCTTGGCTATTTTTTTAATTATATTTTTCTTTCCACAGGGTGTAAATGAAGCTGCAAACCTTGAGGAACACATCAAATATAGAGAAGGCTTCTGTAAAAGAGGACCTTTCCAGGGACAACTAGGGGTTAAAAGAGTTCCTGTTCTGAACAGCATCCCCATAGGGTTAAAACTACATCTGATTACAGTTAAATAAATGCCATAGAGCAGAGAAAAAAGAAATTAGAAAGAATGTTTTGTATTAGTTGCATTTCATTCCATTTCTCCCCTTAGGCAAACAAACCATTATCTTTGGTGATGGCAGTGTCTTTGACATTATATGAAATTTTCTTATTTTACTCTAAGCCCAAGAATAATATTTCTTTAAGATGTGGGTGAAAGAAATAAGAAATTGATAAAAGAAATGTTCAACTTTTAATTAAGATTAGCTGCAAACAGTCAGATTAATGATTCGCTTTATTTTCCCCCCAGTATCAGAAATCCTGTATCAAACTTCTTGATTCAGTACAATGCAGTTTAGCATGCAGAGAAAATTCTATGTTTTCCTGTATTTCCATAGCTAATCTTTTATTATCATGTAGCCAGCTTTTACAGTCCAGAGCATTAATTTTTACCTACTGAGGAAGTTTTAAATGGGCATCAATATTGGGCACTCTTCTTCCCTCCCTCCCTCCCTCCCTCCCTCCCTCCCCCCCCCCCCCCCCCCCCCCCCCCCCCCCCCCCCCCCCCCCCCCCCCCCCCCCCCCCCCCCCCCCCC
>JAWWMU010000106.1:97960613-98017379 GCA_035048155.1 Cinnycerthia olivascens | reverse complement strand
AGTGAGACTTTCCTGGGATTTATGATGATATATAAATGTTGGTTTACAATGTGATATCAAGAAGCTAGTGATTTTGATGTTGTGATGTGAAATATCCTTTTTAAATTCTGTTATCAGGAAAAGTTGATAAAGTTTATTAGGTGCTGCCTTGGAGATAGATAAGATTAGAAAGATAAACTTTTGTTTCACTAGTGAAAAAGTATATTGTTATACAGTTTGGAAATCTTGTGGTTTTTAGTGTCTTTGCAGGCATAACTCCACATCTGGCAATTGTTTAAGTAAGAAACTGAATAAAACTTTTACTTTTATGATAGATACACTAAATGTGCAATTAAGGTGCTGAGAATTGAAAGTGATTACAAAAGGGTCCTGTAGAACAGTGGATTTTAAATTAATTGCCTAATCTTAGACCTATGATATGGCTCTCAGATTTCTGAAAAAAAAATAAAAAATAAGGAGAGCTAGAAGGGGTTGAAGCAGCACTAGGGAGAAGACTCATCCATACACTACTACTAAGTGGCTCTGTACTGTTAAGATTTGAGTGCTCTCATCATGAAGCCTGAACTGATGTAGGAGGAATTTAAAGTCATGGCTCTGAAGTGCATTAGGTCAAACCCACATCACTCTTCATGGGCTTTTTTGCTATGGCATCCAGATATTATTCCTCACATCATCAGTTCTTCCCTCAAGACTAAAAAATAAACACTTATCACATTCATCACACTCTCCTATCTCAAAGAGCTGACAATAAGGATTCCAGATCAGATATCAGTTCAGATTCTAGTTGTCAGTGTAATAAACAATTATAGCTGTAAATGATTATAAAAATCTCTGTTTTGGGACTCTGCAAATTCCAGAAACAACGACAAAAAAACAATCCATAAGAACTAACAACTTCCAAATTTTTCAGAAGATTGTCTTTCTCTGAATATAATCAGTATTTTGTCTCTTTGGGAATGCTAGTGTTATTTATTAGACAACACCACCCATTACACTTAACTCAATGGCAGGAGTAAAATTCTCTTCTTCTCTTTTTGCTCTTTGTGGCACATTTTCTTGGGTGAAACATCCATCTACTTCTTCTTGTTACTAACACACTTGGAACAAAATACAAAAGAGGAATAAATGCATGGATGTAATTACCAGCTCCTGATTAAGCACTGACAAGAGTAATCCTGGCATGTACTTGGGTTTGTCACTTTCAGGTGACATTAAGTAAAAAAATTCAAATTGTTCTTTTAGGGATAAAAGGCAACAAAGCCTTTTTTGTGCATCTGGCCTGAAGATAGACACTTGAGCTGAGACTGTGGCAGACTGTAAGTGGGCACAAGATATTCTTCCACCAGACAAAGTGACATTAATATTGTGCCTTGCCATGAGTTATCATGGCCACAAGCCATTAGTTCCAATTAAAATAATGACTTTCTCTTTCAGGATGCAATGCCAGACTTTGTATAAGGTCAGTGATTAATGCGTATTCCTTTTGTGCCTTTAATGGTGAAATATAAACAGGGTAGGCTAATCATCCATCTTCTTTATAACTGACAGTTTTAAGTGGGACAAGCACACACTGGATGCAGACGTTCACCTAGGTATAGTGACTGTATAGTGAACAAGATAATTTGTCTCAAATTCAACCTGGGGCTTAAAGCTAGAAGTTCCAAGAGCTGCCAGTTCCTAGTGTTGATTATCTACAAAGCATTGTAATTTTTTTTTGTGAAAAATAGGATATTTTAATATTTTTTTTTCTGTCTCTATGATTTTCTAAGTAAAAATTCTCTCTTTTTGTTTTTGTTTTTTTTTCTTATTTCATTTTATTTCATTGGAGAGATCTTCAGTGGATTTTACAACAATTTATTCTAAACAATTAATCTAGAAGAACTGAAACACAGTGTCATGCAATCACAGTTCTAATTTGCTATTGCATGTTGACTGTGCCATGGTGTTAACTGTCTGTACTTATTTTTGTTCAAGACATACACAAGATAACAAGATTTACACAGCACTAACAAAAGAGGGTTAAACAAACTGCTTAATGTTTGCTGTGGGCTACAAGCACAGAAACAATTATTAAATATTAGTATTAGTTTGAAAGTGACAGAAACACTATGTTTATAAGTGCCATGACACACAGAGATGATTCATCATAACTAGAAGTCATACAGCTCACAATGCAGGCTTCAAATAATCTCTTGTACCTACACACCTGAATGTCATGAAAAATAAATTTATGAGGCTAGATTTTTAAGGTATTATGTTCTTGGAGAATTTCAGCCTTATGTTTGAAATTTTCTTGCTGTTTATGTCTGCAGTCAGGTGCCAGAGGCCACAGGATCTAGTGGCCCAGGAAGCTGCTCTAGAATTTGCGTAATAATATTATTTGATTTGGTTTTTACATATGTGTATATTGCCTACCCCTGCCCTGGATTTTTTCTTAAGAGTAAGGGAAGTGCAGAGCAAATAAATAAGTTGAACTTGTTGGTTTTGGGGATAGTTATAAAGCTACTGTATTAGGCAGTCCATCATTTGAACTGATCAGCAATCAAAATCTCCTGAGAAGAATGTGCTCTTGAAAGCTGTCACTTCTCAAGTGGTATTTGTCCACATGCTCAGATACACTGAATACTTTGGTCTGGGCTTGGGTTTGGGATGGATCTTACCAGCTTGAAACTTGCTTTTCCACTTTAAAGATTGGTCACCTAAACTGGAAAGCCAACATCCCCACAGCCTTGTTTTACAGGATTTAATATCCTGTTTTGCCCCTCTGTGACACTGAATTGTGATAGATTTTTCCAGATGTACTTCTACTCTTATCTCACCATACTTTCCTCCTTGTGGCAATGTAAGGCTTCTAACTAAGTTAGGCTTAGTTAAGTGGCTAGAGAAAAAGTGTTCAAATTCACTACCATGTAATAGTGCTGACAATACTCAGTTAAGAACCACTTGTAGGTCAGATATTGAGAAATTATTAAAACGCACTGCCCTCAATAAAAAACAAGTGTATTTGTACACCATCTAGCAACTGGTATCAGCACTTATTTCATTTGTAGCCCCAGGAGCAGAAATTTCACCCACATTATCCAAGGATTCCACATTATAGATTGTAATTTCATAGATTGATTATGCTAGAAATCAAGATCTTTCACTGCTAGAGCAGATCAAAATTTTTAAACCTTTTCAGATGGAAGAAGTTGTCTTTTTTTTTGGAAGCAGTGAAAGCTTTATCAAAATTCAGCTAGTAGGGTGAATTTTTTAGGCAAAGGATTCCTCCACCCTTAAGAATCCAAGAAAGTAATCCAACACCTAAGTATTTGCTCCATCTATTAAATTCTCTTGGAAGATTAAAAGAGAAGAAGGAGAAAGCAGAGCATTATCGAAGTCCTCAAGACAAAATTACTTAACACCACAGTACCTCCCAAAGAGGTTGTTATGACCTCTCCCAATTTAAGTCACAATTACTTGTTATCAGAGAAATGAGAGATAGCTAACCAATACATAATATGCAGAGGACCTCCCGAAATTTTCTTGGTATTAGGAAAGTTCTAATTTACTAAGGCCATTACAGTAACATGCAATGTATTCAGGATATAGATCAAGTTGTAGTGTTAAACCTGTGGAGTTTGTTTATGAAATATTAAATTCCTTGCAGTCTTTCAAAGAAAGAGATGGGAAGAAGGGAAACTAAATACCAAATATTATGAGTTGCTTGATTTGTGCTATAACAAGCAATAAAACCAGACTTCTGTTCATGTTTACATCACTACTTCTAGTACCTACCACATCTTCATGGATATTTGGGCTTATTTGAGTGTTTGAGAGCAAACTTGTCACACCACGAGTATCTGGAACTCACAAAGCTCTCATGTAGCCTGGAAACAACATTTGTTTCCATATATCACTGATGTTTGTAAACTTGCAGTCCTCAAAAAAGAATATTTGTTCCACTTAGACATGTTCAACTACCAGGAAAGGCAGCAGTTGTATCTATCAGACCCCTGGCTACATTGGTTTTGTCAGTTGAAAATATTGTGTCTCAGAATTAACTGCAAATCTGAATAGGGAAGAGCCTTTGTTTCTTGCTGCCATGCAATTTTACATCCCCCTCCCCCCCTCCCCCTCCCCATTTCAAAATGGCAGAATAAAGAAATTGGGTTCTGTCCAATCCTGCAACAAGAAAAATATGCAGTTCTGCTTTCAGTGTTTTCTAGGCCAGAGTATTTTCTTTAGTCTACTTCCAGGATTATTTCATGTTCTAGGTTTGCTTTCATCGCTCCACCAGACCTTTCTCTTCCTGAGACAGATTGTTTGCAGCCTTAGTCACTTTGGCACTTGAAGTCTCCAGTGGACTGCATCCCTAGGTGCCTGATAAGTAGTTTTCTTTTCATTCCACTTCTCTGACAATGATCTGTGTGTCCTTTTTACACCTCAGAAGCTGATTTGAAGCCAGTCCTTAGTTCCAACTGATCATTACCTGTACGAGGTGATGCTTCAGAAGGCACTGCTAACCTCTTATCCGCAAAATTAGATGTTATTTTATTCAGGTGCCAAAGACAAACAGAAGTAATCACTCAGTCAAATTTTCTCTTCAAAATCCATGAGTTGCTATGAAGAAAACACCCTTGTGACATTGAATACAGGATTCTTAATAGAAGAGTTTATTATTCAAGTATTCAATTTTGGCATGATACCGTCACATGTGACTTGAAATTCTCTCTTCATGGTTTTGGTACCATAATGGCATGGGGATGACAGAGAGAGGGGACGGACTTGTAGGAAAGGAGCTGCCTATTCTTCCTGAGTAGACCATAGTTTGGCCCTTCCAGCAATACCTGTGACTGTCCAGAATGCTCCAGTCCACCAGCTGACAAATACCAAAAGGTTGAATTGCTGGGACTCTGCAGGGTTCTTAGCCTTTCTGTTCAGCTCCAGGTCAGCATAGCTTAGAGAGGGTTTGTAAAAAAGAAGGATCAAACACAGCAAGGACTGTACTACTGCAGCCTGCTGCCTGATCTGAGATTTCTTCCCCTTCCCTTCCCCTTCCTCACAGATCTCCTTTGTGGAGGGCCTGGGAAAATCAGCTACTGGTGTCACAGTTATCTGCTTAATAAGGAGGCAATTTTCACAAGCTAACTGTGTTTTCACAAGATCCCCAGTCTTCATCTAGAAGATCTAGATTTCAGACCTACGAGGAAGGAACTTAATACCACTAAAACCAACTGCATGATCACATATCCACTCCCAATGTGACCATGCAGTTGGCTTTAGTGGTATTAAGTTGCTTCCTCATAGATCTGAAATTGGCTGTAGGACTCTGAAAGAAATTATTTTTATTCTGAAAAGCAGTGAGAGACACATTAAAACCTCTGTGTTTATATTTTAAACATCCCATTGTTTTTGGAGAAAAATAGGAAGCTGAAGTGATTAAAAGAAAAAAAATTCAACCAGCCTTTGAGTACTCTAAAGAGTTTTCTGATGTTAAAATGATTGTCAAAGCCACCAGTATCAAGACAATTTGCTATTGTGCATGTTCCTGTGCTACATGGAATCAATCATAAACATATTGCATGTAACTAATGAAGACCTTCTCGAATGAGTTCCTGTCTGGTAATGAAGAATGCTTCTATTTAAAACACGTCAACCAGTCATCTTTTACAGTCACATTGCAAAAAATAATTAGTTGGCAAATAGTGAAGTTGTGGTAATGAGTGTGAGTTTGGAACATTGTGTTAAAAATTGCCTCCCTACACTTAAGAAAAGTTATTAGAAATTACACTTTTCATTAAGTGGGACCTGCATGCATAAAATTTCCTCATAAATGCTAAAAAAATGATAAGAATATTGAAATTTTTTGTGAACATCAGAGCTCTATGTTAACAGTAAGCTACTTATGCTGAATTACATTGCTTTAGCATTGTCCTCTCTATATATCTGTTACAGATGAAAGTAATAAAATCTAAGATTCTTAAATGCTACAGATAAATGAAAACACTTTGTATTTGTTGCAGCTTTTTTGTTAGGCTCAAGTGAGTCTTTTAAGATTGGGTTGGAGTCACTGTCTTTAATTTGCAATAGGAGGATGAAAGTTGTAGTCTTCTGTTTCCTGGTGGGATCTCTGTAGGTACATGGATCACAGTCAAGATAGTGCTACCTAAAGGTTGCTTCAGGTCCTCCCAATCCCAGCATTTCTCTGTGGCACCAACCTGTTCTACTCTTCTGTCTTAGACAAGCAGCCACAGTCTACTGCTAACATTCAAAATTGTGCCAGGTGGGTCAGTTGGCACAAAATCCAGATCCTAAAAGGTTTCACTTCCTTTCCACTCTGGGATGTACCTTGTGCTTGTGCTTCCTTTAGCAGTGCAGATGTTCCAGGCTCATGCCACAAGGAGGCCAAGATCAAGCCAGGGTCAGCTAGTGTGAGTTTCCAAGTGAGCTTTTTCTCACATGTGAACCTGCTCTCTGTGCTGCTACTCAGACGAGGGTTTAACAAGTCCCCAGACACAGAATCTGGGACTGGCACATGTAAACCACATTACCTATTTACGTAAAATATTTTTCATATGCAAGTAAAAGGACAGCCTAAGCCTCTAATAAAATCACAGCTCAAAGCAAACGTTTATATTTTTATTTATTTTTTTTTAATATTATCTGTTTCTGCAACAGCGTCCCTATTACAATCATTAGTCTTTTCAGGGCCAAACTTTATTTACAGTGTGAAGGCTCATGGAGTGGTCCATCTGGCTCCTGGCTGAGAAGAGAACCTTCTATGCCAAAATGCACCTCTGAGAGAAAGCACACGGGATGTGTAATGGGGCTTAAGCTAGAAATGTCAAAACATTTTGCATATCCTCATATTTGCAGCATCAATCATGACAAAATCTGGATCTCTCTCAGTTTTAAATATTTAAAAATTGCATCATGTAACCGTTCATGAGTTCTGTCTTATTGTTTGCTAGTAAGCAAGAAATTTCACAATATCAAAACAGTCAAGCCTCTGCACAAAAGCCTATTGATTTCTGAATAAAGAGACCTTTTGAGGACAAAACATACTAAAACCTCTGAAACTAGAATTGAAAGCTCTGTAATGTTTTGGATGTTAACACTTTATGGGGTTGTCACTAGACATGCTGATGTAATGGAATATATAAGAAACTAGAGAGATGGTATTTTCTTGGTCTACAAGGCCAAATATCAGTGGTGAAATCTCTAATTCATCTGCAATCCTGAAATCCAAAAAGCAGTTCTATTGCACATGAGGACATGAACCTTGTCTGAGTAATTGATCTGAATTTGGGCTTGAAGGTTTGTTCATCACCTGTAAGTGTTCCCTATCCTGACTTGTGACATGACACAAAAAAGAATGAGCAAAGAAAAGTTTGTCTGGGAGCAGTGGAACTTCCAGACCTTGCCTATTAAATTAATACTGAAAGCAAAACTTATGCTAGGTACCTGACCCTGAGCAATGTTAGCTGAGAAGCAAAGAAAATTAATAGTTTAAATGAGCAGAAAGTCCCAGAGCTCTCAGCATTTATAGGAAGTAAGGGAGGGGGAACCCAGAAAACACCTGAAGGGTAAGATTTTCTAGATTATACCTAATAACAACTCAGCCAGCATGGCTGATGTTAATGATCTGTGTGCAACGGGCCCAAAGGTTGCCACATCTGAACTGTGCTTCCTTCTTACAGAAGTGACAAGCAGGAAATATTCTATTACTGTTCCAGCCAGATCTGTAATGACTTCACTGCCTTTTTCCCTGCTGTAGGTAAAGGCTTACCCATGCAATTTCCTTCTTTTGTCTTCACAGTGTTGAGGATAATTTATTTCAACCTCTTTGCAGGGGGCATTTGAAACTAAAGTTATTTTTAGGGAGAAATAAATTCTTTCATGTAAGATGCGGGAGTTGTTGCTCCTCAGGCAGCTTGGAAAATGAAAGGCACTTGAAGTCTTTTTAAAAGCTGGGTTCTGATGTTTAGCTTGAGATCAAAGAGGGATTGAGAAAAGGAGGGGAAGCCGAGTTTCTAGTAAGCTATCGGTATATACAGGCTTGTATATGTGTCCTTTGAAGGACTTGCCATTGCATTTCTGATCTTTGAACTCTTTTTCTTATTTTATGAAGGTGAATTGAATTTCTTTTCAGTTATCTTATTGTGAAACTAATGACTATGCCTTAAATGCCTTAAGAAGATTTTACAAACCTAAAAAAAGAACGCAGTATCTGTAACTTCGTTATTTCACTCACACTTTTTCTTTTTGGTAGGAAAAATGCCAATGTAGTTTTAAAAGATTAACATCTGAAAATATACTTTACCAGGTTTTTGAAAGCACAGTTCAGGATTTTGCTGTCATACTATAATACTTTAAGCTCAGTGCTGTTACTTCAGTGTATTTATTTTGTTTGCAGTAAACCTATTTTCTTTTCAAGCTGTTTTATCTTTTGAGAGTGGAACATTTGAAATTTAAAATTCATCTTGTTGCTACTTTTACAAATACTTGCAAAGCCAGTGCTGACTTGTGTGAAGAATAATAATCAAGATAAATGAGCTACTAATAGCATTTGCAACTAATGCAGATGCCAGCCAAGTGTCCCCAGCAGAATGACAAAACCTTCTTGTTGTTTTTGATCTAATGCAAGGTATACCACTTACTTTCTGACACTTTGAGGGAAAGCATAGCTAATGGTGTGTAGCTGGGGGCAGTGCTGTCTATTTATCAGTGTAGGTAGCTGAGAGATTGGTTGTAGAGCTCAGAAGCAAGCTGTATTGATCTCAGCTACACTCCACGCTCATTGTTTCCTACACTTACCCAACCTGATGTTACTCACTGGGGCCAGGAATCAATTAGGATTTATGGCTTCTGCAATGGAAAATACATAATACAAGAGATATACTTTCCAGTATTGTGTGACATGAACATATTTTGGGTTTTGACAAGAAATAGAACCAACAAAAATAAGAAGCGATTTCTATTAATATTTTCATACAGTAGTAACAGCCTCCATTAATACAGATTTTTTCTTTGTAGCTCTTTAAGACATTTACTGAGATGGAGAAGGAATGTAAATTCCCATTATTAACAGCTTTGTGAGACTGATGCAAGAGAGAGAAGAGCTGCCTTGCTTCAGGGAAGAGGTGGTTGAAGTAAGAAGTGTGGAAGCATACTCGCAAGAGTGGTTTGGGTGCTTATAAATATTGATGCAGTAGTGTCTTACATTGTGATGATTTCTGAGCTTCACAAATTCATGAGCTTCTTGTTACGTGACTACACGGTTTTGTCAATAGAGAATGATAGCTTTTAATACAAAATTCTAGTACATTTGCAAGCATATGGTGGAACCCCTGGAGAGGCACTGATTTGGATCAAATGAGTGATAGAGACAGAGATGATAACATGAGGGGTTTATTACTCAGTTTGTTTCTTTCTGGGAAAAAAGATGGATTGATTATTTACTTACAACCTTCCCTGTTTCTTTGTTGTGTGCCCATGTCACACATCACAGGAATGACATTAGAGCAAAATATTCAACCCACTGACAAATCAAGTGTTCCAAGTAAGTTCTATTGTCACTCTCACCCAAGAAGCCTCAATGAAATTAGGCGCAAGGCTGCAACAGAAAGCAGAATAAAATGGCCCTAAGCTCAGCACTGATTGCACCACAAGCAAACTGCTTAGTAAAAGCAGAGAACATAATTTAAGTGCCTGGGAACTCCAGGTTCACCACCCAGCTGATACAGATTTCTGTGGGATCTTCCAATGTGTACTTGGCACAAATTGTGAGAAAGGAAGCAGGGGAAACTCCAATGATCTTTGGAAAAGCACACACTCAGCTCTTTCCATGCTCATATATCCCTTTTTTGCTAGGGTCATGCTACCCTGGGGAATGAACCTGGCTAGTGAAACCCTCTGGGAACACCCCTGGAATCTCTCTGTATATTGAGGATGTGTTGGGAACACCTTGGCTTCATATGGTTACATTCTTCAAAGGTTTCATAGCAGTCTGTGGTAGCTATGGCAACAATAATCACCTTAGCACAGAAGAAAGCAAGCAGTTCAAAGACACTGGAAATTGAACCCATTATCATAGAGGTACCTGCTGACACTGCAGATGCTCATTGGAAGAGGATAGAAGTCAGCACTGATACAGGTGCATGGACTATCAGAAAAGGACAATTGCACCTTCACCTCACCCATCCCCACAAAGTTCCTACCTATTATTGAAATAGTCTGGGACCTGGCATGCCTGGCACATATCTGCAAAAGCAAACAAAGCCTAAAAACTACTTATTTCCTTACAATCTCATTTCTACTGCACAGTGTGTTCCAGTAGTCCAGAACTGTCAGATGAGACCATTGCCATGGCAGGTATAGCAGACCTGATGTTAGCCTCTGCTGACTAAAATGTTGGCAAGGTGGTGCCCTCAGTACCTACCAGCTCAGAATAATGAAAACAGTAAATCCCTAGAATTGTTTATTTCCTCCTCTTGTTCCCTTGTGATGCCCCCAGGGCTGCCATGGCTACTTCGGTCCTTACACCAGGAGGCAACCAAGCAAACTCATGAATCCAACAACAAGCAAAATAACCTTGCTGGGAAGACCCCACCCTGCACAGGCACCTCAGGCAATAGCAATTAGGCTTTGCAACCTGCTTGAGGGTTGTTTTTCCCCACCAGTTTTTTATCTTTTAGCTCCCACTAGGTTTGCTGATGTGAATTATCTCCAGGTGACTGCTCTCCATCATGGCTGCATCTTTCTCTAACCCTTTGCCAAGTGTGGTTCCCCAGCTTATCACTGTTGTAAAATAAAAACCTAATGTAAGCTCTGATGACATTGATCTCTGTCTTCTCCATCTTTCTGTCTGCTCTGCACTGAAATATTTTGTTTATAGCATTCAAAACAAGTACCAGTGGATATAAAGTAGTTGGCAAGCAGACAGAATACACCATTTTTGAAATTTTATTTCAATAAATTAGTGTATATTTTTCCTCCTGGCTATTTTGACAAAGATTCCATCAGTAGATGTGAAAAACATCATAAAGTAAAATATCCCCCAAATTGCTGCTGGCAAATGGTAGTGTCTATTTCCAAACATGAGCACCAAGTAATTATATACTTTAGGAAATCTCTCTTTGAATTACATATTCAATCAGAAAAAATAGACAAGATTATCCTATAAGTGAGAACATGCATTGTTATTAAAACAGCAGTAGCCTAAAGAGCAATTTCTTGGCATTAGGTCTTCTCTGAGAAGCACAACAAAGACTGCATTTTTCTTGGTGTCATTGCCATACAATTTTGAATTTCAGCGATTTCAGTTTCTCTTCTTCTGTTTTCCACCTTATATTTCTTTTGGACTTGGTCCCTCAGTGTTCCAGGATTGTGGGTGTTAGCATGATTAGGTCAAGTTTTTTCACAATAGCATCCCCTTAAAATGACTTTTGGGAACAGACATGCTGATTCCCACTTTGGTCTGATTATTTCAGTCCAGTGGGATGCCCTTGTCAGAACGTATGCTTCTTTCAGTAGATAGCAAAAAAGCTGAGCTACAAACTACAGCTTAAAGAGAGGTAAAAAAAGAGCTTCTCTGAAATAGCTATAATGTTCTCTCTACAATATATTTTATATTACTTTGTAATTTCCCACTTGCTGCTTACACTAATGGAGAGCTACATCTTTGTGAAATTAACTCACAAACTTCTCTTTAGCATCTTTAGATGTCAGTGAAAATGTTGAACAGTAATTTGGGTATTATTCTTGGCTTGATCTATTGCTCACCTTCCTTCAGTCCCTTTTCTGCCAAAGCTTATTAAGCTCACAACTGGTCTTATCCATATAATCATATCTGCTCTCAGGAAAATAAAGTGGATTTGATGCTAGTAGTCAATTTTGTACAGAGGATAATGGGAGGTTTTCTAATTTTTTTAAGAAGATTCACAACATCAAAGAGCAAAGAAAGCAAACCTGCAGTCTCTTATTTTTCATTTTTCAAGAAAACAGTGCAGTTCAGATGGTATTTAGGTTTTCCTCCCTCTCATATTGAAGGTATCAGCTTTGGTTTTAATTGCTGAATTCTCTGTGGTACCTGTAACTTATCAAATTAAGGCTTTGAAGGAAGGAGTCTAATGTCATCTTTGCAACTCATATACCAAACTGATCAAAAGCTCTTCAGTCTTTTCACTTAAACTGATTTAGGATAATTTAAAAGTTATGTGCAAAAATGGAATTTAGCAACCAGGGCAAATAACTTCACAGAATGGTCAAAAATATGTTGTAGTATCCACCGGTGGCACAAATTTTACATGACTGTAGACACTCAGTGAATAAAAAGCGGACTGCATCCTGCGATCATGTCCTCCTTCTCTTATTTCTCCACACTCTTTCTATTTTCTAGGCTGGTGACTCACTAGGTTTTCTTTCTGTACTTTAGCATATCCTTATCTGAAGGACTGTTGGACATGAGTTCTGCTTTGTTGTCCTATTGTATCCTCAAAAATAAATATCTGAATCTTCTGGTAAGAAAAAAATACAAATACAAATACAAATACAAATACAAATAAAAATACAGATGCAAACAGAATTAAATCAACTCTCCCAGTTTCAGGACATGCAAAGAAATGCACTAAATATTTCTTCCACGTGACTGTTCTGTGAGAGCTGGGTTGTATTTTGCTTCTGCTACCTATGTTTCAAAATAAAAGAATAAGGAGACAGAAAATCTGTCTTAGGAAGGGTTGGATGCTCTTAGTGTAGAGTAGCATGACTTTGCAGGCCAGAGCAGAAGACCAGAACAGGTTTGCTGCAGTGTTTTTGTCATGGCAGCTTGGGGTGGGAGCCCTGCCTCTGCCCAGCTGCTGCACAGGGAAGCTGGGTGCCAGAGATTGGGGCTAGATCCCATACAAAGGGACAGAAGAGGAGCAGGTGATTAGGATTAGAGGTAAATTTAGTCTAAATTTTAGCTTTGATCCACAAATTTATTTACTTCACATTTCTGTAGCACAGAGTAGAGCTGAATCCAAGACTACAGAAATAACAGTCAGGCTGTACACAGAACTACCCTTCCTATAGATACAGAAAGCACATTCCTTACCTCTCTTCCCCTCCCTCCCTCCCTTTCAGCTTACAAGAAGTGAGAGAATTAAGGCTTTTTCACTTAAAGTTGGGGTAACTATTGGTGAGGCTGCAAAGATGGAGAACTCCATTACAACTTTTTTATTCTGTCTCAGAATTTTTTTTGCTCTATCTTTGCCTTATTAAAACTGTGAGGCCAGATTTTTAGCAGAGGCAAAGTAACGTAACTGGGGAGATCAATTAAGTTATGGGGATTTAAATAATGAGGAATTTTACCCCTCTATCACTTGCATCTTATGTACCAATATGCTTTTTTTTTCAAATGTGATTATGTATTTGCTAAGAATCACAGCTTATAGAAAATGTGAAGTGGCAAAAAGCACTGCCACATAGGAAAATAGAAGAAAAAGCAGAAAAGGACAGAATTGCCCCGGTAAATTTTTCTCAGTGTTGCAGTTTGCCAGCTTAATAATACATAATCTTTGCTTCTTTAAAAAAAAATTATGATAATGGGACCTCAATTTGTGTTTCTTTTCTTTTCCTTTTTTTTTTGATTGAATGTTTAAATATTTATTTCAAATTAGAGCACTTATATTTATATATTGTATCACACATTGTAGCAGCTCTTCAATAAAGAATAATTTCTTGCATGATATTTGCTTCTGCATAGTTGCCACTGCTGCCATTCACTAACTGAGAGGCATCATGAACATCAGGCTTTAGCATAATTATATTTTCTACCTCCTAGTTGAGATTTGTACTCTGTTTCCAGTGTCTATAACTGGATGAATGTCTGTGGTTTGAAAGAAAAAAAAAAAAAAAAGAAAAAGGTATAAGCACTGTTTTTATTAAACCTTCCCCTTAGCTCTACACAATGTCTCTTATTTTTTTTTTTTTTGTCTTTGTAGACTCCATGATTTTTTAATGTTTGCTCCATTGCTTGTAGAAAGTTGAGAGGATATGAGAAGGAAAGAGAAAGCGGTCAAAATAATTCCATTTTCTACTTTGTGAAGAGAAAAATCTTTCTCTGGGCTACAGCTAAAAAATATAAATTATATTTTCCTTTTGCAATTTCTAATACATTTTATTTAAAGAAAAAAGTCCCTTTTAATCACAACTTTTTTTTTTTTTAAAGAAGTCATATGCTTTGCAAAATCTCATGAGTAGGTGATACACGTACTTGAATTTGTACAGAAAAAAAAGAATTTTACAATGGGACAGACACTGAAGATTTGGGCAGGGAGAAATCTAATGAGGTTCAACAAGGGCAAGTGCAGGGCCTTGTGCCCAGGGAGGAGCACAAGGTACCCCAAGTACCAGCACAGGCTGGGGGCTGACCTTCTAAAGAGCAGCTCTGCATTTTGGGGATGACCAGCTGGCAGTGTGACCCTGTGGCCAGTAGAGCCAATGGTGTCCTGAGATATATTGGAAGAGAGCAGCCAGCAGGTTGAGAAGGATGTGAGGCCAAAATATTAAAGGCTAATGACTCAAAGAAATGGCCCCTTACAAAAGCAGTGGGTGCTTTGTTTGAGGTCACATTTGCACCCCCCAATCGCAGGGGAAAAGAAGTTTTGAGTGTGTGGTGGTGAAACCTCTAACCTGTAATTATCGCTCAGTGTTAACATTGGCTCAGGTTGAACACACTTTGGACCATAAACTGAGTACTCACAGGCATCGGTGTGATTTGACCTGAGTGTTAAACCAAGTTTGTGCCTGACTTTGGTATATTTATCCACTATATACAATTACAGGGAAAACCGTTCTCAACTCATGTGTTTTAAATCAAATCAAGTTTGAAGCAGTTTATTCATTTATTGACAGAATGTGATTAACTGGAGAACAGCTAAATCTCCATATTAGTCACTTCTAAAATGTTAATAAGCACTTAAAGTTTCTAAACACACTTCTATTATTAATCCATGAAAATTTTCATCCCACAAAGATAGATGCACACATTCTAGTCCCACTTCAATCACCCTGCTCACCTAGTTCTGATAAAATGCTCATCAACATTACAGCATCCTATGTTTTGAAGAGCTGTAGCAGAGACGGTGCTCAGGACTAGTTCTGCTTCATGACTTGCTGAGGAATGAAAACACCCTGTCTCCTAACAGCTGCATTTTAGAGAAGGTGAATAATGATTATTGACACTTAAAATTACTAACAATTGGCTGCTGGAGACAATGAAGCAAATCTAATGTTAATGCTAATTATGGGTACAAGTCAGGTGTGTTTTAATAGTAATTCTCAAGGGCAGATGCACTTAACTTCCATTAGTTTTAATAGGAGTTATCCATATGAATCCATGCATATCAAAATGTAAATTATACCTTGTATGTAGGAAATTCAAGCCATTCTATTTAGAGCAAAGAGAAGTGGTTTAGTCAGAAATAGCTTTCTTCTTACAGGATGGCAATTTCATTGGGACGTTGCTTTTCAGGTGCAGACTCTCCATTTTTCAAAACACCTACTATTTGCTGCTATCTGCAAAGAACATCAGTAGATTTTTAGGAAGTCTGGTTTATGTGAGTCTGGTTTCTCAGCCAAGAAACCATCCTTTTGGTACTGAACTGCAACTGATTAATCTACCACTGCCTTAAATACAAGGCTGTGTATACTTTGTTGTGTTGGGTTACTACTTGCAGGAAATTAGGATTTGTTTCATGAGCTAGAAATAAGCTAAAAAATTTTAAGAGATCTTTTAACATTTTAAGGGTCTAGTATAAAGTCATATTCTTTTAAATAGGACCATTTTTTATTCATTTTGATATATCAAAAGAAGTAAAGGCTTATTTAAAATTCTGATTTCCACAAAAAATGTAAAAAGGAAATTTCTTACGTGTTGAGGAAAATACAACAGGTTTTGGAACGGAAAATTACAAGTGCACTGCAGACTTTAGATATCCTCTTGTTTGCTGCTCAAGTTGTTTAACAGAATTAACGAAGATCTCAAATCAGGGAAAAAAAACTCCAAGTTTGTTGTCTGAATTGGTGGGGATTACCCATTGCTCCTTGTTCGGTTGAGTGTCCCTTTACCCAAGGCTAATAATATGCCTCTAAAAGCTCTAATGTCATTGAGAAGAGAAAAAAATCCCCCAGGAGAGCAATTCAGAGATGTTAAATTTGGCTGTGTATCTGGTTTGCCAATTTGAGGGCATCTCTCTCTTTACTGACTGCAGATGGAGTCCCTGGAAAGACCGTGGCCACCCTAGGCAAAAGTTAGTTTGTAGAAATACCTTCCTCTTTTTCTGCGTGTCTCTCTAAAGGCTTGCACACCACCATCCAAGAGAACAGTTCTTTTTAACTATTTTTGCCTAAAGGATTCAGATTTTCTATTAAGATTAAGGATTTTTGGTGTTCATGTTGGTTTTGCCATTGAAAATACTTCATTTAGTTTTTCATGGTAAATTCAGTTTGCTGTAAGATGGAGAGTGCTTCTCGTGAAAAGCAGAGTTCTGTTACTTTGATACATGTATGAGTTTTGTTTATTTTAGTGGTTTGGATAGGTATTAGTACATTATTTCTCTGCAGTCTTAGTGATTTTGTTCCAGATTTGATAAGAAATAATTTTGAATTTGAGCATAGGAAAATGTGATACAAATCATAACTAGCACTGTTGTCTACATGACTTTCAGTAAAGGACCCTTGGGATTATGTACTAAACAAATGTATTAATATGACAGGACCTGTTTCATTGGTTTGTGTTCTGAAAGACAAGGTGAAATAGGAAATTCAGACAGCAGGTAGGATGAAGTAAATTATTTGAAGTGGGTCCCAGATGATATAATAGCTCAAATCCACGAGAATTAATAGCAGTGCACAAGGCCTTTGAGAGACCAAATTCTCACTGAAAACTTCATAAATTCTGTTTCTTTATTCAATAGGTTCTAATCTGAGTACACTTTCAACCATATCACTAAAAGCCTTCCTGTTACCCAACAAGGAGTGATCTCCTCATTTTGACAGACTCTACCTATTTATCTTTGTTATTTGTACTGGGTGAGCTAGCCCTGTTTTATAGTATTGACCATGATCAGAAAAACTTTTAAATTATGCTACAGGCAATTTTTTCTTCTTTCTGATATTTACATTTAAAACCAATGAAATATCACAGTTACTGTAATAAAGATCTTCTTAGCTTTGTATTGTATGCTACATATGACATATTTCCGAAGTGGAATGCAGGCTTCTTCTTTCCATATTATAGCTTTTATTAATGTCCTTCACTGTGACAGTCTTTATTAGCACCATTTTTTTTTTGGTGTTCTTACAAGCAGCGTATGAATTTCCAGATTCAAAGTTGCATTGATGTTTGATCACATTTCTTTGTCAAGGAGCAAGGCATCTCAGGACTGTCAGTCTTTAAGGAAGTGTTCATGCCTTTAATATGCTTCAAATGATTAATATGAATGGCTCTGGTGCAGTGGAGACAATGTGGAGGCGGCTCCTACTCTGTGCAGGAAGGAGATGAGGACATGGCTCTGACTTATTCCTTCCAGTCACTGTGCCAAACTACCAGTCAGTCAGAAAGAAGAATATTTGCTCTTTAGATTTTCAGCACTGCTTTTATTGCTTGTATTGAAAGTTAAGTAAAGGTAATGACTGTGTACGATCAAAGTAAGTTTCCTTAATATGTATTTAGACTCCTGAAAAATATTATCAATTCTTTGTAGATCCTCACTTCTTTTCAAAGGTATCGGTTGTTACAGACACTTATTTTGTATTTAGAGTAACTAAATCTAGAGCCTGCATTTGTATTCATTGCCTTAATTACTTTCACAAAGTCCAAATGAAGTGGGAGTGCTTGTGTTTGTGTATTGTCCATTTAGTAAGTAGGTCACGCCAGTGGCATGCAGTTGTTCTTATCAACCCTGTGACAGTGCAATGGCTCCCTGCTGCTATGTTAATACTAAAGCAAAGTCAAGGGAGCTTATTTTCAAAGACACACAGACACTAATCTCACAGTGACACCATTTTATTACATTGTCAAGATATCTGTGCCTTCTTCACGTGGCACAAGTGTGTGGGTATGGACAGCTGTGTGTCCAGCACGGTCCTGCTCAGAGCTTACTGGATGTGAGACAGGTGTGGCCTGGAAACTGTAGCTGCTCAGAGCTCTGACCTAGAAAATAACCTCTGCTGAGGTTACTCTGTCACATTAACCTCACACCATGTGAGACAGGTGGTGTCCTGCACCATCTCTGAGGCCTCCAGGCTGAGCTGGACCCTCTCCAGCCAGCTATAAGCATGAGCAGCTCAGGCACACATCTTGACTTGTCTCTGTAGATGCGCCTTGAGTAACTGAATGACCACTGGAAGACTGCAGGTGCAAATGTTTGCAAATATTTGACATTTTTTTTCCTTCTGTCACTGTCCACAGTATCCTGCTCAGCTCAGATAGCAAGGAAATGTTCTAGTTCGCCTAAAACAAATCAGTTAGGGAGAGCTGCTTGCAGTCCTGTGGGTTTTCTTTTCTAAAAATGCAACCAGGACTCACGGCCATGGTTTAGCAGTCCACTGTATTAGAAATGAACACAGCAGAAGTTCCTTGCAGACATAAGTCTGACTTAAATTTGGTGTTCTTGTGGTTTTGAGTGAGTAGAGCTGTGATCTGAACAGCTGGTCTAAATGTGACTTGAATTCTGTCTACAACCTGCCCATTTTTGAAAACAGAAGCATTTGAATACTTCAGAGTTTTTCATGTACTGAAAAGCTATTTTGCTACATTCTGGAATATGAGCTAATTAAGCTCAGTTTTAGTTCCATTTCATTTTGATAGAAATAGATAATTTACATATTCAAAAAGATTTTGTTTAGTAAAACCCAATTATTGTGGGTGAAAGGAATATGGAGTAATGATTCATTGCATTTACTGCTTGACAAAAATCTCATCATACTGTTTAATAAAAAGATCGCCGCTTAGTGCCTGGTTAAGACATGAAAAAGCCATTGCACTGTTTAAAGCACATCAGAAGCAAAGAGATGATATAGGTCAGAAACTCTACAAAACTGGAGAAACATTTTTTATTGAAGAAAAACAATTTATATGTTTTCATCATATTGAAACTACTGCCTTTATAAAAATCAAATGTTTTTAATTCTAAATTAGAAAGAGATACAGAGCAGGCTGCTTGTTGCCTGCAGGAAATCTTCCAGGCTGTTTTCTGACATTCTAAATATAAAATACACCATATGAGAAATGTTTGATTCATTCTGAAGCCTGTGATGAATGTCTGCCAGGAACCATTGACCATTGCCTCATCTCAAGTGGAATCAAATTGGAAGTTTCCCAGAGAAAGTAAAGACAGACCTCTGGAGTTCAGTATTTAATCTAAGTCCCTTGTATACCTTTCATCTTGCCTGAGTAGATAAAGAAAATTTTTTTTCACAGTTTGGTGAGAAATGACCACTGTCAGCTGTACAGTGAGTCTGTAAATGTGGTAATGTAATTGTTGAAAAACAAGGCCAGTGGATCATTAGAAAAGTTGTCCACCCTCATTTTTTTTCATTCCCTTCTTTTCATTCAACTCCCTTTTTTTTCCGTGCAAAAACTGGGAAAACCCGGCCCAAACTCTTTGTTTAATTTAAAGGCATTCTGTCTCCTGAAAATGTTTTAATGAGACCTACCTCTTTTCCTGACTCTTTTGCAATAGGAATTTCATATGGAAGTCGAAACTCTGCCATTAAAATGCCAGAACACAACACACAAAAGGACAGATAAAAAAGTCCATAAACATGCCAAATTTATAGACTGTTTAGCCATAAAACACACGCACACTATCTTAAGGTATTTTGAGTACTACATAATACAAAGATAATTGAACCGTAATAACAAATTGAATGAAACATTCATAAGCATGGAAACAAAAAATCCTGTGAGATTTAATTCACAGCCTGTGTGAGAGTTAAAGAACAATAACAGACAAAGTAACATCTAAATGTGTGACGCTTCTGCAGATTTGTGACTGGCATTCATACCAACATTAAATGTGCAAACTTGTTAGCATTTTCTCATACATTTCCTGTTCTTTTCAGAAACTTCTGGGTTTATTGCTGGCTACTGCTCAAGCTTAATTTGTGTGAAAACTCTCTTTCTTCCTCACAGAAAAACTAAAACAAGGGAATTTCAATTTAAAAGGTCAAGTCAGTATTTGTTGCCTTTTAACTACAGCTTTCTATTGTAAATTGTTGCTGAGAAATTAATTGGATAGAGTCAAGAGGGTATTCTTCATGACATTATTCCAGGGCGTAGTTTTCAAGCTGTTTCCTACAGAGACAAAAACACATTACAAGTTCTGTCCACATGTAAGATAGCATGCACTGGGGCATAATGATAAGCAGATGGCATTATTTGCAGTGGAAGTAATAGCAACCAGAAGCATTTCTGCCTACATTATTTTGCAAATGTTTTTATATTATGTTGTGTTAAAGGCTGGAACTTTATGTACTTTGCCTTTCTAAAGCATAGGTATTGAGAGCAATTGATGAGAGAGCTGGTAGTGATAAGTAAATAGAGTGGTTATTGGGAAGCAGGTAGTAATTAAAAACAAAATTGCATCAATTGCTAGAAAAAGACAGAACAAGATAGAACAAACACTAGTGAAATGTTCCAGAAAATGGAAGAAAGATGAAATTGGATGATGGTCTTGTCATTAAAGATATTGTTTTGGAAAGTCTTTACATGAATATGCCATTCAGAAAATCTGAAGCTTCTAACTTTTATTACCAATAATATTGCCTAATTTACCACCACCATCTGCCTGGCAATTATTGTTGGAAGTAGTGCATCCAAGGCAGAATATTTCAGAGAATGACTCTGTAGTTCATGGATGCATTGTGAGATAGAATGTATTAGGGAGATTCCCAGACTAGCAGAGACCTAAATCACAAATTTCACATACACGTGTGTACACACAAATATATGCAGGTGTGTGAATGAACAATATGTCTCTGCACGTGCATCTATACATACTAAAGTAGAATTGAGCCTTATGCCATTCCACTATGATACACTATTGCCAGGTTAATGTTCCCCTCTCGAGACTTAAATAAATCTCTGCGTTTGAAAAAATAAAAAAAACAATCTATTTAGAATATTATTATAATACTTCCCTCTGCAAAGGTATTTTGTATGAACTTGGAGTTATATTTCCTCTAGACATATGTCCTCATGACCTTCTGCACTTGGAGCTAGACTGTAACATTTTTAGTGTGACCAATACATTGGAAGACATGGTGCAGAAGGCACTTACATCTGTGGCAAGTCCCAAAGGGAGTCAGCCTCCAAAGGCACAAGGGGCTGTATGCAACAGTGACAGTACCTGCTGGAAGACTGCAACATGTCCTCCCTCTAGCAGTGGCACAAAACAGCTGGTGTGGAAAAAGGATGGGCACTGAACACAAGCCAGCCTGTTCCCAGCTGTGCTGTAGAGCACAGAGAGCTGCTTTCCTTCTTACCCCTGCAGTGAGGAGCAGGATGTTGTGTCACCATGGACTGCAATGGGAGGACAACTTCAGGCACTGAATTCACTGCAACTGCCTGCTGGGAGAAAGGACAGAGATGAGACACTGCTGTACATCCTGCTGTATTCCACAGAGGATACAATCAGAGGGAGAATCACCATACTCTTGGGAAATGCAGTATTTGGTGGGAAACAAAAATCTGTGCCTTTGATTGGAGCAAAAATGAAACTATTTTGGAATCAAGTGTGAGAAATATGCCTCCTCTGTCAACTCCTCTGTTAAGAAACTCAAAAATAATAGCAACAATAATTTGATAATAATTTGATAGTGCATCCAGACAATTAATTTATGGTCTATCCTGGGGTGACCATATCTCATGTTTTGGATATCGTTCCAGTGATTCTACCACTCAAATGTGATAACCTGATAAGAAAGATCACCAAGGTATTTTGATATTCTTATTTATTTGTATCATGGCAAGGGCAAGAGGTCTGAGAACAGAGAAGTCACTGAAGTGTAGAGTACAACCCTTGCACTGAACAGTTTGTAGTCTGAGCAGGTGAAAGAATCAAAACTGGAGAAGGCTTTCATTTTGTGCATGAGAAACAGAGCCTCAGCCACAAATCTGGGGATTCCTGGTGTCTGTGGAGTTTAGATTGCAACCTGGAAAGACACTGAAGTATGTGTTCAGTTATGCAGGAAGCTCTCTAGCACAGAAAGCAATAAGAACTGTGTCAGAATACATATTATCCTTATTTTCATGAGTTTCTTCAAGGATGTAAAGGGCCATGTTAGAAATCAAATTAGGATCCACCAGATGATTTAGCAACAAGACTGACAACTGCAGAAACCTGATTTCCTCTCTGGGGTTCAGCTAACACTACTGTTACTATAAAATACCTTACAGAAATGCAGGGCCTCTATGATAGCTGCATTGAGTACTCATTCCTGACTGTTTAGCCATGTCAGCATGGACATCAGCAAAGACAGCATTTCACTCCTCTTGCTGACTCTGTCTGCAGTTCAAAGGTAGATTAGTAGCTGAGCTTCGAATGTGACATGCATCTGCCACAGTGACTTCAGCAGAGAGACTCTTAAGAGCCAAATGACATTCTGAGAGAAAAGTGATACTGTGAAGAAATACCAGTAAAAGTCCTGAGGAAAGTCTTTCACACCTAAGATTAAGTGAAGTATTGTCCGTGTCAACTGAACTGGTGCAATCAGAAAAAAGCCAATTACAGAAGCAATCATGTTAAACTAAAGACTGTATTAAAAAAAAAAACCCAAAACATTCTTTTTCAAGTCCAATATCAACGTTATAAATTTGAGGTACTCTATTTTCATAAAGGATCCTGTGCACCCCAGCATTGTACACAGGCCTAAACATAGCTGTTACATTGAAATCAATGAGGGCACTGCGCTGTAAACAAAGGAACAATTTTCCCCGGTGAGCCCAATAAAGTTTGTTTCAGTCATTTCAGGATGTGAACTGCAGTCTGTGTGAAAGTCTTTTCACAGAGCTTCAAACCACAGTACATCTGTTTCTCTCACCTAGCTTACATGGTTCCAAATGGCAAAGCATTAGCTAAAAAACAAACAAGATAATTTTTACTGCATTATGCTTCCGTGCGATAATAAAGCTAAATATTATTTTTAACAAATTGATATCTAGCTAGTGACCTACCATATGTGATAATGACCAAAATTTAAATAGAAAGTATTAATTCTATGTCTTTGCATGTAAGAAATCTACTGCATTGAAGATGTAGCTTTTGTCATATAATTTAGAAAATACATCAATAATAACTTTGAATATAGCTGTACATATAGGAGGAATACAGCAGGATCAATACACATAGTCCCAAACACCACCCTCATTTTGATTCTTAAAATCTCTTCCTTGACATATAAGTGACATATAATAGGTACAGAAAACAGATAGAAAATCCTGGGTTACCTATGGGATTTCTTTTCAGCAATCCTTATGACTTACAGAGGATCAAGGTTGGATCCATATGATCTTGAAATTTTTCCTGCAGTGGCTTTTTGCAGTCATAAGTGGAAAATGAATTGCAATGGATTTTATAGGAGCATGTGGGTTAAAACTGGCTGAAAGACTATAAACAAAAGATTATGAGAGTGACTAGGGGAAAAATATCTCGTAGGGTAATGGAGGGTGCAGATTCAGGATTGGTCCTATTTAACATCTTCATTAACAAACTGGAAGAAAGAATAAACAGCATGTTAATGAAATGCACAAATACTAAATTAGAAGGAGTCACAAATATTAGTGAGGACAGAAATATAATGCAAAGGCTCTAGGGAGAAATGTGGCAGGAAATAACAAAGCAAGCCACTACTCACAAAAAGCATACTAATACATTAAATCTAGAGCAGTGTGAATCAATGAGGGAAAATCCACAGAAGCAGTAACACTGGAAGAGATTCTGGGAACAACATATTAGATATGTGGTGCAATGTGACATGCTGGCAATAAAAGCCAATATATTCAGTGCCACATAAGCAAAGGCATAAAGTAATGGATCAAAGAGGCCGTAGCTTCTCTAAATGTTTCCCTACTAACAGGAAATAGAATATTCTTTTATGAGAACACAAGAGTCTTGATAATGAAGAAGACCCCCCAAGTGAGCATAGTTATGCTCAGCTGAAATATTAAGAGATTTGGTTAGAAAAATTCTGCGAGAAAGAACAGAGAAGAAGTGATACATAAATTTATGGAAAGTCTCTGATAAGGATAAAGTAGAAGATGGGTTAATGGCAGAAGAAATAACAGTTTAACTGAAAAGTTTTTTTAACTTTTATTCAGATCAACCACATTTTCTTCTGTAATGAAAGCTAGCAGATGACAAGCAGACACATAACTTGAAAAATGGAAATAATGCACACTTTCCTATTGGTAAAATATTTTTCCACATTTATCACCTACATATCAGTTGAATGGAAGGAATCTATTGTGAAAAAAGTGGGATCAATAGAGTTCCTCATGCTGTGTTAAATTTATACCTGGAAACAGCAGAAAATTGCTTGCTTCATTTGATTTTGGTTTTGGTGGTTATT
This sequence comes from Cinnycerthia olivascens, assembly GCA_035048155.1. Lineage (NCBI taxonomy): Eukaryota > Metazoa > Chordata > Aves > Passeriformes > Certhiidae > Cinnycerthia > Cinnycerthia olivascens. The sequence goes on along the minus strand of JAWWMU010000106.1, from coordinate 97,992,779 downwards.
TTTTTTTTGAGAGGTAAGTAGGTCTCTCAGAAAGAAAGAGAAACAGATAATAAAGTTTATCCTCATTTTTCTGGTGAGTTTTTTTAACAGGACCTACCTAAGTCTGTATGTTACATGAGTAGATTTTTTTTTTTAAGCAAAATGTCCTTTTTTTTGGCAGGATGGAGGGATACAAAGAAGAACAAAATACAAAAATCAACATTAAAACTAGTTGTGGCATTGATCTAATCCATGCTACGTTTGTGTTTTTGACACTGCATTCATTCTAACTCTATTATACTTTTCTACAGCTCACCCAGAATCTAGTAAAATTGTAACTGAATCTGCTAAAACATACAGTAAACATAACAATGACAATGAAACCATAACTGAATACAAGTCCTTGATCCTGGGAGTGATGCTGCTTCTACAAAAGGAGAGATTGAATAGATTAATATTCTTCAGTGCATAAAAAATGGGAAGGCATGGTTAACATTTATTTTTATACACATTCATATAAATACACTCATTAATATGAACAATATGGAAGAGTGAATAATCACTTCTCATTCTTTTTCTTCTCACAATAAAAGTATGCAAGAGTAGAAAATGAAAAGATCATCCAGCTGGGGTAAACAAGAGAAGAGTGTTATTCCACAGTGTGTGTAATTAAGCCCCAGAACTCATTAACAGAGGATGGTGCAAAAAGAGGTCAGAGAGATCATGAAAGATATGGGTATGGAGGGCACTGAGAAGAAAGTTCCACATGAAACTTGTTGCTCTGAAAGTCCCTAAACTTCAATTTACCAGAGCAATGCACTAAAACCTTAGGGCTCTCTCTGTGCGTACTCACTGTCTTATGCTGTTGCATATGCTGGGTGTTTCCAACCACACAATAATTATGCTATAGGCCTTGTACTATTAAATTGACCCAAGGAAGTATTTTTTTTTTTGCTAAAAGTTATTACTAAGCAGTAAAAATCACAAATCACAATCACAATGAAATACCTTGTGAAGGCACTTATTTTAAAAACAATTTCAACAGGGGGAATTTTGAAAGCATACACATACACACGCACACAACAAGGGTTGGGAAAATGGCAGAACAAGGAATTATGAATACTTTTTGGAGGAAAAGCAATGTTGATTGGGTGCAATCTTACAAACTGCTGTTTTACCATCAGGACCTGCATTAGGGTGCAAACACTAAGGTCTCTGAACTACTAAGAAACGATTCTGTGTTTGAAAAATAACATAAATGCCAAAATGTTTAAAAATTTAGTCTTCAGGGACTTCTCTCCACAGCAGAAATGTATAGGATATATTGTATAGGATTGTTAATGAAATTTTGATGTAATAATAACACTTTTTGGTTATAAAACATTTTTGAGAGTTTTAAGGGTAATATGTAGTGACACATTTGTTCTGTACGCACCAAGTCTAGTCCAGGGCAAAATCAAGCTTGTTTAAAAAGGTAATGTGGAACTGGATTGTAGCAAGCCTTAAGTGGTGGGAGGGGTCTTGTTTGGAAAAGCTAAAACCCAGCAGATGCTCTTGGGTGTGCGTGATTGCTTCCATAACTTGCTGTGGGTTTGCAAGATTTATGCATCTGTCTAGCTTCCTTAGGGTAGATGGAAGGGAATGTGCCTCTCACACTGCACCAATGAAAAAGCACAACCTTACATCTAAAGCGTATTAGACTCACTTCCTCAGCTCTTCTTTTCCTCTCTTTTCCAGCACCTCACAGATGTTGAAAGCTTTGTTAAAACTGTTAGGTTTTTTTAGTGGGTTAAATGTATATTTTAGTTCTCTTTGACAGGTGAGGAGAATAATTTTAGGTTTAAAGGTTTTTATAAGGAAAGAGCAGATATCTCAAAATACGTAAAAGACTAACTTTATGCACAACATATAGTGTGTGGTGTGGTCCCAGAGGGAAGATTAGGAAAGATGTCATAAATTGCAGGCTCTATCTTATTAATAATAGGTTAGAGATATTACTGGGACATTAAACAGTTTATTTAATTATTAAACTACTTGGATTGACAAGACTTTTGACATAATGTAATGTATTTAATGCAAAGCAAAAATGTATTAATAAAAGATCTGGTTTCTATGAGAGGGTGAAGTTTTCTTCTTTTATGTGGATTTTGTTAAATCAGTTCAATTACTTTTTCATGATATTTTCTTAATGTATATAGCTAGAGACCTGTGTAATTATATTTATTACTCCTGTAATGACTGAAGAATATGTGGGAGAAGACTATGTAGTAATTTTGTTTTCAGATTTACTGCAGCCTTTTGAGGAGCTATATCCCTACCTGCACTTGCACAGATGTTTCCTGAAGAAAGATGGTCCTTGATCAGTGTATTTCAGACTGCATGTATATGAGGGTGCTCTATTTTTATAGGAGGACGCACTCAGTTTGATTCTCATCCCAGAAAAACATCCTCATTAGCTTTGGTTATGGGCTGGCACTTGTTACAAAGACCTCCTGATACTGAAAAGAGACATAATTGATAAAAAATGTGAGTATAATTGAAGTCACAGACAGGCATGTTTGGGGAACAGAAGATGCTAATTCATATGTGTAAGTATGTTATGTTAAGTAAATAAAACCAAACGATATTAAACGTCTTTGATTACGAAGAAGGATATTTGTATCAAATTCCTTCCAACAACTGATCAGCTTTAAAAATTCATTGAAAATTTATTAAAACATTGTCCCACAGGGACAATTATGCTTTTCATGGCAAGACATTTTAACTTGGTATTTTTCTACAGTTTTATGTCTGAAAGTCATTGCTTTTGTCTCCTTTCCAGTTCTTCTGCTCCAAATGCCTGATTCCCCTTTCTGGGCTCCATCTGACTCCAGCTGGTTGCTCTGGAAGAGGAGATGCAGAGATGATGGTGCTTTTCTTCACAGAGGCAATGCAAGCCTGGCAGACTGGTAGTTAGTGGTGCTGGGAATGGAGAATTAGGATAACTTCTCTGCTTTCTGAGCCTGAAGTATTTACCCTGTTTGTGGTTGGTGGACATTTTCCCCACATGACTTGACTAAAAAAAAGCTCTCTAATATAGTAATTATTTTTTCTCTCTATGGCTGAGATTGCTGCAACACAGAGGCTCCTTGGCTTAAGCCAAATTATTAATACATCAATAAAGAATATTTTGCAGTTACCAGTTATTTTAATCTTTTCTGTATTCAATTTTGGCCAACAAGTCTTGGCACATCCATGAGCTGTAGATAGTAGGTTTCTCAGCTCCTGAAATGTTAAAGAATTATGCCAAAAATAGATAAAATAGCTTCTTTATTGCACCTCCATGTCCTTTTCCACTCAAGTAAGGAGCAGAAGGTGGGCCAACTTACATACTGTGTATTTGTTACTGGGTTGTGATAATTGCAGTAGAATATACCATTTTAACCATAACAGCAGCCACCACTTTTTAACATAAAGAATATATCAGTAATACACTGGAGTAAATCTGTGCTAAGTTTAATGGGTAGATGGAAAGATAAAACACCCTGGGAATTAACAGTAGAGGAAAGAAGACCAAATTCTTGCTGTATTAACAGCATGTCAATTTTTCATCTGTCACTTAATGTTTTACTTTGATTTCTTGGCATTCAGTGCAGCTCCCCAGAGTATCTCAAATGCAATGTTTGGTACCTGCCAGGTAAGATTCAAATTATGCTGAAGTGTGACTACTTGTATGTGGATTTGTAGGTCTGTTAAGCTTTCAGTGTAATTAACATATTTATTTAAAATATTTCAACCTGTTTGAGAAATTAAAGTTACATAATATAATATAATTTTTACTTAATGTGGTGTTTTTTTCTTTTCAGATTGCCACGGTTGTGTAAAGTAGCCATATGTCCATGATAACCCCATGTTTTGTGCTTTGTGCTAAATCTGAATTTGTGTATTAAGCTTTACAGTAGCAGAGGACTTAAGAATTCATTTTTTAAGGCTCAATACAGTAGTTGGGCATTACTTTATATCCCCTTGGTAAACACATATCCAGTATCCTTTATTGTCCTTGGGAATTATGCATAGCTGTGAATAGGAGGATTGATAAGCACAAGTATTAGAAACACATTATCTTGAAGTTTTGCATATATTTTGAAAATTTATACTCTACTGCATGTGTGAAATAACGGATTTGTTTTTAGATAGCTTATCAACAAAAATAAAATAGTCCATAGATTAAGAATTAATAGTTTTCAAGTATTTTAGTTTGTCTGAAGTGATGACATGAGTATATCTCTGAATTTTTAACCTCCCCTGCCAGGAAGCAGACATACCAAAGTGCTCAGATAACAGCTTCCTATAGCTGCCTGCTGTAAGTGTATGAGTAAAGAAACACCAGTGTGTTTCTATTCCATTGTTGGAATAGAAATATATAATATTGATAAATTCTATGTACATTATTAATCTGCAGGAAAATTATTCTACCAGTTACCAATCTTCAGAACTGGAACAAAAAATAAATCACTCTTTTGAGTTGTATCTAGGCATGTGCAGTATTTATTAAGTCAAAATTTAGTAAAATTTAGTTCAACAAGCTGTCTGTTCGAGATGTTCGGGATTGTTATTTCATGACAGCTGAGTCTGAGTCTGCAAAAGACTCAATTTTGGCTCATTTAGAGGGCAGTGCTGAAGCAGACACTGCCCTGGCTTCAGAGGATATAAGCAGATGATTTAAAATTAGCACATCTGAGCACTGACCAGGGTATCCTATTTCCTCTAAAAATAAATAAAATATTTTAAATCTATTAAGTGACATAACTCCATTGGAATCTATTTCCCATTTTGTGTATATAGTTTAAGAAAATGTAGTACAGTGCATACATCCAGTTAAAGATATTGAATTTTTTTTTTTATGTTAAGCCAAATTAAGCAATATTATATCATATCAAGAAATCTAGTTTACAATCTTGCGTAGGAATTGTTATCTGAGTATATGATGCTATGAAATACCAAAGGACATAAGAATTCAGTCTGGTATGTGTGCACATGAAATAAGCTTCCTTCCTACATGTACCTAAAGTCATAGAAACAAAATTATCTCTCCAGAAAAAAACCTTGCTTTTCTTTCACTTGAACAAATTTGGATTTTAGTTTACAGATGCATAATTTTCCAGAATATGATGTATATATCCTCTGTTTCTAATGCTCTAGTATTACTAAAGGCAGTCATTACCAGGACAGAGAGACAATCTCTGTTAGTTAATGTAAGTCAGGTAAATATCCTATTTATCCTCTTTGAATAATAAATAATGTAAAACAGACACTTAGGAAGAGTCCTCTAGGTAACATCCCCTCTTATAACTCAAGTGAGAAAATCCTTTTATCTAGTAGGAGAAAGCATCTTTCCGTGGTTTAAGAATTACCTAAATATTATAGTCTTCAAATAAATATGCAGAAAGTTGCAACTGGAAGATCTTAAGGTCCTTTCCAATACAAACAATTTTTTGATCTATTCTATGATCTAAATACATGAAGAAATTGTCAAATACATATTTCAAGAGTTGTTTGGGTTTTTTTTTCCCAAAGAGGCCAAAAAAAAAAAAAAGGAAATAGCTATTCATGCACAAATCCCCCCAAATTCCTGTGTTTTTGATGGAGACAGAAATATCTGTGAAATATAACCAGATGAATATTAATGTTATTAAATAGAAGTACAATATGGAGGATTTGCACTAAAAAGAAACCTATAAAAATAAAAATATGAAGAAAAAAGGAGAAATCAACACAGGCTATTAATAGTGCTTTTTAATTAATTTTGGTACTTGCTGAACCTCAGATCCTACAAACAATTCTGTCAGGAAATATAACATTATGGAGTCCTGTAAGATGACAGACAGTTTTGCCTGGCTACAATTATTCCTGTGAATACTCATAAGCTGGATGAGGAGGACCCAAACTCTACTGAAATCAGTTAGAAGATTTTGCTGACAGCAAAATTACTATAAGGAAAGTGAATTAAAAAATCTTCCATAGGAAATAATTTATATCATAAACATGAAGTAGAGCAGATTGAATTATCTGAGGCACAACTCGGTAGAGAATTAAAACTCTTTAGCGATACCTTCCAATGGTGGGATCCTTAAAGGATAACTTTCAGCTCCTAACACCAAATCTGTTTAAAAGAAAATGAAACTACAAGGTATCACATGATAGCATCTGCTGTATTACAATAGGAATTAAATTAAATCGTGATTAATTAATTACAAGCATAACAGATGATAGTAATATCTTTAATCAGAAGTGATTACATTATACCAAGATCAAATAACAGAGTAAAGATATGCATTTGAATAAAAAATACCAGCTAACGTGCACCATTTAATTTATCTGCTGAATAGAGCAACACAAAGTGGTTGATGAAGTATCTTTTCCTCTTATTTTTTTTCCCCCTGGAGAAAGAAGATAAAAATGGATAAATAGTAAAGGGGAATAAGCCCCATCTGAATTTCATCATAGCTATGCTCTTCCCCAGTCACCCTTATCTTTTACAAATTATGTTAGGGTATAAAGCTCTCTTTTTCAGCATGAAGGTGTTTTTTTATAGTTTTAAGTTGAAATTCAAATTGCTTTCATGTAATTTGAACAGAGAAAAAAATTAAAACCCATCTTTTACTAAAATTTGAAATACAATAAATACAAGAACTCCTCTTTATAACTATAATTTTCATAAGAGAAGAAAATCCCAAATGAAGGAATTTAATTTTGAGTTTGCAGGTTTTTAAAGATAATTAATCAACACTTATTTTGAGGTTTTTTGTATTCCTTTCCCCTCCACAGATTTGTAAAATTCATTTTATTGGAAAATCATAAAACAGTGCATAATTTATGGTTTAGGTCATTCTCAACCCCTTACGATCATAGATGTTTTCTTGTCTTAGCCATTCAGCCTAATTATTGACTTTGGTGCAAGACTTCTTCTAGAATATTGCCCCAGATAATATTTACATGAAATTAGGAAGACTTTCAACCACTAAAAATTTTAGAATGCCATGACTGAATATCCTTTATCCTTCTAATTCATCTTTTCTTAAAATGCTCCAGATAATTACATACAAAAGACATTTTAAACCTATAGTAATTTAGCATCTTTAAACAGGCTCAAATTGCACATTCCAAGAGAAACATCTAAAATCACTTCTGAAAAATTTAGGTCAGTATATAATTAGAGCTCCAAGTTACCCAAGACTATCAAATTTGAGCTGTGTAATGTTAGACACACGCCTTGACAGTTTGGCTACATTCAGTGACAGTTTGAACTTTCAAATGCATGCTTGTGAAAATAGAAGGGAAAATAAACGCCTAAAAATCATAGGAGACATTAATTTTTTTTTCTTTTTGTACATCTACAGCAAATAGCTTTAACCAAATATATTTATAGTAAATTTTGTGATCCTGGTACTTTCATGCCAAAGTACAAACTTGTCACAGTACCCTCCAAGTGTGAAACTGTAACTGAGAAACTAAAGAGCGGGGTACTTCTCTACTCACGTTTCTGTTTAGAATTCACAACAAAAAGTTTAAAAGCAAAAAAACGTGAACAAATTCTCTGTCAGCCTCTGGATATAAATTCACTGTTTCTTTGACTGGAGAAGGACTTGTACGGCATTGGTTTGTCCTTTTCTCACCCCTAAAACCCAGGGGCTTTGGGAATTGTCATGCCTGGAAGACAGAGATCATCTAAAAATGGCTTTGGTTTGACAGTCTAACTATTCAGTCATCTTACCCTTGTGACTATGCCTTGAGTGCATGCTCCTTGCATATAGTTAGAAAAACCTGACCCCTTAAATTCTCATTTTAATCCTACTTGGGATTTCTATGAAGATCTAAGGCACTGTGGCAACTTGGTCTAATAGGCATATTGCTAATCTGCAGTCTGAGAGGTGTAATTTCTACTTCTTCCTCTGCCATGTGATAGGAAAATTTTATGTTTCAGACTCTTTTTTTTTTAGAATTGAAGGCAGTGGAACTTATTTACTCCTCAAACAACTGGAAATTTATTAATAAGTGGAAAAGAAAATGTTCTGTAACAAGAATAGAGTGTGTTTCCTATGGATATCTGTATTTGAGTGGGGTTTAGTTTTGTTAGTTTTGTCTAACAAGAAGCACATTCCAAAGGAAGTTTTATCTTAGATGCTGTTATAATATCTCTCCCAAGTGCAAATCAAAGCAGGGTTGAATTCATACTTACTCTTTTCCTTTATATGGGCACCAAGAACCTCTCTCCATTATGTAATTTCTCAATATCTACACCTTCCGTAGAAGTGAGTTATCCATGGCACATCTTCTCCTCTGCAAAAAAGTGTGTAAATATGGCTGATTAATTTAAAAACTTTTGGAAGGACTCACATGAACATATGCACTTGGTGTAGGATCACAGAATTCTCAATTCTGTAAGGACCTGGACAAAAAAATACAGAGAAAACACCATCCCTGATACATAACCATTGAGTCTAAGATGCAGAATGGCTGTACAAACCAGGTTATATCATTTTACTATAAATTTTATGTTGGCATTCATTGCCTTAACAAAAAGACCTGAAGCCATAATCTCCAGTCTACTTTACATACATATATTACACTGCTGTGTCAGTGTTACACATTTCAGCTATCTTTCTTGAGATCCCTATTTCTTTAGAAAGAAAGCCTTTCACAACTCTGGTGCACTCCAAAAAATGGCCTCTGAACCTGGAGTTTGAGGTATGGTGACAGATCATCTGATAGGCTTCCAAACTTAACAGCCACAGTAAGAAAAGTTTCCTGTTTTAAAATACTTTAGATAAAATAAAATTATGGCTAATTTAGGTCAGACATACTGGCATTGTCCAAGGAAGGGTAAGGAGGAACCTTCTGCATTAGATGGGCTATCTCTTCTGTAGATCCAGTCCTGGTGGATAGCAGAGACCTCTGGCTATTTGCACAGGCATTCTACTCGTAGCATTACTGAAGTGGGTTCTGATTTATTGAGAGCTCATCTTGACATAGCCCTTATATGCTCCTGAAACACTCCCCATAGAATTTACTTTTACAGTGAGTTTGTATATATACTCGTCCACATATGTGAAAATCTATCTTGTATCACAAAAAATGCACATGCATATTACTTGCAGAAAACAATTGTCTTCCTTTAAGTGATGATCCCTTCCCCCCAGAAACATGACTCTTCTAAAGGAAATCCTCCTAGGACACTACTGACTTCAGATATGATGCAAAAGTCTCTTTAATATATATTTGAGGATTCTCCCTTGGTGTGGATCACAATACTGACTTCTCAACTTAAATAAACATTAAGAGGAATTACTAGATGCAAAATGGCCCACTCTGTTTCCAGACTGTGCCTAAGAAAAGTGTGTTTCCTAATTATAAATATATTATGTTACCAGAATCTTCTGGTAAGCTTCACCACAAGATTCTTAAAAAAGGGCACTGACTTCTATATAAATTACATAATAAAACCAATTCAGTGATATGGTTGAGTCATCCAGACCAAAAATCAATAGGTTAATGAGTTTTAAAGCAAGCTCTCTATAATAATAGATTCTCTCAATAACATACAGCTCTCTATAATATTGATAGCCTCAAGATCTGTTGAAGTATTTTCACAATTTCAGTTCTACTACTAATTTAGTTTACATTTCTCTGTATAAAACTCTTTCAGAAAGCTGATCAAAGTAAATTCAAAGACCACCACTGCTAAATAAAAAAATACTTTGTCTTACCAAGTTTCTGGGAAAAATGTAGACGTGAACGATAGCCAAAGGAACTGGATATTTTTCTTCTAGTTACCAAAGCATATTTTAAAACTACCCTGTGCTAATAATTTCTACTTGAAATACTTTCTTTGGTAACTAGATCTTAGATTCTTTTCTCTTTGTCAATCACTTAGGCTTCAAGTTTAAATATGCAAGAACACAGAGCACAACTAAAGAACACTCTAATCTTACTCTGTCAAAAGTAGATCCTCTTTCTTATTCCCCAAGGCCAGACAAAACAGAGCTGGGCTAAAACACTGAATACAGTGAAGCAAACATACATATTTTCTTATCTCTTGTTAAAATATAGACCTGATAATATAAAAAAATTCACTCAAGTTTTTCTTCCTACAGTTTTAGCTGTTTGCAAAAAACCCTAAGTAAACACATTCCCTTAAAACTACATGAACAAATTCTCAGAGTACTCAATGCAATGCCTAATTTTGCTGGAGTGGCTAGACCTGTCTGCCATTCTGCTGCACACTTGTCTGGTAATCTGTACATTGCACAATCTTACATAAATCTATGAAATAGTGTGCTAAGTTGTGAATCTAATCATGTCCTCCCCTTGGTAAAAGAACTTCAATAAATTGAGGTCCTTTGGACTTTCAGCCTCTTGGCTCGCTTGCAAGTATAGTCACATAAACAACTGCAGATAGAACACGGAATGTCTTTTTAAAGGCAAACCGTTTTTCTGTTAAATACTGCACACAGTACATCTTTTTAAAGATGCTTTTTCTTTTATATATTTACTCGAGCAAAGTGTAGCCTTGAACATTGTGGCCTGCTGGACAAATTTCCCTGGAAGTATAACTGAAAAACTGGAGTTCTTAAAAACCTATTATCTGCAAAGAGACGCAAGGGTAAAGAAAAAACTCATCATTACAGCTGAAGCTCTGTAAGTCAGTTATTGTTTCTATTGTACTTTCAGTGTACTAGCTTAACAATGTTTTGGGTTTTTTGTTTTATAATTATAATTATTTTTTTAAGGACACAGTTCTGGGCTTATACAGCCAGGAAAATAATACTTCCATTCTACTAAGATCGAGGTGTAAACATGCAGTATAATGGATAAGTAATGACAGTAAGAAGAATTTGCTGGTTTTCTTCAAGGGGAAAAAAAAAGAAAAAGAAAATAAAAGAAAACCGAAAGAGTGTGAAACCATGGCAGAATAACAATCTGATAGCTCATTCGTCAAAATGAAGTTCACTAGGTTCAAGAAAGACCTTTCTGCATTGGCAACCAAATTAGCAGTCCTGTCTTGAAGTCCTATTTTTATGACCTCACCTATCGTGAAAATCCTTCTGGTGCAAAATTTCTGCAGGATTAATAAGACTCATTTTTCCTTTATCTGTTACAAAAAAGTAACATAGTAACATAGGCCTCAAGAGCAACACACTGCACAGATAGCTCTGTGAAAAAGAGTAAACCAGTCTTCCAAATGAGCCACTCAAGGATTTTCTGAGAGGCTTGTGTCATAAATAAGGATGATATGGAAAGAAGTGGACAGACTTATTTGTAACAGTGTTTTTTTTTCTACAATGACTTATATAAGCATATGCATATGCAGCAAAACACACGCATTTGTGCCCACACCTGAGTAGGCACAATGGTCTGAGGTGTGTTTCCTGTTTTATATAAAGTTGTTTCACAGCAGAAAGCAAAATGAGTCAGTAATTTCTGCTATTGCTCTCTGTGCATGAATTAAGTCATCTTTTTACCCTGCTTTCCCCTCTTCTTGCCTGTAATATTAGGTGCTGTCATTTCAATACCCAGGTGATTATATCTAACCATTAGAAATTTAAAAAAAAATTTTGCCTGAGACACAATGTTTGAGTGATTGTTACATCAAATTCCAGTTATTTTTCACTTACAACATCATCAATGCAATCCAAAATAACTCAAAACTGAAAGACTGTTGTGTCAATATTTTTTTGATTGGTTGAAGATATGGGGAAAGAGCATACATCAAACTACAAGCAGAATACCACTTTTTTCACAAAACATCTGATGATATGCAGATATTCTCCCAGTTTGTGCATCTTCTTTGATGAAAATGAAAGCAAAAGTTTAAAATTCTTTTTCCCAATGCATATCACTGAAAATCTAATGGTGGCATTGAAATCCTTACTGGTGAGAATACAGACTGACAAAATGTCTAAATTTAATTAGTTAGGGCAAAAATCTTCTTTTAAATTTTAGCAACCAAGATGTTAAGGAACAAAGGGTTAAGTGCCTGAGGTTTTTGGGGAAAAAATTTTCAAACATAATTGCTTGCAAATTTAGTCTTATTGGACATAATTCAATTTTCTACCAGAAAAATAAGTGACACAGGTTGTTTTGTTATCGGTTAGTCAAGGTGATTAGTTTATACCTCCAAACTAATAAGAGTTGAGAGACGGAATATACTGTGACTAACATCTAAGGAATAAAAATACATAACATTCAGATATTCTCAGAACACCTGGTTTACCAGCCTTTATTCAGGACTCCAGTCAAAATTCCTTGAAAGAAGAGAAAAGAATACCAGAACACATTAACAGTGTTACTTTCCTCTGGTCTGGAATCTCTTACCAAACAGGCCTGAGCCTTTTTCCTTTGATGAGGTTCATGGGTGAATGCATGAAGTGGACATAAACAATTCAACAGATTCTCAGCATAGGTGGTACAGATTTGTGAACCAAGTATATTTGTCTGGAGGCAAATTAAAATTCTGCTAGAACCTCTAAAATCAAACCAGTAAACTCTGAAATAACCTGGGGAATTAGAGATAAAAGGAACTACAGTCCTTGGGCTGTGTTCTGCACACCATTTGATAGTGGTCTGTGGGTCAGATGGCAGTCTCTTCTCCTTGATCCTAATTGTCTGAAAGGAAGAATTAGTGAGAGAATCAGGTGACAAAGAAGATGTAGAGGATGCAGCAGAGGAACAGAACAGATGGGCGTGGGAGACAAAATGCGGCGCAAAAGTGACAGCACAATCATTGCATTCTAGACAACTAAAAATACACAAATACATTTATATTTGTTTCCCTCGCTGCAGTTGCCAGAAAGATGTCACAGAATCACAAGTAAAAGGTGAGGTGGCACATGCAAAGAGAAGTCATGACGAGTGAGATACATCAGCTGATTTCTTCTTTAAATGATGCTCCCACCTCTGAAAGCCAGAAGGCCTGTGGCTTTCGAATTTTCTAACTCCATACAGGAAAGGAATTACTCCAATTCTTTTGTGATGTTTCAAGAGTGTTAGCAGGATTGCCTTGGACAAGCTCAGCTGTTATAACAGATATAGGAAAAAAAGAGCAATTTCTAAGATGTGAGCTATTTAAGGTCTTCAAGGTGAAATCTTACACATCAGGAATTGTAAAGTAACAAATTAAAAGTTTTCATTTGCGAGCAGAATCATTGCAAATGTCAAAAATTAATGCTTCTTTATAGAGACATGAATAGTTTTTATAAAACAACTCAGAAGCAAATTGTTTTATTCAGTGGTTAAAAAAGCCATCAGATAAATGGGGAATGCACCAGTACTTCCTCTCAATCCTCAGCTATACCTCATATTGACTAAATACACAGTCTGAAAAGTGCCAAAAATTCAGCATGCTCTGAAAGAAATATAATTTTCTTCTCATTCCTCTATAAATAGGGTAGATTAGCCTACCATAGAAAGAATTGAATTTATAGCGTAGGCAAATCTACATTAGCTGAAATTAATCAAAGACTACACTCTCAGTTTGCTGAGCATGAAGTAGGCTTTTGTGTTTTGTATTCTCCCTGAGCCAGCTCAAAACATTTTCCTGGTTTGTATGTTGTACTGGCTGCCTGGAGTTCTCAGTTTAGGATCAAATGTTTTTTGCCCTTGGTCTATCTTCCCTTTATTTTAAAAGAAAAAAATAAGGGCACTGACAGAAGCAGTGAAAAAATCCATCATAATGTAATGGTAGTTTTATTACAGCTGAGGTGTTTTAAGGATACAAGCAAGATAAGCTCCATAGAAAGAGATAGCATCTTTTACTGGATCAACAAATACAGCTGGAAGGGTGTACAGATCTGGAGACATGAGTGCCCTTCTGCAAGTTTAAAATGGAAACATCCAGCTGGTCTAAAAGATTTATTTACAAATTGAAGATACATATTGAAAAGTATTACATTATAGAAACTTTGAATTTTAACAAAAGAATTATATCTTTTTTAAAAATAAGGGCAAATATTCTGGATACCTTGAGAGCTAAAGGATAAATAATTTTATCTAATTTAAGTAAATTTAAAGCTGTTAGTTTCACTGTATTTAGATAATTTTTGATTTCTGATGTTTCACTCTACAAGTTTAAGCTGCCTCATTTAACTGAAGCATATTGGGTTTCCTTTCAGCTACAATATGGCAGAAATAAAAGGGACATGTGTTAGTCTATAGCTCTTGTCATGGAAAACTTTCTTTCCCAACTATGTTTGGTGAGAAGAAGATCCTATGGCTTTCTTATCATATCACACATTTTAGAGTGCAATATGCTGCTTTCTTTTGGTGTCAGATTAATCAGTATTTATTTCCTTTTCCTTTGCCCTCAACATCACAGCCAATTCTTACAAAACCATATATGTTTTAACAGTTATTATTCACCCAGACTGTAGTAATATCTTGTCCAGGTTTTTGACCAGGATGGAGTTGGTTTTTTTGCAGAACCCATGAGGGTGTGGAGCCTGAAGCCAGGTGGGCTTGTCTGGGTTGTTATCCTGTACACCCTCACCTCACTAGTCAGGGTTGGAGGTAAGGGATTCTTCTTCCAAGAAGAAGGTGGGGGTGACTCACAGTTGGAGAAGAAAACATGGAGCACAGAGCATCTGTCCACCACTAGTTTCCATTGATCAGAGCTTGTGAGCATTTTTGCTTGTAAAAATCACCCTCTTTTTTATTTGTTGCCAATATTGTTGCAGCTACCTTTTGTTTTTCTTTTCTCATCGCTGTTTCCAGGAAATTGTTCTTATCTCAACCTGTGATCTCTGCCTTTGGAGTCTCCCACCCAGACATAGGGAGGGGAGGGGTGGCTTGTGGTTTGAAGAGTTGCTCCCAAAGCGGGACAGTCCTCATTGGAGCCTGACATGGGGCTGTGTTCCCACCCCTGGCTCGGTTGGTTCTGGGTGCACTGCACATCCCTCCTGGTGAAATCACAACACATCTAAAAATGGGCCTGACACAATTGAAATGCAGAAGATTCAATCTGCTCTCAAGAGGCAGCAAGTAATTGTAGCCCAGTAAATGTGATTTTTGCCATGACAAGCAAAAAACTGCAGTCCTTCTGTTGCCCTGCTCTTAGGGCTCATCTAGATTTGCTGTGGCTGCAGCTGGATTCAGTCTGGTTTGACAGCTGCCCAAAGGGGTAGTACCTTTGGGCTCTCCAGTTTTAACTTCTCTTGTGACCCCCAGATGCACTGTCCTGATCGAGGCAGGTGACACACAGCAGCCCAGGAGCAGAGCTGAGGCTAGGGGAGGCCTTTGTGCCACATTGTGGCTTTAGATGAGAGCCCCTGAGAGGGAAATGAGGAAAAAATAACCAAACAAATGTAGCCCTAAGTAAAGGTCAAAGACAAAAAAAAAATCCCTATCATGATCTTCATACTGCTCCAGCAAAGACCTCAGGTGCTTATTGCTATCCCTTCCTATTCTCCCCGACTTTCTCTAGGAAGACTGAAACCATCACCCTTGGGATGGAAAGGGATACAAGAAGGGTAAATTCCACAGCACAAAAATAAATACCAGTAATGGTGCAGTTTTGTTGGTTTTGTTTGTTTGTGGCGTTTTTTTATTGTGACTTTTTGTTTGTATGTTGGGTTTTTTTTGTGTTTTGGGGTTTTTTTTTTGTGTGTGTGTGTGTATGTAAAGCTACTTAAATGGTATTGTTAGAATCTTCTGTTTCAATTAAATAAGCCATGTTGTTAAGTCTACTGAAACAGAATGTTCTCACTGCACACTAACATTTTAGCCTATGTACATTTTTTTTTGTTCCCTTTTACACACAGCAAGATTTTGAGCCTAAAAAAGAAAAGCAGATTCAAATATACAATAGAGCAAAATACTGCTTTTGAATTCTGCATAATTGGAAAATAATTCTTAGATTTAGCCAAATAGATCTTTGAAGAGGAGAAGGTAGAAAAATAGGACTTAAGAAGTAAATATTGTTGTGGAAGACCTGTGGGCTGGGCCTTTATTTGGCCTTTTACCAGATATCAGATGTGCCTCAGTTTTCTGGACATGTAATTGTGGTATATATGAATGCTTCAGTTCTCAGCCTTTTAGGTACAATGCAGCACAATTTTTTTTTTCATAAAGATGAGAATAATAATCAGCCCTGTAATGGGGATGAAGCAAATGCATCCTATTCTGTTTCGCTGGTGTTTTTTTCAGTTCAAGAAAGATTTATCCATTGATTTTCAATAGCTATGGTGGAGAAGAGACTTATAGGCAAAAAATTAAAATATGAAAAGCATTAAATAATGAAAGCATTATAAAGAATGCAGTATTTGTAAAGTATCATCTTGCACACTCCCAAAATGTAAGGACAAACTTGATTTTTGTGTATGGTACCTTAATGTGTTTAAAGGCAAATACTTGCAGACTGTGCTGACAAGCTGGGAAATTTTAGCCTGGCAAGGAACAACTTTGTAATGAATTTCAATGTTCACAGTGGATAATGAGCTAAACGTGAGTTCCCAAAAGAGAGAGTTAGAAGTATAGAGAGGGAAATCTTGTTTAAAATTAGGGGGCAATACCATCTTACTATAGGTGCAAGCACCCATATGAAATTCAGTACTCTTGGTTGTAGTTGAAATTGGAGAAAATTTGTAGAAAATACTGGAGAATGATTAAAAGATTTGGAAACAGGCCCCCTTGAGGATTTTAATCTGTTTATCAAAGACATAAAAGGGATAAATTTAAGCAAGGTGGTGTACATGCTCGCATGTGTGGGTGAATGACTGTCGTGCTTCCTGGAAGTATTTCCTGGCAAACAAAACTTTGATCAAGGGTTCTCTAATATAGTAGACAAAAGTGTAACAAAATTCAGTGGCTGAAAGATGAAGCAAGACAAATTTAGAGTGATAGAATAAGGCTCCAATGCTTAACAGTGAAGATAATTAACTAGTGAATGCTGTGATGAAATTGTGGTTGGTTTTCTGTGGAAATTTTAATCAAGACTCAGCATAATTTTCTCACTACATTCTTTTAATTCTGTGGGAATTACTTCTAGTAAATCCTATAATCTATGTTATTTGACAGGTCAGCTTAGATAATGATGATGATAATATTAATTTTTTTCTTGTTTTACCATCTATTTTGAATAATCTTTTCTCTCATGTTCTCATTATTTCTATACAAATATTTTATTTTAGCCTTTGTCTTCTAAACTCCCTTTCCTTCGATATAGCCCCTGCTTTCTGTCTGCTGGCCTTCACTCTCTTCTCTTGGGCCCTTCACATTGCAGACTCCTGTTCACATAAGCTTTTTGATTCTTTGGAATCAAAGCAAGTCAGTAGATTTAAACTCTAAGAGGTCAATAATATTTCACCAGAAGCATTACCTCCCCAAGCAGCTAATGGCTAACTTCCATACCTATATATCAGAGACCTGAGAGAAACCTAGAAGTTATTAGAAAAATTATTTCCACAAGTAAAGCTTTTATGGCTTTGGTTTTATGAATGGACATTTTATTTTACCCAGGATCTGTCTCTAGAAGCTCTGTCTCCAGCGGTCTCCTGTGAGACAGAAAAATGTCAGTTAATTAGTTGTTTTTTTTATTTAGCACTCTTAAAATGGTCTTGTTCTAAAAAGAAAGTAAACCTTTACTACAGCAGAAATGCTGCTCTAAGTTTTCTGAACAATAAGTGGATGAAGATCCAAATTAGGTTTTCACTATGTCAGGTGCAATAGTAGCAACCAAACAAAAGCATTACATAGCCTTAGGTCTGACAGTCTGTTAAGTGAATTTGTATGCACACAAGAAGAAATGTCTTTTTGAAACATGAAGATACCCAAGAGAGAAACTCTGGAAAGGTTTTACAGCTATTTAATAGTTCAAGACATTATTTGTTCAATAACAAAAGAAAAAGGCTTAGAGAGCAATCAGATTTTCATGGACAAAAGCTAGGCTCTTGTCCTGAGGGGAGAAAGGATCATAGGCAGTGATTTTTGTGTCTGTCAGGAAGAGATGCAAAAAAAGTGTTTGACAGCTGGAGAAGCAAGAGAAGAGCTGCTCACTCTATCTCATCTATTTTGTATGCTTTTATACTCCATTTTGTCTGAGTGTGATTTCTAGCTCTTTCCTCTTCTCTCTCTAATGAATGTTTCACTCTCTTTTTACACTCCTCTTAGTGCAAAACAATAATTCTCCTTCATGTTCCCACTCAGTGCTTTTCCTGTCCCACTGTCCTACACCACTCTCAATACTGAACCACAACAGCTCCCTAACTTTCTAGTAACAATGCAGATGTATTCTCATTTTGGTCACTTTTGTGTCCACGTGACTGCTGTAGTCTCCCCTGTAGTCCTCATCTTTTACCAGGTGTGCAGAAGCTACTGAAAGCTGATTACAAGCATGAAGGAAATTACTGTGCCCTGAAGGAAATGGTACTTGTCAGCGAATAAAACTAGCTAAGTGTTCCCCTAGTAGCATAAACACTGCCCCAAATTCCCAAAGGTCTTAAAACATGGTTCTCCAGTTTGGTTCTTTCATGCTTTCGTTTTGTTTCTACTCTTCAAAAGTGCATTAAGAAATTCATCTGAATCTATCTGAATTACCCATGTAGTAATTTTGTGACCAGAGCTGGTTGTGCACTGGGAAGAATATCTCAAAGATGTAACTCCAAGAATTACAGCAGTGCCAATACAAGGGGACAGATACTAACCTCCAAGCTATCTTGCAGTTTAACTATTCCTTCCACCTTAGTGTACCACTGTTTTTGAAGGAAATTGAAAGCATGAGATGATGAAACACTACTAGTTTCGAATGAGATAAGATAACTTTCTTTATCTATTCAGCCTCAAGGTTGTAATAAAGGCTCGAAGATGTCACTTATTTACTTATATCCCCTATGACTGTGAAAAATCCTCCCATAACCCTAAACAGAACAGTGAGCCTCCCCTGAAAAGAACATATATCTAACTGTAGCAATGCTTACTTTATGTTTTTAGTAGTTTAGTCCATTCAGGAGTTGGCTTATGCCAAATGGTTGAACTGAATCTTAGCTGCTGCCCTGGGGTTGCTGTATACCAGCAAAATCTTCTGAGTATAAACAAATGATATTTTTGTATGTGGGAGGATGATGGAACCAAAAGCATAGTTTGGTTTTGACAGGGATTGGGATGATACTTGTGGCATAATGTTTTATTGGCCTGGGAAAAATTTCTGAGCATCGGCCTCTTAAATGTCATAGAGTTTTTGTAGGAAAGATTTTTATTAGGAAATGTCAAAGCAAATATCTAGGCATGGGATGGCTCAAAGCTGCCTGTCATACATACAATATTGATGGATTCTTGGCTGTGTCTTTTGTTAAGTAAATGAGAATACTGGCTTCATGAATTCTGGTTACATGTCTAAACGCAAGAGCTGCCCACGCAAAACCTGTGTTGGAACTTTCTAAGCTGACATGGTCGATAGAAGTGAGAAGTTCTGATTCAAAATAAAGAATCAGGACATCTGTTTCAAGTTTCGTGCTTTTGGGGGAAAATGATAGTGGGAGAACACATTACTTTAATGTGACAAATACTGATCAATTTATTTCAAACTTTACTTTGATGGTAAAGATACAGAGTGATGATATTAAAGTATTTGCCACTTTTCCACAAATGCAAATATGGATGTATCTTAACCTTTTCTTTCAAACTTAAAATTTAGCATTCATCAGTATGATTCTGGCATACAAAGCAGAACCTGGGAACAAGAAGAAACAATTCTTCTGGAATGTTATATTGAGAATATATATTTGGACTACTTGACCATTGTGGTTCCTTTCCAACTGTAATATTTTAATATAGCTGAGTGCCAGCATAAATATTGACAAAAGTGCTTAACTGTGCATAGGTTTCTGAAGACAGAAGTGTATTTTCTAAGCCTGTTCTCCGTTTGGCCCTTTGGCATCTGCATCACCAGTGATATAAAATTCTGAAGCAACAACTTAAGTATCAGCTTTTATCCTACTAAATTACAAGGTCAGCCAATCAGCATTTTTTTCACTGGGCTGCCATCCTCCTAATAATCTTCTTGCAAAGAATTCTCATGAAAGACTTCAAATGACACAGAAGAGGTGTTTTATACAACATATTTTATAAAATGAAACTCTGAGCAAAATTGTGTACAGAAAATAATCGTCATTAGACTCCAAGAGAAAAACCAAGGATATAATTCTTATTTCTGACTGAGATTCTTCTTGAGTAACCTTAGTTTAACCTGTTACAGGTTATTGATTTTTCCCAAATGGAAAGGTAGTTATCTCTTTATTACCTACATTTATGTTAGCAAAAATGCTTTTACAATCCTCCAGAACAAGTGTAGGGAGAAAATCCTAGCTTTACCCCTCTTAATTTTTTTTCCCAGTTGTTTTTCTGAGAATCTTCAATGAACAGTTCTGACAGTACTTTCTGGAATTACATTTAAAAGTTTTGTATCAGCAGAATATGGTAAATTTTCATGAGCATGTTCATCAAATATATATATAGCTGCTTAGTTGGTCAGCAATATTCAGCCTGCGTTGTAAATAAAAGAAACAGTCGTGGCAGAGCTGGCATGAAGTACTCTAATTAAAAGCTGTGACCAGTAATTATGTATATGACAAAATAAATGGCTGAGAAGCACCTTTTATGTTACCCAGCCTACTGCTGCACTGGCGTGTTACTCAGTAGCTGTAACTGCTTCACTCTACCCTTCTTTCTCCTAGCATATTTTTCTTTAGATAGATAAAGGATCATATTTTTCCAAAATGGACTGTGCAACTTAGGTACTGGGTTGAATTGACCTTGAATGGCTGCCAGAAACTCATCCAAGATAGTGTCTTAGTCTCCTCTCTCAAGAGAATGAAGAGGGAAAACAAGATGAAAAAGCTCATGGGTCAAGGTAATGATCCCTTACCAAGTACAGTCAGGGCCAAAAGAGACTAGGCATGGGGAGGATAATTAATTTATTGCTAAATAAAATAGATTTGGAGAGTGAGAACCAAAAAGAAATTAAAACACCTTCTTCCCTCCCTCTTTTCCCAGGTTCAAACTCACCCCTTCATTCCTACTCCTCTACTTCCTGCTCTAAGGTAGCACAGGTGGGGTCTACGGACAGTCCATAATGGTTCCTCTCTGCTGCTCCTTCCTCCTTGTGCTCATTCAGCTGGACTCACCTCAGGCTGCAGAGAATTCCCTGCTCCAGTACCTGGGGCACCTCCTTACCCTCCTCTCACCTGGGTGACTGCGGGGCTGGTTATCTCATGGGGGTTTTTCTCATTCATCACCCTCACCACTTCTATGCTGTGGTTCACCTTTTCTTAAATACTCTTCCCAGGGGTGTCACCACACTGGCCGAGTGGCAGGCTGTCCCCAGCAGTGGGTGCACTGGAGCCAGCTGGAATCACATGGAACTCTCTGGGATTGGCTGTGTGCAGTTCGGGGCAGCCTCTTCCCACAGGAATCACCCCTATGACCATCCTGCTGCCAGCACTTTGGCATTATTACCCCACAGAGACACAAAAGTCTTAGTAAACTGTCACCTCTGTCCGAAAAGACATGATGTTTCAAGCTTAATGAATACTTTTACTAGAGGGAAAGGCTAATTTTTAAAGAAGATACTTTTTTGGGAAAATACTAGAAACAAAGGAATGTCAATCTTACGTATCAAAAGCCACATCATCGTAGGAGGCACAAGTAAATCTAAACAAGGATTCTGTTTTGGCATATTTAAAGTTTATTAAACCTATGATTTCTTGCAAAAGTCATACTTTTCCCTCCTCTCTTTGTACTCAGTTGAAATACTAATTTGATAAATATTAGTCTTTAGCACAATCTGTAGGAGAGTGTCATGGTGAGTAATCTCACATTTCTTCTAGCATTTCATTTATCATTCAGGTGTGTTTAATTAAAGCCAAATGACAATTTCAGTGAAAAAAATATGTGTGAATGTTTCTAAGTTGGGAAATGCTTGAAGTATCAAAGCAAATCTTGTTTCTCTCTAGTATTTCTCAAAGTCTGTTACATGTTTTCTCTCCCTCTTTTAGATTTGTGATTTACTGGAGATTTTTCTCTGCCCCTAATGTGTACTTAGGTTAGAGAGGACACTCTCTGGGCCACAGAAACAAAACTCACTCTTTAAGAGGCTTCACTCTTTTTTCCTTTTCTGCAGTGTACAGAATGTTCCCAAAGTGAGCTGAAAGTTCATGTTTGTGTGGTTGCAAAGAGTACACTAACCACACTGAGCCAGCACATCTATTTCATATCCCAACTGATAATTTACTAAATTTCTGTACCTTGATTACATTCAATTTAGTACCATTAGTGTAAAAGGAGCATCAGTTCTGATGGGTCTATTTATTCTTTACCTTATGAAGTAGGTTCAGGTAAACCTATGCCATAAGTAATAAAAAGTATCTCTAGTGCTAGGAAGATTACACAGATATTGTAGCTTTACATCCTGTTATGAATTTTTCTGAGCTATCCTAATTCCCAAAACTTGGGAATTATTTCAAAAATGGCTCCAACAAACATGCTGTTGCTGTGCTATTTTCTTCGATGGTGGTTCATTGCAGTGAGTTAGTGGGGCAGAGCAGAGAAGATTGTTGGATCTTATCTGACCTTTCCTTTTGAGATTCTTCTGAAAGAATTGGAAAGAGTCAATACCTAATATTAATTCAAAATGGGCAATCACTCTTGTCATTCTGTCTCTTGTTAAAGGAGCTTTTCTTGAGAACAGTCATTAGTAGGTCAGGAGATTTTAAATTGCCCCCTCAAATCTGTATTACATCATTAGAAGAGCTTTCAGTAATTTGGGATTACTGTGGTGAAAAAATTCTCTACCTGTCCATCATGGAAAGCTTTGCAGTGAAGTTGTACAGGTGTATTTTGCAAATGTACAGTAGGGAAAAAATTCAAGAATACTTGAATCAGAAGCCTTTAAATAATAAATGTCAAAATTCCATTTCTCATATTAGTAGTTTATGTAGAGCTTTGTATTTAAAGATTACGTTTATTTAGTTTTGGGCTGCTGCATGACTTTGCCAACTCCCACACTTATGCAAATTTTAGCCATGGGATGTAAAATATAGCTGTCATACATACGTTACCCATTGTTCCTGATCTACTTCTGTATTAAATGCATTTGTTAAACAATAGGACAAGCTTTAGAGTAATGATGTCAATCAAGTTAAAATTTCAAAGTACAAAATGAGATGTGACACTTTACAATGGTGTTTGATTTGAAATATGTCCAAATTGGCATTGCATTTTACTTTTGTAATGACTTTTCTTTTATAAAATCAACTAAAGGTTGAAGTTTATAGAGGGGGAAGTTTCACTATATTTCACTTTTTAAGTGAAATATAAAAACCTGATAAGTTCTTCGTCTATGGGAAAATAACATAAAATGATTTTACAAAAAGCAAAACAAACCCTCCACTAAAAGGCCACTATTATGAGGACACATTGTTTATCCATCTATAAAGAATAGTCTCTCAACCTAAAAATCTAATCTTTGCTTTAATTTTCTGCCATTTTCTGCTAGAGAGACTAAATTTTATGCGCAGCCTAGAGGAACAAACGACAATAATTATCCTTTTAAATGTATCATAATTAAGTGTAAGATATGTGAAATGTACAAATGTAATGTATTACAGAATTACAGTAAGTTATAATTTTGAAGACGCTGAGAAATGAAAATGCTACTGCCACTTGGGAGGCATTACTTTTTTAAAAATTACTGTAAAACAAATTTATTGTATTTGTAAACCCAAGCAAGAGTAATTTGTTTTTTAATTCAGGTCTCTCAGATAATCATCTTTTACCATAGAGATAAATACTATTTAACTGGCAGGATTACACAGGATGTTGATTGATTAGGCTTCCTAGTTTATTTGGAGTTTAGTAGACTTTTTATAAAAGAGAGGTTTGGTAATTGTTAGTTTATTGTTAGAACTATTGTTTTATGATCAATAATTGTGTACTTGAAGTGGTAACTTTTTAAGATGCAACAGAAATTCAATTCCCATCAAGCCTGTGTGACCCAGTACAAGAATTGTGAAAGAGTGCTTGTTAAATGAGACTCGGTGGCTTTTTCCTGTAAAGAAAGAGATCTTCATTAATGTGAGAACCATAGCTAATAAGCTGAGCAGAATTTTCCTTTAGGGTTCTAAATATTGAGATTTGCTTGAGCCTGTAAAGTTCTTCCTATAGTGGCATCCCAGGAAGCATACCACATAGTAAGAAAATGACATTTTAGGAAAGGTTTCCTGTCTCAGAAG
This sequence comes from Cinnycerthia olivascens, assembly GCA_035048155.1. Taxonomy (NCBI): domain Eukaryota; kingdom Metazoa; phylum Chordata; class Aves; order Passeriformes; family Certhiidae; genus Cinnycerthia; species Cinnycerthia olivascens. Next base: position 97,968,543 of record JAWWMU010000106.1, on the reverse strand, counting down.
GAAACAAAAATATTAATTCTGCAAGTAATATATGACCTGACTCTCACATCCACCACTAGTGAGGGGTGCAATATACATAACAGCTTTATAGATACACTTTAAACTGCAATTAATTCACAGAGAGTCATCTGTGATTCTTGGAGAAAGATATAAAAATGCCTTGTACTGCTTGATTTATTAATTTAAATAATTTTGAATGGTTGCACAAGGCTTTCACTGTGCTTCCCAAATCAAGTTATTTTATTTCAGGAACTCTGATAGAATTTGCAGTGCTGCTGCAAACAGGGGTGGGATTTCCCAGCTGGCAGATGGTCCACCACGATTCAAAACACAAGCAGAGCAATATGAAAGGAATATCTAACACAACTGAATGTTGTCATTTAAAGACTCCTACTTACCAGCAGAATTAAATACCTAGTATTGAAGTCTCTTGAATATTTAGCTTTCGGAATAGGTTAATATAAGTAAAATACTGAAATTTCATTGAAAAGAATAATCTCTACTTATCCATACACCTCAAGCCAAATGTGATTTTTAGTTATATCTGCAGAATGTTATTTAAGTCAATGGTGCAATAAGGAGACAGATGAAGCATCAATTGAACAATTTTTGAATAGTCAAAGTTCAAGACAGATGTATTTTTTGAAAGAATTTGAATCTGAAGCGCTTTTTCTTTAATGAAGAATGTCTTACAACTTTTGACCTTTTTAAAATTTTCTTGCAGACAAACAGTTTTGTCTTTGCTCATTAAGTAAAAAAAGTGATTTTTGTTAGACAAAAAAGAAATGGCTGGAATTTTTAATGTAAATAATTTAAGTGATTTAATTCTACTTACAGAAGAAAATTGATTCACAGAGTTTCAGAAGGCACTGAGCAAACACAAAAGTTAATAAGAGGAAATTAGTATGATAAAAGAAATAGTCAAACAAAGCATAATTTATGACTCTTGCCCTGGATAGTTATCAGTAAGTCAGTCTTGAGTAAGAATAGAATTTGATCAAAGCCGCAGTGGTTTCAATATTGTTAGCATGAGTAAAATTCCATTTTCAATCCCACATTTTTTCTTTTTTTAAGGTTTAAGAATATATGTAATTCTGAAATAAGATCAAATCATGTCCCTTCAAAGCAAAAAACTGCAAAAATACCAAATGCACATCCTGAATATCTGAGTCAATATTAGACCTCTCAGGTGACACATAAGAAAAATTCCACTGGAGAATGTTAGATGAAGAGTCCTTAAATTGGAGTTCATTCACAACAAAGATATAAATTCCTGAATGACTGGAATCACTGGGATACAGCTTATTCCAACATGAGACACTTTCACTGTCACCAGTTGGAGCCATTTCATTTTAGGTAGATAATGCATATTCTTTGGTAGGGAAATTTTTACGTTGTTCTCCAACATCCCTAATCACTAGATTATGATGTTACTCTCCCTTTCCATCTCTCTTTCTGTCCAAATGCAGTTACAATGTTTTATATAGCATGCAAACCCTCTGATCAGAAGGAGGGGGAGAGAGAGATACTGATTGTCTCCACACAGATAAAACCTAACACTTTCAAGGTGGAAACTGAAGTTCCTGATCTGATTAAATTTTCAAAATTTTAAACACACTTTTTATGTGGAATTATCTTGAGCCCTGCAGGTATTTTTTGCTTTCCTTTGACTTTGTTAGTACTACAGAGTCTTTCTTTTTTTGAGTAGGGGAGCTTACATGTGCAAAATATTCACTTCTGATAATTTCTGGTTTTCATGTAGCTTAATTTTCAGGTGAAAAGGTATTGTGCTGGAAAATGCCCGACAAGATCTAGTTACATACTTAATCTGAGATCAGATGTCTTCTTATCTCTGATAGGCATTGCAAAGCTTTGCCACTTTATTCAGGGGTAAAAATAAGGAATTTGTATCAACAGGAAGATTATCTTGATTCTTAACCCTACTCCTGAATCCCCATATATCTATATGAGCTTCATGTGGCAAAAGAGGCGGAGTATTTCTAAATAACTTTTTATAGCCCTAAACACAGTTAAACTTCAATTTGATTATTTTGAAAATGTAGTTTTTAACTTTTCACTTTTGTTTAAACCGGGGCATATTACAGATTCACTGAAGAATACTCGTGTGGTTTTGGAAAACTAGTACTTTTTCAACAAAATAAATGCAGTGCTTTCCAGATCCAGAATACTTGTCTTTTAATACTCCAGAAAATAATGATGATTCTTTAAATAAGGTATTTTGTTCTATTAGAGCATTTGTGTTTTTTATTGTGGTTTCCTTATGCTATTCTGATGCTGTGTAGAATAAACTATAATCCCTATAAATATATAAGTAAATAAAAAGATGTGGCATGGGAGCAGAGATTTAAGTTCTCTGTCTTAGCATCCAGTGTATTCCAAGAAAATCTGCTTTTTAAAATGTGTTATGTATTTCTGTTTTGTATTTCTGTTTTCTGTTTTAGATGAAGTATTTCTACTAAACTCCTCCCTTAAAAAAAAAAAACAGCTTTTAATTAAGAGTTGCTCTAAGTTAGTTGCCCAAGGGCAAATAGGATTGTCTATGAAAGGTTCACTTTTTTTCAGTTAGGACAGTGATTTATTAATGTTAACTTTCTGTTCTGTCCCTAGTGAACTGGAAATGTTATTGGGTATTTGACACTATATCAGGAGATAAGAACTGACCTTGGAACTCTCTAGTGAGTGGTTTTTCTAGTAGAATATAGTACTGGACTACTGCAAAGGCAATTCGTAAGAGAAATCTTAAAAAAGTCCTTGGTTTATATCCCTGATTTTGAGCCATCAGCACCTGTAAATGTACCTAACCCCAAATTGCATACTTATGTTGTATGTAAATGCTCTGGTCTTTTGGAGGGCTATGTTAAGGGAATGTGAAGTGATTATCTGTTCTTGGTGAGAGCTGTGCCAGTTTCAGAAGGATCCTTCCCTGCCTTAATTTTTTAAACACCAGAATTCTGGGCTTAATTGTAAAATACATGCTCATTTCCTTGAAAATGCATTTTTCTATATTTTAACATTTGTGTTAAATTTCTCAATAATTTTGCTTTTTATCAATATTTGAAGTGGAGTTTCACACCCTAATATGTGTGCAGAATTAATATCATTGCTAGAGTTCTCTTCACATTCCCCCCACCCCAATCTCTCTCTCCAACCTACCTACTGTATCACACAAAGCAGCATTGACATAACTTTTCAAGGACTAAAGTCTTTAAAGTTAAAAGAAAAACTTAAAAAGAAAATCAAGGGAAGAAAAAGAGACCAACAATAGATCACTGAAGCTTGAAGAACAATGAAATCCTCTGTTTCAGCTCTTATTTAAGTTATCACACCTGGCAAACAGATAGAAAAACAATGCTGTGTTTTCTGGGCTTTGTTTTCCCCTTTCTCTTGCTTTCTTTTGTAGGGACTAATCTAAAGTTCTTTGCATTTTGCAGTCTGCCTGTACCTACATGCTGCTGCACAGTTTATTAGGAAAAGAAGGATGTATATTGAACGCAGTAGGAGAGAAAGGACTTTGACTCCAAATTATGCAAATAAAACAACAACAACAATACAAAAGCAAAGAAATCCCCCTACCTGCTCTGCTGCTTTTGGATGACTGCCACATTATGCATGCAGTGGAGTCTTGGAAGCCAGAGCTGGTACTGCTACAGCAGAACTTAAAACTGTCTGCACAGTACAAAGAACTTTAAGGAAGCTGAGACATTGCTTCAGAGTGTCAAAGTATTTTAGGGCCTCTAAAAATTATTATTATTATTAGTATTAGTATCATCGTCATCATCATCATCATCATCATCATCATCATCACCATCATCATCATCATTGCAGTCCAGTATCTCAGTCCAGCATCTCCTCTGTGGAACAGGAAGAAGCAGACTCTCTGGAGTCTGCTGATTTCAGATGCAAACCAGAATAGATTAATGCAGCTAAAAGAGAGCTCAAATTGTCATTATGGCACTACGTGTGAATAGTAATAAAGTTTTTATTGTGATCCAAGTTTTCAGAGGCCCTTTTCACCCAAATATTTGGCTTTGGTTAAAAAAAAAAAAAAAAAGAAGTCTAAATTGAGGCATCTAAAGGTCCTAAATAGAACTGTGAGATGAGAGAGGGGATTGGCATGTGATTCAGCAGAGCATGGCTAAGGAAAAAAAGAGTAAGGCTATTTGAGTCTGAAAGGATCAAAGTATTAAAAGTCATTTGCATGAGATGTGCAGTCTTGTAATCAATATGATGTTTAACACAATGAACAAATACTTCAATACTGACAAAATACATTCTAATTAGTTCAAGTGATAAAACATGCTATTACATTGTGAAACTGCTGGAGCCTGCACAATTCTTTATCAACAGAAGCTGCAAACATAATAGTGTGTTAGTCTGATCTCACATATATGAGTAAGGATGTGCAAACCTTTGTTTTATTGAACTACAAAATGGAACAGTGGATTAAATGGTATGTAAAATCTTGGCCATTAAGAAAAACTCCACTAAAGAATCTATTTTTGTACTCACAGTAATATCTACTCATGTCAACTGGCTCAGCCAGTAGAATTTCTCTAAGTGTTTTTCTTACTATAGTCCTAAATTCCAACGTAAAATTCTTATTAGGAAAAGGACATAGAGCCACAGCAGCAGGAATTATTTCAGTTCTTTTGTGCTGCTCTACTTGTAAGAGAATAATGCAGTAAAGGCAGGGAAAATGCAAGCTTTCTCTATTTTTAGAAAAGATATAGAGTGAGCATAAAAGTAGAGAAAATAAGCTTGTAAGATTACTGAATAGATAATGATGTTATTGAGCTCTGTAGTGACATGGCTCTTGCTGTTGCTCTGCCTCTATATTTTCTTGACAGCCAGCCCAGATTATTAGAGAGCAATGTAAAGTATACTGCTGAAAAGGAATAATTCAGCTTTGAAATTCACAGCCATTGCTAGCCTTAATGCATCCTGCCTTGGTAAGAAGGCTGAAAATATAGCGTGGAGATATACAATGTGATAACTGTTATATGCTAAACAAGCTTTACAAAACAGCCACATAAAGCCAGCACTTGATGGAATCCTTAGAGTAAACACTATTATTAGTACCTCTTAGTCTCAGTTTTGTGTTTTCAAGCGGTCCAGGGACATCATGTTCTATGTCTAATCCGAGGGGGGGGATAAGGGAACAGGAAAAAGGAATTATTATTCTATAGATGAGGAATTTTAACTGAAAAGTATGTGATTTGGTGTCAAAACATAAAATAAATCCAGATTACCATGTTATTTCCCCAAATTAAGGGCCACTCTAACTTGCAGTGAAAAAAACATCTTTGAATCATGTAGCAATTGCTGGGACAGGCACGAAGTACTTGATGAAGTTACAGTACTCCAGTTCCCAAGGCTGCTTTCACTACACACTAATTCAAGTGAAGTGTTTCTTTAATATAAAATACACTTCAGAGCCTGATTAAGATGTTTTCAGTCAAATTTACTGGCAACTTTTCCACTCTATCTAGTAACAATCCATCCCCTGGCATTTTTCTGAATGCATGTAGAATGAGCAAAAGCCTATTGAACAGCATTTCCACAGAGTGGGCTCGTGAATAGCTTCAGTGTGGAGGCAGGAAGGGCTGTGCAAAGTCCACACAGACTTGGGTCAGCTGGAACACACCACTTTCCAGAGATCTTCCAGATCTACTCAGTTGAGTCATCTGGATTTTCTACCCACTGAAGCAGCAAGGGGAAAGCCTTCACAGAAGGACAGCAATAGTCAGACATAGGCACCCAGGATGACATGTTCTGGTTTTTGAATGGCTTATTTCATTTTAATATCATGAAACATAGTTGAGAAAAGCTACAGAGAAGGGGAGGCAGAGGATACATCATATCTGATGACTTTTTATAAGAAAAAATCACTCTTCAGTTTGTTGAAACAAGAAAACAAACAAAGAAACAATGTATATTGCTTTCTATGTCACTAATTCTTTTCACAGAATGACCAAATCACAGAATGGACAAGTTTGGAAGGGACCACAGTGGGTCATCTGGTCCAACCTCCCTGCTTAAGCAGTGTCATCCCAGAGCACATTGCACAGGATTGTGTCCAGCAAGTCCTTGAATCCAGTTAGGGAGACTTCACAACCACTGAGTAATAAATTATTACTCAGAATTGAGTAATAAAATGTTCAGCGTAGAGAGAGGTACTATTTTCCAGAAAAAACAACAATGTTACAGACAAACAATGACACATCTTTACAAGCAGTTTTTCTTGAATTTGGAGAAGATCTATCTGGGTTCAGTGATCCTTGAGGGTCCCTTCCAAGGCAGAATATTCTGTGATTATATCTGCATAAAAGGCATAGAATTCCACTGCAACCCTCTGAAGGAAATGTGAAGGAGAGACTGATTTAGAAAATGGGTGGTTGCAGCAAAAATAATTTCTAGGTAGCAAATAAAGGTTGCGGTGAAAGCCAGGAACTAAAGCATTGTCACCTTTAGCATGGGTTCTGTAAGTCATGGTGAGAAATCACCTGGCTAAGGACCACTGTGTTAGCATGGAAGAAACGTTACAAAAGTATTTTTTCTTTTGGTAAGACTAGATAATGACAAATTGACCTACAAGTACCCAAGTATAGTGATGAGTGTCTCACTGGAGACTGAGGGGTGGTTCCCTGATGGGGAACCAGGTTTTATGGTGCCAAAAGCTGGGGTCATGAGTCTTTGAGACAAGGATAGTAACCGGCAGAGGTAACTGGCAAAACAAGTACGGAACAACTCTGAGAGTAGAATGATCATGGGGAGTTTTTTTGTAATTGTGGTGAAGGGACAAGGGGTGGATTTTGTGTAAATTGTCCATTTTCATTATGTGTTGGTGTGATGTTATTTTGATTTTTGTTGGGAGGGATTTTTGGTTTACTTTGTTTGGTGGTTTTTGTTGATGTGAGTATAGGTTGTGTGATGAATGTGGATTTTAGCGATAATTCTTAAATATGTGATTTGCAGAGGTGAGGGATGGAATGTATTGGGTTTGCATGGCCTAGTTTTGGTAGTGGGGGGTCTACAGGTGTGGCTTCTGTGAGAAGGTGCCAGAAGCTTCCTTCGTGTCCAGCAAATCCCTCCTGGCTCCAGGATGGACATGCCATGGTCAAGGCTGGGGCAATCAGAAATCCTGGTAACACCTTGGTAATAACACATTTAAAAAGAAAAAAATTATTGTGCAGATATAATTGCAGCCAGAGAAGAGTGGAGCGAGAACTTGTGAGAGAAATGTCCCTGCAGACACAGGGGTCACTTAAGAAGAAGGGGCAGGAGGTGCTGCCCCCATGGTGAAGCAGCTGTGCCCCTGCAGCCCGTGGAGGATCACAGGGATGCAGTGGTCCCCCTGCAGCCCACGGAGGAGGCCCATTGCAGAGCAGGCTGGTCCTGAAGGATTCCACCTCATGGAAGAGTGACCCACATTGCAGCAGTTTGTAGAACACTGTTGTGGGATGGTCTCACACTGGAGAGGTTTGTAGAGAACTGTCTCTTGTGGGATGGAGTCACGTTGGAGAATTTTGTGAATTATCTCCCATGCAAGAGACCTCATGGAGGAGCAGGGGAAGGACTCCTCTCCCTGAGCAAAAGCAGAAACAACTTGTGAGGAACTGACCATAACCCCCATTCCCCATTTCCCTGCAGCTCTGGAGTAGGAGGTAGAGCTGGGAAGGAGGGAGTGAAGGGGGAAAAGTGTTTTTAAAGTTTTATTTTACTTCCCATTATCCTGCTCTGATTTTGCTAGCAATAAATTCAATGAATATCAGTTTAGTGCTTCTCTTCAGAAACATTATGCATTTTCATTCCTTGTGACCAGGACATATATTTCTCACCAGTACTGCCCAATAAGTGCATACAGAGATACTGCAGTTCTGCTTTTTTTTCTTTTTTTTTCTTTTTTTTT
>JAWWMU010000106.1:97922795-97960513 GCA_035048155.1 Cinnycerthia olivascens | reverse complement strand
TTTTTTTTTTTTGAGAGCTTAAAAGCTGGTGAATAAATTTATTGCTTGAGGAAATTTTAAGTAAGTGAATATCATTACTGAAGATCACCATCAGGTTGCCAAGCTGAGGTACATGCAAAGGGAGCATGTGAAAAGAATTAACTTAGTGAACTAAAAAAAGAAGTGCTTTCTTAAGCAGAAAACTATTTCTCAGTGAAGTACATATTTCAACTCACTAGCTTTGATGATCAGTGAAAATGTAACACATTCAGTCTTAATGACTCCTCTATTAGGGTACAGTTGATCAACTTTGAGTGAATTCTCACTAGCAGAAAATAAAGTCCTGTACAGGGGCATAAGTAAGAAGAGGTAGGGAAAACAGTATTATGCCTCTGGATGGCACTGGATATATTTAGAGCTTTTTGGTGGAGATTAGAGATTGCAGTTCAAATTCTCTCATGCAGAAGTCAAGAATTCAAAGTCAATCTCCTATAGCTTGAGAAAACCATAAGCTATTCAGGTCAAAAAAGAGCCAATTTCCCTTTGAATTTTGCTCTGAATAATTTGTTGCATTTTTTCCAAAATTTTTTCCAATTTTGTGCATTTTAAGTGGTATACTGTTAATTTCCAAATTAACAATATACCAGTTAAAATGCACAAAATAAGATACAATTTGAACTTAATTACTTGATGAATTAAGTTCAAATTGTATCTTATTTTGTGCATTTTAACTGGTATACTGTTAATCGCAAAACCCATTTTTTGCTTGAAAGTTTGTGCTTTCATAACAGGAGAGGAGAAACATATTGCTGTGAAAAGAAAAGAAAAGAAATTGAAAAGACACAATTTTCACAGTGAAAATTAACCTCTATAATGTTGGAGCCATCAGTTTTAAAGTACATGGTTTAAATAATTTTTTTTCCTTTTCTTAACAAATGTTCAGTAGGTTTTATTTGAATATTAAAAGGGGTAATAAGTTGTCATGTTGCTCTGCACAATATTTTGAGAAATATTTATGATTTATTATAATAGAAAGGTGTAGATGGAGTGGGGCAGAAAGAAAAGGTGGAAACTGGTGAAGGTAAAAAATTGAAGAGAGGCTTATGCTTTCACTTTTCACTGTACTAACTTGGGCTTTGGATTCACATACTGCAGCATGAATTTCAATGAAAATCCTTGAAAGAAGGTGACTCCTTTAAAATACTGAAGGGCTCAAGGAATTTATTTCAGGTGCCAGTGATCTTATTTACATTTTCAAAAGCAAGAGTTCCAATTGACTGGATTATTAAATTGAAACCCTCAGAGCAAACACTTCACTAAGGATGGATCCATGTTCTCTTTCTACTTCCAAGAACAGAGGCTGTAATTTTTACACCAGTCAGAAATATTTGTTACCAGGGAAATTTCAGGACCCAGAAGAGAGATTGAAGGACTGTGATTCTGTGTGTATGAAAAACAAACATTAAAGTGAAAGTCTCTTTCAGACTCTGAATCATCTCAGGAAGAAATCAGACATAAGCAGAGTCAAAGTGGGTTACCACTGATTTAATGACATTCCAGGTACTGTGAATTTGTTGTTTAAAGTCTAGGTAGGTCAATGGTGAAACATTTGTGGATGAAATGAGCTAAAGAAACGTGCATCTTTTGCAACTTAGGGCTGTTAAATAAACATTCTCATGCACTTATCAGCAAACTGTGCTTCTTTTTCTCTCCGAGAAACCTGCATGCATGGTCCAACATTTTCTTGGATTGGATAGTGAGTGCAGAATATTGCCTGACTGCTGCAAAAATGCTCTCTAACTTGTTTGACAGCTATTCTTTATGAGGTACTAATTATTCAAAATCTCCAACTGTTTTAATGGAGCACTTGGGTCAGGTGGGTTTCCTGATTAAGTGAGATAAATAGTGTCATTTAGATCAGCCCGGTGCTAGAACTGGTGTACATGAATCATTGTGTAGTTGAAATTACCTGTGTGAAAAAATCCAGCACAAATTTTATGTACCGTTTAAATTCCGTCTTGAAAAGAAAAGAGTACAGATGAACCTCTAGGCCTTAAACTGTCTCAATACAGAACTGAATCCTTTGCATTTTGGAATGTTTAGTTAACACTCACTGAGTTGTGAGTGGCTTTTTTTCTGCTTGTGTTAGTCAGAAACCCAGTAAAACTGATGAGATCTCAAACAGAGTCAAAATGCTTTCAAATAGTGTTCCCACCCTCAGGATTTGACTGTATTGTGATATGACTGCTCTGCAGAGGTTTGCATAACACGGCAACGTTACATCCTCAGCTGATACTAGTCTGATAATTTTGCATAATAGCAAAACTTTTCAGTGTATTCAGTACATACCTCAGTGCATTTAATGTATTAGGGGTCTTTGTGTCATGGCTATGCCAGGGAGATGAGGACTTAGTAGAAATGTTTTTTGATTGTTTTTTTTTCTAATTTAGAATGGAATAACTGTACTCAAGTATTCAAGATGAAATCCTAAATTGTGGCAACCTCAACTTGCTTCTGGAAATAAATCATAGGTAAGAAACTTTTTTGGAGAAACCAGAATAGCAAGTTTCCAGCTTGCCAACAGCAGACGGCAATCTGTGAGTGGCAGCGCTTACAGGGATAATGGCACTCAGGGTTTTTCCCAATTTGACTCTTACATTGTCCTTCAACACCATTCCCTAATACTGTATTTCCTGAGATATTAACTATAATTTATTGTTTCTCATTTCCACATACTGACCCCTTCCTTCCCTCACTAGAGTTACGAATAAGTGCCTTTGGGGCTAGAAATAAGTATCTTTAACTCCATTTCTTGACCTGGACACCCCCAGTGTTAAGGTCATAAACCTTTCCAATTTTAGTCTCTTGAAACCTTCACAGAGGTGTTCCACAGCTTTGATCTTATCACCAGGCTCCATGCACAACATGACTTGCCTGACTACTAGTGACCACTCAAGTTCAAACATCCCTGACATGGCTTTCCCAAAGTCTTTGTCTCCTTTAAAAATCCAACTTACTTGGAACAGGCTTTCTGAAATGAATAAGCTACATCTGAGCTAAAAGACTAGGTAAAAAGTCCACCACCCCACCCCAACCCAACAAAAGTATAGAGAACCAAAACACCATAAGGTTTTCCTGTATATATGTCTTGAAGTAATTTTAAATACTGAGGCTTTAAAACCCTAAAGATCCTTAAGTCTGGGCTGAAAAAAGTATATGTGTGTTTTCATTTGAACGCAAGCTGCTGCTGCATCTTTGATTTATCTTTGAAACAGATGTGTTTTGAGTTGAAGTTAGACTTCAAAGGAGAAAGTAAATGTTCAATAGGAAATATTTTTCTTATTCAAAGTAGAGTCTTAAAGTGTAAAGATTGCTCTGAAAAGATAAAATTTTATTCTAAAAGTTCTATTACAAAGTTCAGAAATGGTTCAGAGATTTACCTCAGAAAAGTACAGTTGTGATTCTTAGGCACATTTCTTCAAATGAACAAGTCCAGAGGGCTAAGTAGGAACATATAATATCTGGCTGTTGTGATAATTATGTATCTTCATGATTGAAATTCTCAACACCCTGTTGGCACAGTTTTTCAACCAGCTTGACTTAATATCCCCTATGCAGAGCCCAGAAATAGTCTGATCTTCCTTTGTTCTTCAGCTCAAACACTTTATATGCAAGCTCAGCTCCCTGATATTTTTGTCTTTGTGTCTAGATACCCACCCTGACACATATCCAGGCACATACAAATTTAGGCATCTTGCCGAAACCTCCCCTCTTCAGTAAAGCCCTGGGCTAACTCCTACGATTTTCCTCACATCCTCCCCAGCAAGTGTGAGACTTCCTCTCGCCTAAGCTTTGCCCAACTGCTCCATGCCTCCAGCTTTGTTAGTGCTCCTTCCTGCTTTCTCCTTTCTACTTGTGCTTTTTACCAAACCCTTTCTTGATTTTTCCTTCCTTTATACTTCCTCAGCCTTCCAGGCCGATGCTCAGTGCGTATTAGTACTTCCTGCTTTGCTCTGTTCCCCCAAAAACACTTCCCAGTCTTCCTGTGTATGGAAGACATGCTTCAGCAAGAAACTTTTTTTTACCAATGGTCCAGTCAATTATTTGTAAAAAAGGAAGTCTTTCTCCCAGATTTTGGTTTCCAGGCACACATCTTGTTTCCTCTTAATTAAACTTGTATCTTGTGTGAGCAGTGAGCTGGGTGAGGGCTTTGAACATCAATGCCCCATTCCATTTCAACTGTTTAGAGCTATGTTAAGATCCAGCTGTATGATCATGCATCCTGATGGACACAGAGAATGCTGGAAATTTTTTTGCATGTGAATAGTCAGCTAGAAGAGATTTATAACCATGTCCTTAATAATATGGGCTTCTTAATTGCTTTTGCATATAGTCAAAAATTATGTCTATGTAATATTTGGAGACATCTATCTTGACTTATTCAAGGTCAAGCTGACACATATAGTAGGGAAGTGATAGTATGTCTTATCTTTAACTTCACAATCTTATTTATAGTACATTTTCTCCTTTTGTATCTTCACTGTGAAGGCAACAATGTTAGTGATAAAGAAGATAAAGAACTGGCAGGCATCTGCGTTTAACCATTCTGTCATTTAGACTGCTCTCAAGGTCTCTGTATAAATGAGATTTTGTGAATTCGACCACCTTTTCTTTAGTATGTAAGAAAGTGTGGTTTGCACTGAAATATGAATGGAAAGCTATATGCACATAACTATTACTACATAAAATTGTAGTATATATATGTATTATAAATGTGAAACCTATAGAAAACTATATGCCGGTTATATTTATTATATATAGGGAGTTATGTACTCTTCATCCCCACCCTGCAAACTGTTCAACCATTTTATAATTTTATTGCTGTCTATAAATACAGCAATAAAAATAGAATGATATTTTATATAAATGTGTGCTTTTTCTCTCCCTTAAATATTAATAAAACAACCAGGACTGAAATAATTGTCTGAAAATAAATGAGTTTATATTAAACCTTGTGTATCATTTGAGGTTACAACATTGCAGCGTACCAGAGGTTCAGTGAATTCTTCTGCTGCCTCCCACTTCTGCTGGATGAACTCCCCATTCTAATCAGGAATTATAAACAATAAAAAAACCAACTGAACAAAAACACCAAACAGCAACTTCTAGCTAGATGCCTTAGAACAGATTTTGGTTACTGATTTCATCACCCACCCTGGTTTTGTTTCTGTATTTCTGGACTTACAGGAAGTGGCCTGAATAGCACGACAGACTACACTTGCATGATAAAAACATTCACAGATATTTTTTCCTTGCTGTTCAAATAAGGTATCTGAACTTACTGCATCTTCTTTATCACTTTCTTGTCATGTTCATCACTGTTGCGTATGACCTCAGGAATAAGAAAGTTACAATATTTCAAGGTGTCAAAAGGCATGCAGTTGTATCATAATTAGTGTAGAGCAATTGAATTTGGCAGTAGCACTATAATGTGTGTTTGTCCTCCTCACTTCTCGCTTTTATCCCATTAGCACTAATCTCTAGATTCTGGCGTGCTGGTAGCATAGAGAACAAGCTTGTTCCTTGGCACTCTCTGGGGGCCCTCACAAGCCTGATGGCTGATTCTGTGGATCACTAGATCTAAGATGTGTGTTGTGCCTACATCTTGCAACTGGGCTCTGATTCAACAGAATCTGGTGTTGAACATGCGTATTGCAAATACTCATCCTCATTCAGGGGCTAGACCAACTCAATGTGTCCTTTTAAAAAGATAGAGAGGTTTGAGTCTTGACCAGTGAATGCTCTGCCCATCCAAAGTGTATTGTCAGAAGGAGATTGCAGTGTCTAACCCTAGCTCAGCCTGTCTGCTTACACAGTGAGAGCTGAGAACAGTCCTTCAATAGCAGTCTGTCTGTGTGCTTGGGTCCTGTTCCCTGATTATCCTGAGGCTGAATTTAAAGTTCTGTCCTTGAAGCTCCTAGGTGTCCATGGGTTAGAGTATCTCACAGCACTGTTTTAGTGAGACGCTTCCTCTGTGAAGGGAAGAGTAAAGGAGTTATCCAGGCTGCCAGGCACCTACACAGAGTGGCTACCGGCTTACTCCCCGTCATACAACTCACATGTGGTCAGAGCTGCACAAAAGACTCATGAAAAGGATAAAGTCTACACACTTTTTTGTAGAATTTTTTTTTGTCTAAACTAACAGAAGAAGATTAAACACTGAATTTCATTATGAGACCAGAGGCTAGGTGTGACTTCAGGTGTCATCTATTTTCTGTTTGAAGTTAATATGCTTTTAAAAAAATGCATCAAAGTAGTATTTCAATTTAAACTGTCTTGTGCAAGTGTCTCACTGACCTGAGAGATAACGAAATGTAAATGGTATTCAAACCTCTTAATTGCTGCCAATAGCAATTCTTTTGTTACTCTGCAAGGAAAACGGTAGAGGCATCTCTTTTAGAGAATAAAGCCCCAGGTAAAAAAGCAGTAAGTACCTCATTAGCAACACTGAGCTACAAGTGTGCCTAAGATCCCACTGACTTCAAGCCAAGTGTTAAAATAGGTTGCGCTGAATGGATGACTAAATTGTTCCAGTGACAGTCTCTCTTTGATGAAAGGTGCCTAGAGCTACCCTTTCTTAGGTTTGCCTACCGTGCCCATCTGTCTTTTACCATTCAATACAGTTCACTTCTCACTCAATCCAGTATCTTCAAGGTATTTGAAAGTTGGGAATTAGAGATTATAAAATAATAGCTCTTGCAGTAGGCACTCACAGTTAGGAGACTGTTAAAGTGATTGGGTATTTATTTTAGTGAGCGTCACAGAGCACTAAAACAAATAAAACGCACATTAGTTGTGAGTTACTGAAGGAGACATTCTGAGCTATTGAAGCTGGGTGAATCAAGCGTAGGAAATTTAAAATATTATTTGTGTGCTAGTAGATATATATATACATATATATAGAACGTTTTAGATATACTCTAAGCCAGACTACAGACATTTCCCTTTCATCTTCTGTAAACTTAATAACTCTGTAAAAAGCATTGAATGCCTTGATAGAGAGATGCCATAAAAGAAAAGTGCCTGGCCAGTTCCTGCTTTCTTCGCTCACGCAATTAGGTAGTGCCTGCATCAGTAAATCAAACAATGCTTTTTCCAGCACTTATATAAACTGATTTCTCAGCTGCCTTCAGCAACAAAATGAGAACACTTTTAGGTGTCTCTTACCTCTCAAAAAAAAAAGGAAGTACTTGCCTGAAACAGTCACCTCCGTATTTTTTAGATAAAACAAATCATACAAATGGGTGGTGGATGGAAAGGTAACTTGCCAGTCCAGCACAGATATCACTGGAGCCAAGTAGATTCCCAATTCTCATGGTGAATTTTAGAATAATTCAAGGCACAAGTTTGAGTTAGTGCCAATAAAAAAAGGTGTACAAAATTGATTCATAAATGTATATTTTAAATAGAATGTTAAATAAAATCATATGCAATTAAGTAAAATCCAAGAGCTAGTTTAAAAATAGATCAAAAAACCCCTACTAATCCTTCCAGTAGAAAAAATATGAAGTTTGTATTTGATTCTCATCACATATTTTAACACTTGCTTTCCGGGATGAGGAATGTAGCAGAGAAACCTTATTAGAAGGGAGTTTATTTGTCTTGTTAATTCTTT
Source organism: Cinnycerthia olivascens (assembly GCA_035048155.1). Classification (NCBI taxonomy): domain Eukaryota; kingdom Metazoa; phylum Chordata; class Aves; order Passeriformes; family Certhiidae; genus Cinnycerthia; species Cinnycerthia olivascens. The sequence continues at coordinate 97,952,859 of JAWWMU010000106.1, read as the reverse complement.
TCTTTATTTCCACTCTTTTGCCAGGAAGAACATTCACTGAAACCATTCAGTGTAAATTAAGTGGTATTTAAAGAGAAGAAACTATTCCAAGTGTGCATGTGCTTCATACAGTCACATAAGCCAAACAGTTTGCTTAAAATATTTTGCTGCCAGATCCCAAAATGTATACTCAGTATGGTCTTTTAGGAAGGGCTCTGCAGACTGAATATGTCCTAGCCTACATATACCCCAGTCCCCTCAGCAGAATTAGGGCATGCTTCTGGGCACAGGGGCTCCATCTCCTTCATCATTAAGTGGCAGCACAGTCCTAGCACCAGGTATAGTTCAGACCAACAGTAACTCTCTCCCTGGCCCCCTTCTGGTATTTAGACAGCCCAAGGACCACAAAAATAAAAGAATTTATGGATGTGCACAGGAGCTTTCCACACCATCTGGATTCATCCGCAGGGGTAAGGATTTTGGGAATGAGTTTGCTACATATGAGAAGCATCGCAATTAAGAAATATTCAGGGTGTGGTCCTTATTCCCTAAACCAACATGTCTCCTAAATCTTGCCTTCCCTTAGGTACATTTCTCCTATACTGTAGGCTTGCCCTCTCTCCACAGCTGTAGCTTAACCACGGTTAGTATTCAGGTGATTCAAACCAAAACAACTGACTGGGACAATGATGTTAAAAATACTCCCTCACAGATGTTCCTCATTCCCTGTTGCCTTCTTACTGGCTTGCCCACCTAGGGCACCACAGCTCACTGGCTGGACAAGTGATCTCCCGTCACTTGCCATATTCTGTTCTTATTAGAGGAAAATCTGGAAGCACGCAGGTTCTTTGTGCCCTTCTGGGAGTGCTGTGGATTTAAGCGGGCATTTAGAATTGTCACAGCACTCTGTTTTTTCTTGACAGAGTTCAAGAAGCGTTTGGAAAATACTCACAGGCACAGGGTGTGACTCTCAGGGATGCTGCTGTGGAGGGCCAAGAGATGGACTTGATCCTTGAGGGTCACTTCCAGTCTGTTTATTCTGTGATTCTGTGACTGATACCACTGTTTAAACTGCCTGGCAACTTTGGCTGTGCCAAGAAAACCATAACCTTTGCATTTACTGAAACCACCTAGAATATATCTGGCTTTTGGGCTGTTCTTTCACTTATACATGTGTCACCAATTATAAATTACTGAAATGGCCCCTAATCACTGTATCTGATACATGTCTCTAAATATGGCCCACCTAGAAATTTAGAAAGAGATGCAAAGCTGGCTTGTGTTAGTAACAGGACGGGAGACAAAATTGTTGAGAAGTCAAAAAAGAGTGTTGAAGAAGCTCAAAATTTCCTATCATCAGTTTGGTAATGCCTTGTTAGACCCATTTTGCGACAGCTTCCCTCAGGTTCTGTAGGGAATAAGGTTTTTAGTCATCTGGAAAAAACTTTTTGTGATTAAGTCTGATGAAAAGTGGATTAAAACTAAAGAGTAATTAATTTAATTGTAATAATAATAAAAATAAATTATAGTCTTCCTGCTTCATCTAAATTGTTTTCTATTTATCACTTTTCTACATCATAAGCACTTATTGTAAGTTTCCAAGCTTTTTCATTGCTTTCTATCATAATGGACTATATGGTGCCAATCAGAAAATTAACCAAGTATTTTGTGAATGGAAAAATAAGTGGACAGAAAATAATTAATGAATAAATATAATAAATAAATTTTGTTATTAAGACACCAAATAATATCCTCTTTGACATCACACAAGCACAACATTTTTAAAAGACTTATCAAAATTAGAATTTTAGCTGTTTAAAAATACTATATGGTTCTGAGACAATTAATTTTAGTAAAAGAAAAACAAAATACACGAGTTACACATAACTTGAAATTAGATTTTTAAAATCTGAATTTCTGTACATCTTTATTTGGTGCAGTATTACTAGATGATTCTTAATACAATGTCATTTGTATGCATTCAGTTTTTTTTCATTTCATAATGTTAGCTTATTTGTTCAGTGCCTGGTCAAGAAGTATACTAACTGGTAAGTAGATGTTCACAATATTTTCTATCCTCTGCATGCTAAATTGGTGCTAATTAAGCAGGATTAAAGCAGCATTGATGCTTCCATGTGAAATAAAAAAAACCCCACCACCAAGGGCCAATTTACATTCTTATTCAATACATGTGAAAATAAAATAGCTTTGGCACAATAAATGAGGATTCTTTGACAGCAATGCAGTGTCTACATACATTTGGAATTGGTTTCTTTGCTCAAATTGATAACAAATATCTGATGTGGAGAAAATGCTCCCTTTTGGTTTTCCAAAACCGTGCTATTTCACACTGAATTACGTTATGTTAGATCATCAGCCAAGCAGGGGGGAGGAGGGAAGGGAGAAGGGTGGGTGGGGTGGAGACTGAATGTGTGACATAATCTAAAGAGAGCTTTAAAATGACTGGAAATACAGAAGAAAGAGCAATATATCAGGAGCCCCCATTAGGTGCTGCAATGTGGGTTCAAAAGGGCATAGAGCCTGACCCTAATTACTTATTTATGGCTTTCAGAGGCTCAGTATTATGTAGTGACGCTGTGACAACATGCAGATGCAGAAGAGCAGCATCTGTGTGGCCAGCAGACCCTAAAATCTCAGCCACAGAGAAGTTCTTAGTAAATGATGCACCATTATAAAACAAAGAATAAAATACAAAATCCCTGACAGGGATTAGAATAGATGGTTAATACTTAATAAAGAATGACAGAATCTACTACCCAGCACTTAATAATTTACCAGTGGTTTATTATGCTGTTACATGATATGACACTTCTGTAATTTATTTTTCTTTAAAGTCATGTAATGAAACACTATGTTGCAAATCTAAGTTGTTTTCTTCCTGCAGGAAGGAGAAAAAAAAGCACCAAGCTAAAAGAGTCTAAATAGATGTTTAAGGCAGGTGGCAAGAAGGAAGTGTCATAGAAATGGTTGTGGAAACTGTTCAAACACTCATTTGCTTATGGAAATCTCAATTTCTCTATATTCTAATGGCTGAAAAAAAGTTATTTAAAATGCTTGTGCAGATGCCTGTTACAGATTTAGGATATGATAGCCAACAATAAGTGTGCATGGCATAATTGGCACATCAACTGGCTGGGGGCTGATGAGGTTGTAGCATTCTCTCTACTCTAGACTCTTCTGATTACATCCAATTTGCTTTCCCTTTTTTACTGACAAACTTGACTTCCAAATTATGGTAATGTTATCATGCTCTTTCTCTAACTGGTTGTATTTACATTTCCTTATCTCAAGATGAGTTTAGAGAAATTCAACAGAAAACAAGTTTTCCTTGTTAAGTTTTTTCATCATCCAGTCAGTTCTGAGATATTTGCTGGTCACTTATTGTTCTTTATGCTCTTATTTGCATCCAGACTTCTCCCAACAGTAATTCAGAAAAATTAGATAGAAATTTAAGACCTAGACATTAAGTAGTGTTCTGTGTGAGGCAAAATAGCATTAAGTTGGAAGTCCAAGACAGCTCCATTTAAAATAGTTTTGTGCATTTCATCTATAGGGAGTCTGAGATGAGTTGTTTAAAATAAGTGCTATGAACCTTATTTAGAGTGTGCATTGAAGAACAGCAAAACCAGAGCTGGTCTTTAGACTCGAGTTCAAAGTTTCTGTAACTTTAATCTCAGGTTTCTGAGGTATAAAAATGGAAAATTTCTGTACATCTTGAGAAACAAAATAGTTTTTTTTTCTCAAACCAAATAATGGTTACTGTAAAATCTTTCTGCAGGTTAAAAAAATCCCAAACCCACAACCTCTTCCTGCATTGCAGAATGCCTTCAAAGAAAGGCCATTTTGCTGTGTGTTCAAAATGCCACTCTTGGTTCAAACTCTGATGAAGTTTTGAAAGACAAATTCCACCTTAAAGAAATAGCTTTGCTGCATTTGTTGGAACAGAATGTCACAGTCTACTCTGTGAAAAGGAAGCTGGTTAATCAGTGTGCAAATTTGATTAAGGCAATATTTTCTAATTGGCCTAAGTGACTCCAAGCCCTACTTTTTGAAATAACTTTGGAACTCATGTTCTTCAAGTAGAGAAGTTTGAAGACATAGAGAGACTCTTTTGATTTCAAAATGCAAAGGCTAAATCAACAGCCCTGGGGCAGCAAATGACCAAAACTTTAGCTGCAGAGAAATAGGAAAGACAGTGAACAAAGCTATGCGTATTCAAAAGGGACTCACGACAGAAGAGAATTTTCCTCTAGCTAAGATACCTTTTAAGCTGTGGTGGCAGAATACCTCCAGCAAATTTGCAGTATTGAACATTCTATTTTTCTTTTTGATTTGGAAAATCCAACTTTTTCTGCCTTAATGCTGACATTCTTCACAGCATGAATATTCTGCCTTTCAGTCAGCTATACCAATCTTTTTGGAGACTTTCCAGAATACCTTCAATATGCAAATGGATAATAAAATCCATTTTGCTTGAGTATGCAAATCTGACATACGTTAAATAATCATAAGCTTGAAACATATTTTCATTGAAATGAGAAAATATTTCAGCAATGTAAGCAAAGCAAAAGTCTGATTTAGGTCCAGTTGTCTCTAGCTGTGCAAGAACAAGCTCTACATTTAGCTGAATTCCTTCAGATTCCTGGTTTTCACTCACATGCTATTTGCTTACTTTACCTAAAAATATGCTTTTATTCTCTTATACTTCTGCTGTCTTTGGCTTCCTCTTGTGTGGTGGATTGCATGAGACATTTTTGCCACAGTGATGTTGCACCTTTAAATCTCTCTGAAACTCTTCCATTTTTTTAACTCACCAGTCTTTATCTTGGTGTACAAGAATTGATAGGCCAATTCTTACTTCCTCCCTGCCCTCCCCTCCTCTCCTTCCCCCCCCATTTTTTAACTCATATTATTGGTCCTATTTCTTCTGAAAATAAGTAATAAGGAGCACTGTAAAAATGAACATGTTGTACTGAAGTGAAAAGGCAACCTGTGAAGCCTGTGCTTTTGCACACACACAGCAATACATCTGGCACATGTCTGGGGACTGGTATATCTGTACCATTGTTAATTAGCGTGACTCTTATTTCATGTTTCCTTGAGTTCTTGTTGCATGTTATCTACTTAATGTTTTATAATCTCAAGAACAGCCACAATCTTTGTTCCAATCTAGAGCCCATTTCTATCCCAAGTTTGCTATTTAAAGTCCAAAGCAATTCATAGTCGACTGTTTCTTATCCAAGAGAAGTGACACAGAATTGTTTACATTATAAATCGTTTTGGTATTTATTCTCTTTCTATGGAACACTGAACTCAGCAGTGATATTTATAGGCATACAATATACAGAACAGAAAATGAAGGAGCAACAAAGTGTCTGTAATTTGGTATTTATGGTTGGAATTATGGTGTAGAAAGTTCTCAATCATCATCTTTTGGTCACTGATCCTCTTCACTGAAACATGAGCAAGTTGATGTAGAAGAGATGGATGCCCAGTGACACCTGAAGGCAGGAGGCTGGGAACAGATCTGAGTGAGCCCCAAAGTCAACTGAGCTCAGAGCAGGTGGGGTGAGATAGCAGTTTTAGATGTCTGGTAAGAGTCCTACCAAGGCCATCCTGAGCTAGAGGCTGCCTCCACTGCTGACATCAGCCCTGACAGACATTTAAGGGAGAGTTTGGGGGCTGGCAATGGAAAATAACCCAAATGCTATGCCCAAGTGGAACTGTGAATTCTTGAAAAAAAATAGTTTTACAGGGGTCAAACATTGTTTTAACGTTGGAACATGGTGCAATGATAGTGTCCAATTTCAGCCAATGAGACAAAGGCAGGAGGAGGGAAGTCTGTATTGGGAATAACAGATTGCAATCAGGCTTTCGGTGTGATTTACCATAGTCTCTGTATTTCCTTTTACTGTTACATACATTTTCTGCATGTTAGCCTGGAAAGGAATTAATAGTATTTCTGCTCATTGTGACTGCTGCCTTTCTTTTTCACCACAGTTGCCTGTGAATAATTCATATAATCTAATGTACTTTTTTTAATTCAGTAACACCAGGACATTTAATTTAAGTACAAAATTAGAAAGGAGATTCCTTTTATCAGATCAGTGAATTACCTCTGAATGGAAAATCATCTTACTAGTTAGTGGATTCTCACTGTCACTACACCCTTACAAAGAAATAACAAAAGGCTTTTTGTTGCTGATATTGGAGATTTTAAGATTTGGGGGGACATACTTTTTTTTATCTGGGCTACTCTGTAATAATTTCTGATGAATAATTCAAATGTCATGGGAAACCAAAGCTGCCAGAAACTTGCTTTCTCATTATTAATTGTAAATTTTCTCTTCTATTAGTATTACTGTACTGGAAGTTCATACTGAAGAAATCTAATGAGTGTGACTTAGAGCATTTTTAATTCTCCATCGTCTGCCAAAGGTGCAATGAAATTGCCTTGGGTTATGTGCACAGACCTTCCCATGAGACATAAAACTAAAAAGATTTCTTTTTCTCACAGAGATTTCATTTTACTTCAGACATGAATAGCAACACCAGGGATTTTCCTTCTTCCTCTGTAAAAACTAACTTTCTTCATATGATTGCATGATGATTAACTTCAGCAATAAGAGAGCATTAATCCCAGAACAGGAATAGCACACTTTGATGTTGCTCATGGCCAAAATGCACCACCCATTCATTTAAATATCAGAGAAAAAGCATCTACTTCCTGGAATATTTGGATTTTTTTTCCTAAGTTATTATAACAGGTATAAGTATTTAATAAGCTTTAAGCTTATGTTAATTTATTTTAATTTATGTAAATAACTCCAGGCCTTTTGTTTCATAATCCCAGTCAAATATTTATACCTGAGAGAAATTCCAGAAAAGTGTCCCAGTCCTCACACTGGGAGAGGGAGCTGTTCTTTACAAGCTATAAATTGCCTTAATGGAAGGCAATTTTACACCAGCTGATGAATGGGTATAAAATAAATCTGGGTTTGTCTGACAGTTGAACTCAACTTTTCCATTAGCATTAGGGGAATGATTAAATTTTTGGCAATGACATTACATCTATACTGAAATACATGAAGGAATACAGGAATGACATTAGATGAAATCCCACCCTTTTCTCTGTATTTAAGTGACAAAAGAAAAAAATGATGGCCATAGTCACGGTTGTTGTATCCCTGACAATTAGACTCATCAGGATTTGATGACTGAGATACCAGCTCAATCCTAGTCCATGCAGCAGTGGCTTACAAGACCCAAAGATTTCAGGTTTATATTTGGTGGCTTGTCCTGGAACATAAGAAGTAGAAGAAGTAAATGAGTGCAGCCAAACCACAATGCACAATTTATCTCAGAGTATATAACAGAGATAAGTTGTACCAAAATCAGGCTACATAAAGTTTTGAATGCCCCACAGCAGGGAGCTGCAGCCATGCTCCAAAGTCAACTATTGTGAGAACAACAATAAGGTTAGCATGGGGGATATTATTAGATTTAGGTCATAACTAAAATGGCACTGAAATAAGCCTTCTCTACTCTATAAATCATCTTATACACCAGACATTTATACAAATGTAGGCATTTTCAAAACTGCATTTGTTCAGAACTCATATCAACATTAGAAGCAATTCTTAGCACTATACCCTGAAATATTTTGAATAGAATGTTCTAACATAATTTTTTTTAAGATCCCAAACTAAGCACAAACATTGTGACATTTTAAAAATATACTTTATATATACAAATACAAACGTTATAACACTCTATTACTGCCTTATTGGCATCAGATGGTCAACTGAAGTTAAACTGTTCGTAAATGATAAAATCAGGGTCAAGAATCCTGCCTCCAGGTCTGCTGCACTAATAGAGCTGTGAGAGTGTATTATAACTGACTAATTTACAGAAAAAGGCATCAGGCTTGACTCATTTTCACTGTGTACTGTCATTATGTGTGCCAGGAAATTACAGCTTCTGTGGACTAGAAATATTGCTTGTATTACGCATGAAAGAAAGGATGCAGGAAAAGGGTTGTTTAGGTAAGCTGTAAGATAACATGGTCATAGTCTTTGCTGAAACTGTTGGATATCTATTTGTTTTATATATACTACAAAGTTGTTTGGAAATTTTCAGAAATTTCTGTGGTTATCAGGACAGGTCAAACTTTTGCACATTATCTTTTAGAAGAATTTGCACAATAAGTCCACAGGGAGGTGAATGACTGGCCTGCCACAAGCTACTGTGCAAGATATCCATTTAAATGGCTGGAGCTAAGAGTGTGATCCATCCTCTTAATTCATTGTCCCTGGACACAACAAAGTTTATGGGCTTCAGTGAGCACTCTGCAATTTACCTACCAGCCATTACAGATACTCATATCAGCTGCCTGCTGGGACACTGAAAACTATCCAGCATCTTTCACATGACCTTGTCCTGCAGTGCAAGTCCTGCCTTTTGGAGGTGTAATGTGACATGACAGGGTGTGAGACCCTCAAGGTCAACTGCTTTGCGTTTACAGCCAGATTTTCCAAAGGAGATATAGGCACCTTGAAACAGAAGTCCAGTTTATGAACTTAGCTGCAAAATTCCACTCAGATTTGAATTACAAAATGTGATTTATAAAATGTTCTGGATATCAAAATAGATCATGGAGAATAATATTATAATGAGCCACCCTCCATCTGTCCCAGACTCTATTAGAAAATAATACAGTACTCTTGGAGTTAGAAGGACAGCAGACTGGAAGCAAACTGACTGTGCTGTAACTCTGTTACAGGACACTCATTGGTGGAGGGTTGGATGCCAGTACATTTGAAATTTATAACATTGCGTGAAACCAGGAAAAGTTTTGGGAGAAAGAACTTGAAGACTTTTATTGTAATTGTCATAAGCATTTTATTTGTTCTGAGCCTGAAGAAATGTTTAATATTTCAAGAAGCATTTTGACAAAATAAATTAGAGCACTATACTCTTATCACTGCTAACATCAGCTGATGCCAGAAAGTAATATGATCTGAAGCAGCATTTGTTGAAGATTTCTGAAATATTCTAAGGTCTATTGAAAACTGACTGGTGCATTCACAAAATGCTATTAAAGTGCTTATTAAAAGGTTAGATACGTCTAAAAGAATAAAGATTCATCATTGTCACAAAATCTGTGGCTGATACCACAGCCACATAAAATCAGTCCTACTCTATGTCCAGGTGACAGAAATGATAAGAGACAGGCTTAGACTGCAGGGGGAAATAGTCCTGGATTGACAACATTAGCAATAACACATAAAGGTTAATGCCTCTAAGACATTGCTTGCTTCCCAAAGTTTGCTTAATAGTCAAGTCTCCCTCCAGATTAATAAAGAAGAAGTGATTATGAGAAGTGCCTGGAAACATGCTGAAATAAAAGGTAAATGGTCTACTGAAACTAATCAGAACTCATTAACACACATCCCAACATGCTCGAAATAACAAAAAAATTTCTGACTCAGGGAGGAACATGCAGGTAAAAATGCACTTTTTTGTCTTGACAACAAAAGGATGAGTCACTTCTGGTGACCATTTAATACAATAGATTATTATCACTAACTTTACATGCATATGATAAGACCCTAACTTATCTTTTTTTAGAAATCATCAAATAAAAGTTACTTAATACTCCAAAGAACTTGGTACTGATAGCTGTCCTCTGGAGAAGATGGAAGATCTTCTGTAACTTCTGCAACATTAACTGTCCTTTCGAAATTAGTCACAGAGACAAGCACAAGATCCAATGTTACAGTCCTTTGTATGAAAAATTGAGAGATGGATGTAGACTCTCAAGGAATACAGTCAATCTGTAGATGAGCATAGGGCAATCAACTGTTCCATTTTCAATGACTCAAAATAAAATTAATTTTGAAAATCATTGGGGCACTGTAGCCCTACACTAGACACTTGAGAAGCAGCTTTTTCTTTGGTGTAGGTAAACAATTCATGTAAAACCTTGCAATAAATCCCTAGTAATATTAATAGTTTGCAGGAGTATCCCAAGCTAGCAACAGAGGGTTATGAGTAGGTGAAATTCTTGATCTCCTCTGAGCAAAACTATGATTACTATGCTAATATTCTTCTTATTGTTCACCAGTATGTTGGTAATTCATCTACCATTAAATACATGCCTTAAATCCTTTACTCTTTCAAAATGAACCTTTTTCAAGATTTCTGTAAAAAAAATATTTCCAAAGAGTTATTACTCTCAAATCCAGGACAGAGCTAGAAAGAAGTCGGAGGTGCTACATGAGCTAGCAATGACCTGCTTGTGCCTTGCTACATGCACATTTGTTAAACTCTGTTAGTGGGCACTGCTCTATGGGGCAGGCTAACAGATCTTTGTCATCTTCTTACATAGCTGAGGTGCTGTGCCAGAAAACCATTTAATGTTCAGGTACACAAGTTTAAAGCTCTGTTACAGTTACAGTGCTTCATGTTGTATGGGAAAAAAGAAATGGAATTACACAGAAAATAAGAAATATACCATTTTATCTTCCTGTGTATTCATATCATGATATAAACCATTTTATTTATACCTACCCTCAAGTGTTTTAGCACTTAAATATAAATCCTTTTAAGAGAATTAGGGAATTCTAATAGACATGATGTTCAGATATATTTTTGAAAAATGACAACGCAGCAGCCATTTGAGCTTATTTGTATAAAATGTTATGACGTTGAAACCATCTGCTTACAAGTAAATCAGAGGGGAAATACATCTGCATGACTTTAAATCTACAGAATGGGGCTCCAAGAATTCAGGATCCATCAATCAGTAGCTTGCATTGCTACCTGAAGTGTCTTTAACATATAAAGACTTCTTAGATAATTTTTTTGGCACTAAGCCTGTCTTCAACACAATGCATCATCTGCAAACATGCAAATTACTTGCCTTCCAATGTATCTCCTATAGAAGGTTCACTCTAATTAAATTTAAAGGCAGACTGGGGTTTTTTAATTAGGATGAATTATAAAAATGTTGCTGTTTATGGTAGTGTTCTTTATGCTTTACAGTGTAAAAATGCATCGTAATTTCTAAAATTACTTCAAACACTGGTGGCAAATTTTATTTATGCCTCTGCACTGCATTAAAACCGTAAATGGTTGGTACTGTCACCAGAATGAGAAAGCCATAAAACCAGTTAAATTAGAATATAGTAGAATGTGAGAGTGTGAGTATATGTATGCACGTGCACAAGACAGAGAAAGAGAAAGAGAGAGAGAGATACCAGGCAAAAGTGAGTAGCTGCATGTTAAAATTATTTTCTAAATTATTTTCTTATGCAAATGGACTATGCCATGTTACATTTATTAAAATGTATTTATGGAACATTAAACCCAATACTCATTTCTGATAATTAAAATAAATGAAAAAATTGCCCAGGCTATTTATCAAGAAAACTTCTTGTGCCTATATGGACTGTGGAGTTAATTCTGATCTCTCTCACACCGGTCAAAGTCTATCAAAGCCAGCGAATCATTTGGTATTTGAACCTCGGTAGTGAAAGGTAAACATTTAATAGGGTCTTGCAACAATTCCTATTGGTTTCTTTTGCCTAACCTGTGGACTGAATTTCACAGCGTCCCTCATTTTTATTTTGTACTATAAATAGGTGCACCCATTTCAGGTTAAACAAGGCATGGTATATTCAAAGCAGATTATTGTAGAATCATATTCTGACAGTGACCAAAGGAGAAAAAAGGGAAAAGGACTTCATGGAAAGCAAAGCAAACCAACAACCCCATACTTTGGCAAAATCTGTCAATGGGAAGGTGTGTTGAAGTCTTCCACCCCACATAGACATAACAGAGCTTGAGGGAAAACGATTCTGTAGCCATCCCTTCCACTGTCAAGGGAAATAATGTGAATTGCTGGTAAAAAGTCACAGGATTGCCGGACGGTTCACTGTTGCAGTGTCTGTAACACATTCCTCCAGAGGTATGTAGTAGTATTGTTATGAAAACTACAGAGTAATTGCCTAGGCTGGATGTGCTGCGTTACCCATTCTCTCATTTCTATCCTACCTCTTTTGTTCTTGTCTGTTACTCTCAATCTCAGACAGTGCACACACTGCCAAGTTATCACTGCACAACACAGTAGATTTATTCAATAATAACTTTTCCTGATGCTTCTTCATTTACTCATGTTTGAGTATTTTTGTTCTTGCTGTATTTTCGGCATTGCTTCCATACTTCCCTTAACACCTCTTATAGGACTATGAAACAAATTCTGATTCTACAGAGAGTGCACAATACTCCCTTTATAGTCTTTATATCAGAACTTACAAAAAAATATTTCCTGTACCTAAATTGCTAACAGTCAAAATCTCATCTTGGTTTCCAGTCTAGGCAAGTTGAGTGCAAGTCGACTGTATGCTTCAATTGACTGTTATTGTTTATTGTCCAGTCATGAAGATGTGGAGGTTGGGCACTGGTAGGGAGCAGGTGTTCCAGCAGTGCTGTTGGTGTGATGTCATGCAATGGAGCCTGGATGAACTGGGATGGTGCTTGATCATCTCTGTGTCAAATGGACCCACTGCTACCCATAAGTCTTCTCGAGGCAGGTCCACCTCTATGGTGTTCACGCTTCTGCTTGTCCAGTAAAAACCACTGACACAATGGTGTGAGTAGTTAGATTGGCATCCATGATCTCTGTGTCATTCTTTGGTGGGCCATTAAACCTGGGATTCACATGATGGACACATGACCACCTGTCATGGAGGTACACACACAAAAAAAAGAGCCCAATAAAACAGGTGGATTGGGTGGCCCGAAGTCCAAACTGCAGCTTCTAGTTTTTTTGTTTATTCCTTTCTTGAGGGGTGACTTGCATGTCATTTATTTCTGTTGATGCATCTTCTTCTCAGAACCTCAAAATGGTTCTGCTAATATAGCGTTGTTAGATTATCTAAGTCATTGTAGACTTTAAGTCCAAGGTTTATTGCAACACTTTGAGCCGAACAAACTGACTCTGCCGTGTGTCAGACTCCCTTTACTTTTGTTCTTCAGAAATCCTTCTGAGCACATTTCAGGTCACCTCTATTCCCCATTCCTTGTGACTTGTCTTTGTCATGTTTCTCTACCCCATAGAAAGGTGAGTATTTAATTAAAGCACGTAGTTGCCAGGTGGAAAATTATTGTTAATGACAGTCCCTCTTTTGAAATAATTTTTTGTGCAGTAGCGAAAATGTTTATGTTCCATGAAAAAATTAATTGAAAGGCAGAAGTAAGTAGTGCCTTCCTGCATGCTTTAAAACATTGGCCAAGTCTTTATTTCAGCATATGTAATGTCTAAGATCTGTTGGTTAAACTAGAGACAACATAGGAAACTTCAGGAAGTGATACTCAGATACATTTTTATTACTATCAACAGAGTGAATGAATGCATCTTTGAAAACCCAGCTGATAAAAATTTTTGTTCTTTGGCTTTTCAGCAACAGCCATGAAATCTTCAGATTTTTACCATTTAGAATACATTTATTATTCTCTTTCAGATTTTTTTCTGCATTCTAAGAATCTTTTCCAGTATAGAAGGAAAACAAAACTTTCTTTTGTCAGTCAACTCAACCTTATATATTACTTTTTGAACTACAAAGTTAAAGTAATGTTCACTGAGGAAAGAACCTCCACTTACTAGGAATCATAAAAGGATTTTGTTGAAGTGTGAGCTTCCATCATTCTGTCACTTTGAGATTGCTGCAGGTTCACAGCTGGACTACAACAACCCAAAGTGAATTGTTAAGTGAAAGGACAAGGTAGGTGACAATTACACAAAAAGTCACTACAAGCAATTGGCAAGGAAAAAGTTGCCAACTATAAAGCAATACTTATATAAAAAAAAAAAAGAAAAAGAAAAAAAAAAGATGATAAAAAAAAAAAAAGGCAACAACTCTCCCCTCCCAAACTTTCCTTAATCCTTTGCTATGTGATGATCTCCTAGTATTGGGAAAAACAAGAGACGTTTCTAAATCAGCTTCTAAACAAAAATAAGCCACGACATCAAGGAAGCTGGAAGAGTATATCTGGAAGAATTGCCTTGAGTTATACAGATTACTGAGGCTGAACTTTCTATGTAAAGACTTGGTAAATAAGCATAAGTGATGTCAGCCTGTACATCTAGTACTTTAAAATCTTTATTCGATAAATACATGGTCCAACACAGCAAGAAATCTTATATTGGTTAATAGTGGTTGTTTAGACACACTCACAAATGTATAATCCCCACAACTACAAGCAAAGAGGTACCTTCACTTAAATATATTGTCAGTTGTTAACAAGATTATTGAGGTTGGTTGAGGCAATATTCATTATAAATATTAATGAAAGGTACTTTCCAGACTATATTTCCATATAACATCTACAAGTTTTATTTTGTCTGTGTGATTAGGATAATAATCTGAAATAGAGTATATTAATATTTCATTTATTTTTCTTCCTATGTAATGTGCCCCAGTGTGTTTTCAGAGCTGAAAAAAATAATTTCTGTGTTGAGATGACACTGACTCAAGCATTAATCCAGAGGAGTTACATCACTTTCTAGATCCCATGTTGATAATGAACAGTAAAAACACACAACCTCCCATTAATTTTCCCTGTTCTGGTTTTATGCTATGATCCTCATCTTTATGCTCAATTGCTAAGACCAGAGGACATGAGTATCAAGGCATGGCTCACATGAAGATTAGGCAACAAATATTACTGTTTGGAAAACCTTGGATCAATCTTTGCATGATGCTGAATTTTACATTCCATAAACATTTTTGTTTCCCATTTTAAGGCTCCTGGGTATCTAGAGTTTTGTGCATCTATCTCCCTGGATATATCCTACGGTTGGCACAGCTGAAGAAACAGTGCTTAGCTAAGGACTAATGAAATCCAGATGCTGAAAGTCTTTAGATGTCACTTGAGGGGCTGGCTCTCTCTATGGACTTTTGGAGCAAGTATAACATATGGCAGGTGTTTCCGGAGCACATCCTTTATATAACTCTGCTTGATCTTCCCACACTGTGTAGCTCTATGCAGTTATCTTATACTCTGTACAAAAATACAGGATAAAATGGTATTTTATCATGGAGTATTTTTCTTCTCTCTCTCTTAACTTTTCTGTTTCTATATGCGTTTTATGAAAATGCAGATATATTAAGAATTTCTGAACAGTTTTCTCATCATTTCATTGCATTTTATGCTTTGAATGTCAAAATTAAATTATTACGCAAAGAAAATTCAGGTATTAAAAATATTTGGATCCATTTAATGAATTCAAATTCCAAGGAAGAGATTCAATGTAGACATTCTTCGAATTTCTTGTCCTAACTTAATCCTTATATTTATAGGTGTTTTTAGCATCAGAAGTTACTTTTAACAGGAATAAAGCTAATATCTCTTTATTCCTTGAGAATGAAGGAAGCTGTAAGAATACAATGTTTATTTACTAAAGAGTTTACAAAAAGCAAGGTTTATAAGAAATGAACCATGTCTAATTTATTAAATTGGATTTTTAGTATTTTCTATAAATAGTTCTATTCTTAGTCTTACTATGTGTGCAAGCAAGGGATATGGAAGAATTTACAGCCTCATTCCTTGAAGTGGATAATTTCTTATCCACAGACAATTGTGGGTATTTTCAACAGCTAGCCTCTTCTGCTATGTGTGCTTAACAAAGGCTGCTGGCTTAACAAGGCACAATTCCAGCCCACACCTGCGTGTAAAACTGATCTGATTCCCACTGTGGACCCGTCAATTCTCCAGCCTCTCAATACAAAACCACCTTAGTGAAGTACAAGCATCTTTCCAATTCTTCAGGCTTAACATCCTTAGATTTAACAATGACTTATAAGTTAGATGATTGAAAATTATTATATGTAACTATATTTAATAAGTGGAAATGATTTGTATATTTGATGTACTTATGCATACCTATATATATATATATATATGTATATATATATATCCTTGTCCTCCATCTTTTAGATATTCTTTTTCCTCAACTGTTATTTAGTAATGGGATGGGGCAACTGTAGTTTATCATTATGGTTATGGAATGCTGAGCATAAGAAGTCTGAATTCTGGTTTTCTAGATGCCACATGGCCTATTAGTAATGATTGTTATTAATGATATTTTTTTGAAATTTCAGAATAAATAGGATGTTAAATAAAGACATTAATTTTTCACTTTCTAGTCAGGAAAGACAAAGATAATGGAAAAATGGATCCCTACTGCTTCATCTCAAACCAATAGACTATAACTACTGTTTAAAACATATGCATAACTGAACATAGAAACAGTCTAAACTTCTCATATGTAGAATGACACTTGTCTTGAGATAAAAGAAGAAAATAGCTCCAGAACCCTATGCTCCTATAAGCATATGGCTTTTGATTTTTTTCAACTTTTGCATATATATACCTGCTCATTTATATATATTCACACATATGTAAAAACAACAGTCAATTGGAGAATACAGTCAACTTGTATTCAGTTTGCCTAGACTGGAAACCAAGATGTTGACTTTTAGCAATTTAGGTACAGGAAATCTCATTTTGTTAACTTCTGTTAGAAAGAGAATAAAGGAAGAATTGTGGACTCTTGTTTTGGTGTAGTTTTGTTTTGGGTTTTTCTTTCTTTCTTTCTTTGGTTTATTGTTTTGGGGTATTTTTATATTTTTTAAAAGTTTCTTTTTTTTTTTTTTGGGTTTTTTGTGGTTTTTTGCCTTTTTTTAACCTGAATGCAACAAAAATCTCCTCTCTCAAAATGCATTATTGGCATTCTCTTCCTCTTTCATATCTGACCTTCTCAGCCCCTGACAGAATTCAGAGATATCTAAAATGCATAGACTTCATCCCATCAGATAACTTGGATCTACTGGTAATGCTAACCTGAATTCTTTGCTGTGTTCATGGGTCAGTGAGTGTTGTGGTTCATTTATATCACATTATTAATTTATGTTTTCTGCAAGTCAAATTGTCAATATTGGGGAAAGAGAGCTTGTTTTAAGTAGTTATCAATTGAAATGGCACGTTGCTCACAAAAATTCATGACAAACTGTTAACTCAATTATAAAAAAATGGCATATAGAACAAATACCATTAATTGTGCACTTTGGACCCACTACAATAGTGTTCTTTCAATGCATAGGAAACAAAATCCGTATTAGCTCCCGGGGATACAAGACGATATACAGATAAGCGCTGGTTTCACAAGAATTTGTTACATGTGCAATTAGAAGTGTGCCTACACCTACTGTGTTGAAGGACAACCATGAGTCACATTTATAACTTTATAAGATTATTCTTCAGATCAGCTAAAGCAATAGGAATTGCCTGATAGAGTTTCTGTACTGTTCTGCCAAATCCCTTTGGCTTCCCTATTTCTACTGACATCTGGGATCTGGCTAGCTTTTGACACTTCAGTGGGCCAGCCAGGTAAGGGATGAGGGGCCTGCTTCATAAGTTTCCAGTTTCTTTTTCCAGAGTTGTTCTTGCAGTTATTCTAATCAAATCCAGAAAAATAATCTGGGGCAAAAGAATTTGTGGTGTGACTTTCTACCTAAAGGGGACTAAAAAAATAATAAAAATTGAAAATGTGTATTTTACAGACCAGCTGTTATTTCATCTGCTTTGTCTACATATTGGTTTGGTTTTCAGATGTGTTCCTGCATGCTCTTGTGCAGTCTTGCTATGCACTCATTAGTATCTCTCTGCAATAGCCTCTAATGCAATGACTAACGTAACATTTGAAGTAAATATAGATGTCTCAAAGTAATAACACTGCTAGACACTTCAAGCACGATTGTCTGCTGTCTGCAAGAGAAGAGACACAAATGAGAGTTTCTGTTGAGGGAAAGGAATGCAGGATTCATCTGTGGCACACTGTCAAAAGCTGCTCAGACAGTCTTGACTAGTAACAGCACAGTAATAGCATGGTCTCTGAGTTAGGACACAGTAGGGGTTATTATGAGGAAAAGGATGTTCAGAAAAAGGATACAGACTGTAGGAAATCAAGTTTCATTCTCACCTTTCAGAGTAACTCAGTTTTTTTATTTGTTTGGGGTCTTTTGATTTGGTTTGGTTTGAGGTCTCTTCATGTTTTTTGTTTGGTTTTCCTTTTCCCTTCAAACCTCTGTCCTTTGTCTTCTCTAGAACTGTATCAGCCTGATAAAACTCCATTCTGATACTTAGATTACTGTAAATTATGGGACTGGACTGCATGGGACATGTCTGAATTACATCCTTGCCAAGCTGCCTGATGAATATAGGGTGATCAGTCTGATATTCTTTGAAAGAATATTCTTGAATGATTAAAATTTTCATCAGTATTTGATCAGAGCTCCACTAATCCCATATATTTTCTAGTCTCACTGCTTTCCATGACTGTGTTGTCATGTGCTGAAAACACAGCAGCAGCAGCAGAGAAAAAAAGTGATTTTAGGCTGCTGTGCTCCCCCCTTCATGAATGTGTCCTGGAAGTGTCAGTCTGTTTAGTTTATGGTGTGTTGAGATAAAGTCACAGTATACTAAAAGAACAATGGGGCATGACAGCACTGCACTGATTTCTGACTCATCTAAAAGTTGATGTCATTATTCAGTATTGGCCTGATTATTTTGGGTAAATAAATTCATCACCATGTGAATCAGTCTAAGAAGGCTGATCATGAAAGATCCATGGGTTTTCTGTGATTAAGTTTGGTTTTGTAAGTTTGGAGGGGTTTGGGGTGCTCTTTGTTTTTTTATTGTTTGGTTTGGTTATGTTTTCAATGGATTTTTTTTCTTCAAATTGCTATGATCTCTAAGAATTTAGATTTTCCTAAAATACTTTCTGTTAGACATAGGTAAACATATTCACTTATAAGACCTCATCAGTGTTAGTCTTTGTCTTGAGTCAGGCAATTATGGACCTAAGACAGAGGTACGGGCAATATAAAGTGACTTTAGACAGCTAAAACCATGAATGAATGCTGAATGTATATTTTTAAAATCATTCCTGCTATGCTGTGATTCTCCTAGAACTTTAGTGGTGGCTATTGAACTAAACCAGCAACTAATCCAGAGCTGATGATCAGGATGTAGCTGTTGCTGATTTTTATGTTATTTTTGTGCATTATTTTGCTTGCTTTCTTTATGCATGTATATTAACTTTTTAAATGCTTTCTAGAAAGTTATTTATCAGAGAAGAACATTCATGGAGGCTGGAAAGTTTCTGTGAATCCTGAGTACTTGCGAAAAGTACGTTTTCAATTCTAATGAAGTTTTTTTGTCACATATATGAATAGGCACAAGCATAAGCATATGCTTGGACTGTGGCTGAATTATGGTTTTGATCTAGAAATTCTATTAAGATCCTGTAAGTGCAACTTATCTCAGGACTGTCTACTACAATCTAAACTATGCTCCTAGGTATTGTAGCCAGTGGTAGCCATGCCTTCTTCAAATACTTAAAATCTGATAAGCAATTAAAAGGTTAAGAAAAGAGTTATTAAAATATGGAGCTAATTTACTTGCTTTTTAAACATAATCACAGTGCCCAACATGTGCTTTTCAGAGAACAGATCTTAATTTCAGTAACCACCATCACAAAAAAAAATCATAATACTTTACAAGATTGCCATTTAAAAAAAAACTATGACAGTTTTATTAAAATATGACTGAAAATTGCACTTTCTATCGCCCTTCTAAACAAGAGCACTCTATCTTTAGAAGTCTGAATTTATTTCCTGAAAAATAGTCCTAAGAAAAGGGTAATGAAGCTCCAAGGTGCTATTATTCACAATTCTTCAAGTGCAAAGTATTTTCCAAATGTAACTATTTCTCAGCATGTTGTGCTGCTTGATACTAATTAACATGGGAAAAGAGATATGGGATAAACCAAAAAGTTTCAAGATAAAGCGGTGCTTTTTTTTTCTACTGCAAAAATAGTTTCAAGACATTTTATAATAAATAAAAGAAACCCAAAAAACCAGAAAGAAAAACCAAAACAAAAGACTCAGAACTGTTTTTTGCTTTCTTGGACTTCTATAGTTGGAGAAAAATAGGGAGTAAATTTTTTCTCCGTTCTCTAAACAGTTGTGCTGTCCTGATCAGCACCACAGAGAAAAAGCCTCTAAATGCTGAAATTGCTGACCTTCTCAGCAGAATACTGTTAAGAAGCTCTCTGTTGCTTCAGGTTATTTCCAGTTCGTTTCTCCTTAGATATGAGCTTTTCACGGCATTTAATAGACTCAGTTCTAAATGCAGAAGTCAGGTTACAGTTCAGCACCACATGGTCACCCTCTTGAAGAGATAATTGCTGAAGAAGGATGGTAATCCCTATAACACAGATGATGAAATGGAACTTCACCCTTCCCTGATGTAGTTGTTCTTGTCATAGCATTCAGTGCCTTGCACTTGGTTTATGCTCTCCCTGACTGGAGGTCTTTGCGTGCTATAAAATCCATGTCGCTAAAACTATTGTTCATTGATGCAATCATGAAGAAAAAGTCAAGTATAAACACCACAGAACATTGTTTTCAGCTCAGTGACTCAACACTGCTTAACTGTACATAACTTGACAAGTCATGTTTTCAATTCTCAACCCAAATACTTCTACAGAAAATACAGTTTCACACAAAACACACAGATTTTTTTTTTAAACTCAAATGTTCAATTTCAATTCACAGAAAAATTAAATATGAATATATAAGTTCCACTAAGTGTCAGAATGTCCTGAGGCTTTGAACACCATGTTTCTGCTTGAAAATACTTTCAAAAATATAAATTTTGTATGTATTCAATTTAAAAGAGATTCTTCAAATAGCAAATATCATTAGGAAATTATGCTCTGTTGAAAGACAAAACCCTCCATGGGACCTTATGGGGACCTGTTTCACTAAAAAGTGCTGGCTGGAGCAATTGAGCTGCTCATGTAGGTGCAATGCTTCTGTTATGGCTTAGAAAGGATTCAGAGATAGAAAGGAGGAATAACATTCCTGAAGAGAGTGAAGATAAGAATGTTTCTGCAAACTTCTCAGATGGTAATTCAGTTAAATTCCAAATGTATTTTAGGACAATTTATTGAAGTCTGATGTGAGCAGAATGAATAAAGTCTATTAATTAGTCTATGGCAATTTTTTTCTTAATTTTATAGTATTTATGTATAGCAAAATCTAATACAATAAACAATTTGATTAACAAGACACTTTCTGTGTGAACTTCAACGCATTTAGTTATTTTCAGGGAGGTCATTCATGTAGAGATGACATTTTGCAGGACTACAGCTTGTTAGATACATGTCGAATTTCCAGACAAAGAAAAATCAATAGAAATGTTGAATTGTCAAAATATACTGAAAAGTTTTCAATATTCTCATATTTTTTAATGTTGCAACAATAGACAAAACATTGCAATGAATTGCTTCAATGTACAAAATGGCAGAATTTCCAGTATATCAGTAAATTATTTCCTTGTCATTATTTGCTCCCCAAACACTAAAATTATTTAAAATAGAGTATTGTAGCACATATCAAATAATTATCACATTCCATGTTTCTTTGCCCATTTCCACACATTTTGATATTATTAAGAACTCTGTTTAGAGAAAAAACACAGAAGTAGACAGTTAATGTAGAATTAAGCAATTTTGAAATGACACTGAGAATTTTTGTCTGGCATGGAATACTCACTAAACATTGTTAAAACAACCCTGGACTGTATTTGAACTAGACACAACCTGAGGTTTATAAGAATGAATAACTTTCTGAAAAGTGAGAAAATATCCAGTTATTAAAACATTCACACTTTTTGTTTGTTTGTTCTATTTTTGTTCATAGCTAAGAAAGAACCTTACATCTGAAAAATGATGGACAAGCTTTCAACATTTAGGCAGCTTTTCTTTAAAATATAAACTGTGAATATTATGTTTTTACATAACTTTCACAAGGACACTAAAGATAGAAATGATAATTTCAAATCTTAATTGAAATTTGAAAATTAATGGTACGGATCATTAAGTAACTGATATATGTTTTGTAGGTGTAATGAAGCTTTTTAAGCTAAACTTACAAAGCCCCCACCATTTATGTGTCAATGATATCTCCTGATCACTACAACAGTATATAAATTTAGTCCTTCTGTTAAATAGTTCATTCCAGAAAAGAACTCATATTTGGAAGAGTTTGTACCAACCCATGACCTGTGTTAATGATGTTAAAGTCAGTAATTAAACTGATGTCTAAGGAAAAGACTCAGTTTATGTGACTTACATTCCAGATATTTCTAGATTCAACATATCTTTTATATATCTTTTTTTTTCCGTGGAAGTATACGTGGAAAGTAATAATTAAATTTGGGGTACTTTTCAGTTAATAACTGTTATTGAGACTCAGAGACACATGGAACTATATTGAGAGTAGGAAACTGTTTATGAGGATCACATATTGCAGAACTTATCCCTGTGCACAAGTAATGTCTGACTCTCTGGGTAGCATAAAAAAAAGTAGTTGTCAACCAGTCCTACTGTCCAAAGGAAGACCACTGTACTTCTAGGTTAATTCCACAAAGATAATTTGTGGTGAGTTCACCTATATTACACTGATATTGTAATATTAGTCTATGCTGATTTCCTGGGTTTCTTTTCTTTGACGTGTCTCCGTTGCTCTCAGTTTTCAGCTAACACTGAATTTAAACTTAATTTTTATAGAAGATCAGAGGCTTTGCTTTTGCAGCTGAAGCAAATGGGAGCTTTGCGTTTGAATTACATGGATAGACTCAGGTACTGCTCTCTTGTAGATAAGAGATGTGTCATAAGCACCAAATGCTGAGTCATTCAAAATCATCATATAACTTGGAATCTTTCATGATTATAGTCCTGGTCTGCAATATTGCGAGAGATAAGGTAGAGGAGCCTTCCAAGGAAAATCACACCCTGCAAGGTGAAATTCCTGCACATAAACATGCACAGCAGTCAAATAAACCAGTCATTTACAATGATCTACTACTATTCTTTATTCTGAATTCTGACCTGAAGACCAACATAGGAGAAAAGTCAGAAAATCACCATTACTTTCTCAAGGACCCAATCTCAGGAAAGATAAAAAAGAAGAACAGCTGTGAAAAAAATGACAGATATTTTGCTTTTCTTTCTCAAAACAGGATTTTTATCTTCTTCAAACACTGTCCCATCTGTCGAAATACCATTAATGACGTCAACATCCTGATTCTGCTGAAAAACTTTCAGGGTACTGATTTGGTACTTTGGGATAAACTAGTTTAAAAAATGTCTTTGAATACTACATGCTCTAATATAATATAAATATGAAATTCCCTTCCCCTGTTGACTTCCCAGTTGAAGCAAAGGACATGAAAGGCAAATCTTTCAGAAATGCCAAAATCTGCTTTACTGAATCAGACTCCATGTGAAATCCCAATAAATTTTCTTAAGTGTTTGTCTATTAAAAAGGGACTTTTGTAAGGCAGAGATAGCTAATGTGGTAGATTGGTGAAGAGTGAATCTTTGTAAGTATACTCAGATCTTCTCCTAGGGAAATTCCCAAAAGTTTGTGGAATCGGTATGTTAGAATTTTAAGTAAAATCCAGTTTAATATGCTCACAGTAATTCTGCTACTGTTCCTGACTTAGGAAAGGTTAATGAAATATTTTGCCTTAAGTAACTCTAACTCTCAGTGTGGGATACAAATTTTCAGTTGCATTCAGCTGCTAGGTCTAACTTTGGCCCATGAGTCTTGCAATTGGCCTAGTTACATGAGGCATCTGTTGAAAATATGACTGGTTTCTATATTAATGGTCCAAAGCACTAGACAGCGCCTAAAGTAAAATGTAGGGCAAAATAGCTAAAGGCAAAAAGCAGCTGTATTTTGAATCAACCCTGTAAAAGCCTTCCCGTAAAAGGTTCCTTGAAATGGTGGAGAACTGAAAGTGCACTGACCCTAGTGTGAAACTGGGTGTTTTGCTGAACTAAGCATGAAAGATTTTGTTAGATTAATTGACTCTGAAGGCAGCTGTGTGTGGAGTACAGGCAATTCTTTACTCCTGTTCCAGACTGAAATGAAAAATTAACTTCAGGCAATTTCGTATTAAGAAAATTAGCATAGGAAAATATTATTTTTTAGTTTTGCATGATTGAGCAGATTGGTTTTGATTGCTGTTAGCCTAAGTTACATGCGTGTATTTGTGAAATAATTTTGTTAATATTTAGACTTGAAAAATATTGCAACGATTGCTTTTCTCATAAGGACAAGAGCTGTTTTGCTTCTTTCTACTCCTAAAATTTGTTTCCATTTTTGTCTGAGCTGTTGCTTTGTAACTTCCCAATGCAAATATTAAGTCAACCATGGATATGCCAGCCTAACTACCTCTGTTTGCAGGTGAACAAGAATTTGTGATTGTGTGTGGAAATAATTAGAATCATTTTCTAGCCACCTGCGCAACATGACCACATAATCCAGACCAAACCACAACTGCTCCCCAGCCAGTGAGCTATTTATGAGTCTTAATGCATGTTAATTCAGTTGAGCATTTTCCTTTGCAAGCCAAAAAGCAAGAGAAGGCCCAATTTACATGCAATGCTTGGCAAATAGAGAACGAGAGCAATACTAAGGAAAATAATATTTGCTTTTTGTAATATATTTATAAACTAATCAAATCAAACTCAACACAGTTCAGTAAGTTTTAGAGCCATGAGCAGAAATCACTCAATCAAATCACCAGATGACATAGGGCAGAAATAAACATGTTTATTATTTTTTATAGAATATTTAACATCAGAATTGTAAAACCTAAACCAGGTGTTTGAATAAGTAATAAAATTTAAAAATTTTGGGAAATAATCAGAAACTACTGATGACAAGTATTTTAACCTCTCTGTCACTTAATTATTGAATCATATGTATTGAAATACATAGTCCATACAAATAGACTAGTCTAGCAGAAATAAGATGCAAAACACTGGCAGTAAGTGATTGCTGTGGTTTTACAAAATGAAACCTCAGGGCTTCATCTGGATTCCCAATGTGTTTTACTAGCTAAGATAGATGATGGTATGTGCCATTTACTGGTTTTTTCCATCTTAACAAAATTTAATAATGCAAAATTTTTTTACTGAGTAAATGTAGCAATTAACGAATCTTAAGTGTTTTAGTTTTGTAAGCATTTCTATCATTTTTATCTCCTCAGATTCAATAATAGGATGTTGTAAAGTGCCAAGGAAAGCAAGTTTTCCTGATCTCAGTTGCCAAACAATTCAAATGCATGTTAACTGAAATATAAATAAATTGACTATTAGAAGTTTTTGGTTCCATTACTCACATATTATCCAGGTGTGAATGCCTAGATTGCCACCGAGACACGGTTGTTCATATATTCATGTACACTGCTGTTCTCTTATCAAGGGCAATCTTTTGTCCAGTTTTTGGAGAATAGTACCCTACAACAGTTCTACATGCGTTGAGAGAAAATGTTGTTTTACCCTAGTTATATAATTTATAAGCATGTGCCATGGTTTTGCATTTAGTCATTCTTAAAAGAACTACAAAATACAGAATAAAGCAGAAGAGAATTATTATACTTTTCTAATTCCATTTCATAGCCTGTAGCTCACAATTTTCAAGCCCATGTTCAGATCAATTTTGAATTTCAGCCCACACTCGTTTTACGCCACTTCTGTTTTTCCATTCATAATGGCAGGTAGCTTTGGAATTCTGGTGCTGTTCCTGAACTGCATCTTGAATAGACCTCAGTTTGCTTCTCTGTGGCTTACTCACTGCTGTCTGTATGGTCATGCAATGCAAAGAGTGGGAAATAGATTTTTGAAAATTAATTTGACCCAAAGATAAAAAAAAAACTTGTGTCAGGTTAGCTTGCCTCTCCAAAGGCTAAACAGAAATTTAAGTGCCATATCTCAGATTCAATTCACACTGCAAATAAAGGGGAGTATATATAAGTGGCAGCCCCTCATGCCTAAAAGACACTCACTCCAAAGGAAATAACAGATGATGTTTTTACTGCATTGCTGATATCCACTGACTAGCCTTACTTGTGCTCACACTATACTAAATCCTGAAAACACCTATGACATTTGGGATGTCCTACTGCTCCCAGCTGCTGAGTAGCAATGTAAATGGAATTGAATGGTGTCCTTCTGTGTTATATTGCCATCGAGCAGCTCTGTGATCTGATAAGGATGGGGATGTGTAAACTTGCCTCTCTCTCTAATCTAGGGCAATCCCTCTCATTTCTACTAATATAAATTTCATTCTATGATCCTCACTGCCTTAATATCTTCCTTTTTTTACTCCTTTGCATTTGTATATATCTCAGAAAACAATTCTTACGTACAGTAAATAAAAACTTTGCCTGCACAAGAGTACACAACTGATTAGTGCCACCACCACTGCTCCACAATGAGCAGGATCTCTGTGCAAGGGAAAAATTAGGTTCATTTGTAACAGAAACTACTCCTTAGCTTAAGTAAAAGTTTGCCAAATCCAAAGGTGTGTACAGATCTGACATCTCCCTGGAGATTAGAGTTCAGTGATTTCTGGTGAGTGAGTAGGGTAGGTAAAAATTTACTAGAGCATGTAGTGATAAAACAAAGGGGGAATTACTTCAAATTGAAAGAAAGTAGGTTTAGATTAGACATTAGGAAGAAATTCTTTACTGTGAGGATGGTGAGATGCTGGAATAGGCTGCACAGGGATATTACGGATGCCTCATTCCTGGAAGTGTTTAAGGCCAGGTTGGAGGAGGATCTGGGAAATCTGATCTAGTGAAAGGTGTCCCTGTCTATGGCAGGGGGATTGGAGCTAGATGGTCTTTAAGGTCCCTTTCAACCCATAGTGATTCTATGATTCACAATGAAAGTCTGAACTCTAAATTCACTTTTGGCATCAAATTTTTCTATGCTGTTGATATGTCCTTTCAAACTAGATTTTTGTCTTTCTTTGTCCACATAGTAGAGGAAGTTACATGAAATACAACCCTCTGTGCCATTGGCCTTTAATTGAATATAATATGACTGGGCAGGAAATTAGCCTTTACATTGATAAAATCATTGTCTCCCTGCATTCCTTATTTGAACAATATGATGCTTTCACTTCCTTGTCTTTGTCTTGTTTACTCCCTCTGGCGATACGGCAGTGAATTCCTGGAAGTTTTAGAATACCCCACCTGGTAAAGAAAATTTTGAAATGACATCTCTCATCTCCAGATAACTGATCTAACCTGTGCTGGTCTAAGTTATGGCACAACTCTGTCTTACAAACTCTCCAAATATCTTCTGTAATTTTGCATTTTGGAAAAAGCAAATAAACATATCAATGGGTTATCAATAATAAAAACAGTAATAACAGTATTATACATAGAAGAATATTTGGCAGAATTAAGTATTTATAAAGTATTTGGAAGATGACCAAACTAAATAGGTGGTAAGCCTTCTAATTCAAGAAGTTTTGGGAATGGTTTTCCCGCGCTTTTGGAATAGTTTATAAAGCTAAAAAAAAAAAAAATAAAAATTACTGAATATATTTACCCAAATTTTTAAGCAGTTTTATCAATGTTTTTTATATGGGTTTTTTTAAGAGGCACAGCAATACCTGTGACTGTATCACTTTATTGTTCACACAAACATCAGAAATGCTAATGATGCACAATGACTGTGTGCTCTTTTATTAAACTGACCTCACACAGGAAAGCCTGCATAAAAAGTGACATACTGATATAGACTGTTGTTTTGTCCTTTTTCATTACTAAAGCAATTACTCCCCAAATACATACAGATTCATTATGGTCACCCCATGGAGCTAAACTCTAACTCTGTAATACTCAGATACAGAATCAGACAGTGAAGTCAGGCTAATTAAATTGGCCCAGCCACTTCAGCAAGCAAATTGGGCCAAGTTAATTGGTACAGAGTGAGATAAGGAAATTCAGGCACCATTCTGTGAAATACTGTTTTAATTATATCTAAAAAAGAACATTGCCCTTAATTTCATATTTCTTAATTAGGAACATGAGTAAGTAGCAATAATAATCTTTGCAGTCTACAAATATAAAAATGTCAGATGAAGTTTGTTTTGGCCAAGTCTGTTAACCAGTGAGCAAATATTACTACAATTATTAATAGTTATATTTGTCCTACACGGAGACCTATAGCCCCAGAGAAAAGGTTAATGGAGGGGTTATGAATCAAAAGGAAGATAAATCTGACATAAACAGTGTAAGAAACCCAGCAGCGGAAGGATTCACTTGCAATAAAATATTTAAGGCCCAAAGAATATAACATCTATGCCACAAGCAATGCTTTCTTCAATACAGTTCTGATTTCAGTTTAATTGCAAGTGAAAACTTTTTGATTCAGTTTGGATTCAAATTGAAAAAATTCAAAACATTCTTTCAAGTTTAGCTTTGGTCTATGAAAAACAACAGTTCAGAACAGTTTCAGTTGTCTTTGATTATAAGAAAGTTTGGAACAGCTGGTGTAACTGTAAAAAGTCACTAGTTCTGTCACATTTTTTGTTAGCTGAGTTTTCCTCCACTACTGCTTGGTTTTGAAGGAGCAAACTACATTACAGGTGTTCACGGTAGTCACTTTACAAATACAATCAAATAATTTGCATCTCCCGCTTTGAGAAAAATAGGTTTAATAACTTTATATTCCACTCTGTGATACATATCAAGAAATCCTGGGGAATTGTATCATTTCTAGTCTATCTGTTCATGTCATGTCCTGCACTAAGAGAATTATTTCTGTATTAATAGGTGTTAAGGCCTTTCCTGTGGGGGATTTGTGGTTTCCTGAATTTGTGCTTTTACTGGCAAAACAACCAATTACTGATGTTGTGGGCCAGGAACAGCTGAGTGAAACCGGTGATGACTACTTTAGCTGCAAGTGTAAGCAAGACCTAAATGTTCTGTACAATTCAAAAACAGTGCACTGTTAAACTTCTCCTATAATTATTCTCCATCTCTTAAAGGGAATACTAAGAAGCTGTGCATTGAAAGGGTGTCAAGGATATGGAAGTGAACAAGATAAAAGAGTGTTACAACTAATGTAAGTGTGAAAATTGTCCATATGGTCTCCCTGTTCTAGAAGCTTTAAAAAATAAGACCATATTCTTCAACAGTTCCAATTAAAGGACACCCTTTGGGGTAAAAGTTTGAAGGATGATACATATTCTAATTTTTCATAAATATAATCATATTCAGTTTGTAACAAAGATAAATTGGTCTAAATAGATCCAAGTATAACTACTGCAGTAAATTCATAATCAGAAACAAACCACCTAACTCGTCTTATACGCACAACTATATATGACAAACAAACACATGCAATAAATAAAATGTTGAAAAACATTAAAGAAAAGTTGATTAATTAAAAAAAAATCATGTACAATTCCGTAAACCCTAAGCAAATTAATTACTTCTTTTCGCATCACCTTAAGGAAGGCAGAGGACACTTTACATGTTGCATCTTCAGAGAACTGAATTCTGTCAGGCATACACATTTCCACATCTAGAAAGAAATACTAAAGGAGAGCTTGAGGAAAAATGGCTCACCTCCTAGAAACACTAATGCTAAAGCTGCTTTCAGCATTTTGTTAGAGGGGACATCTGAATGCAGCTTAAAACTTATGGGTATAGTGGTGGTTTACTCATCTTCATGTCTGTGTGTTCCAAAATGCGGCTGTGACAGCAGCCAGGCTTGTGTCTCTGAATCTTTAGCACAATCTAAGCTTTTCTGGGGACAATTTCCAAGAGATAATTTCCATTAATAGCTTCATCACACTCTGCCTCTTCTCCCTGTTTGACTCCTCTCCCTGCTCTGTCACAAAAGCAGAGCAGACAAAAATCTCAGAGCTGACCGTGGCTAGAGTTTACTCCTCTGCTAATTCTTTGGCATTATTGAGAGTACAAAATAATGCAAACAAAGAGAAGTTGAAAAATATATTGGAATTTTTTGCATTTCATATATATATGCATATATGCATATGTGTATTCATACCTGTGCAGTCTGTGTTTCTGTGTGCATAAAAATGGAGTTTAAACT
>JAWWMU010000106.1:97890171-97922695 GCA_035048155.1 Cinnycerthia olivascens | reverse complement strand
ATATATGCATATATGCATATGTGTATTCATACCTGTGCAGTCTGTGTTTCTGTGTGCATAAAAATGGAGTTTAAACTTGAGTATGTATGTGCAAGTATTATCTATTTACATGCATTATATACACACACAAACTTGTGTCTAAATTGCCTTTATTTTTTGCATCCAGAATAGAAATAATAAGTACTGTGGATATTGTTAGACTTTTGTGAACAGTATAACTTTGACTTTTAGTAGCAAATTTCAGTTTGGACCACAAATCATGGTTATAAAATCCAGACAAATAGGAGTTTATGATGTAAGACAAATATAACCTTTGCTATAACATGAAAACAATGCTATAATAGTAGTGCTACATTGAGGTTGGTAAAAGTGGAATTATTTTTATGCTGTCTCTGAAGTAATTTTCAGAACAATACAATGTCTATAAATGCCTACTATTAGAAAATAAACTAACTTTATTTTAGAGGAGCAATGTTTTGGTGCTGCAGTGAAGTCATGAAATCTGATAGCACCATAACATGGGCCTCTGTAAATATGTGTCTTCAATGTACTCTGGAGAGTTGTTGCTTTTTTTGGAAATGCTAGGGACACGGGCAGTATGACATTGAGAAGGGAGAAGCTGTAAAAATTTTAAATGCTAATGTAATATATTAGTATACTTAGTTATATGTTTAATTTCTTTGCAAATTTAACATATATTTGTTTTAATTGATACAGCATTCAGATTCAAAATTACCCTTCAAGGTACAACGAATGAGATTTGATTTTTTATATTTTGCAATAGAGACTATTATTTTTTTAATTACATTTTAGCAAAAAGCCTTATAATTTAACCTCTCACAAGGAAAAGGAGGCTGAGCAAGCCAGTGCTAGGGATAATCCATCTATACTGTGAGCACACCCTGCCTCAGGAGAGGGGAATGGGTAAGGTTGCTATTTCAAGTTGCTGCCAGTTTCCTCTCATCTGTTTCTCTAGGGTGGAGGAACTGTATCTTAGGAGCCTATACAAAATTATGGACAGATATTGGCATTTTTAAAACAATTTTTTCAAGATAATATGGAATTAAAGAAAGCATCTCTAATCTCTTTATTTATGTATTTCTACTCCTTTAATTATGTCACTCAGAAAGAGCTCTTTTGTAAAAAAGAGGTACTTCTCAGGTATATAGAAAACACTCAGATTTTATTGTGAAAGGTTTGTTTCACACATAGTAAGTAACTCTTAGAAAAGATGCTTTTTAAGACGCGTAGCAACATAGCACTGTTTTACAAGTATATAAACGTAATTTAGCACATAGTAATCTAAACTCCAGGTGTTTGGTACCTGATGCCAATTCTTCTGAACTCAGGAAATAAGAGGCAATAAACTTTTGTCACAGTGGTTAAAACGTGTACTGTTAATTTTGTGGGGATTTGTCCTGGTCTCATGCTTTTCCTCAGTAATGTGTCTAATTTCCTTGGATAATGTTCTAATGGCACTAGCATCCACAGTAGATTTACTTTATTTCCCTGCTTTTTGCTGAGGCTTCTATGGTGTAATGAAAGTGTTTATTTTAGTGTCCCCAGAGACCTGCTTTAAATGGGTCTGTTAGCCAGAGCTTTATTATGGACAAAGGCTAAAGAGTATAATCTAGAAATCTTTATTCATTACTGTTTCTTTAGCTTTGTGTTCAGCTAGAGAGCCATATAATTATAATAATTTATACCTATCTGGAATAAGGCAGAGAACACATTTTGAAGAATATTCTCTTTCTGCTCACCTTAATCTAGGCAGCATCCTGGCTCTGGGAAACTGCTTACAGGACTTATGAGAGCAAGATTTTCTTTGAGGTGCTCTCGCACCTAACACAAGGTTTGCTTTTCCAGTCAGAAGGTCCTAGCAGGCTCTGAACAGTCTCACATGGTGTGGAGCCACTGGGGCAGGTGAGAACCAGAACAGAACTTGATTTTCCTCAAGTTGCAGTGTCAATAAGAGTCGGGAAGAAACTTCCTCCTGATGAGCCATAGAAGCACATCAGAGTTCTCTGAAGCATAATATTTTCCCCTCTGAAAATCTCCTGGGATACTGTACCTGGAAACTAAAGGTACCCAGAGACGTGTCCACAGATTCAAGTACTCACACAAAGAGCCCTAGCTGCTGTGGATGGGGATGCATGGACAGAATTACTTTAAAATAAGATTGTAACCCTCCTCTGCCTGCATGATGCAACTCCTGATATGCCACCTGCCAACACTGAAACTGTGAATTTCTGTTCTATTCCTCCTCTCCAAACTGTGGAATAACTTGCTTTCCCTTTGAAGTTTCAAAACTTTTGTTGGAAAGAATAGCGAAAGGATCCGAATATTTCACAAAATGCTAAGAACATTTGCTTGAGATATTCATCAAACCTGCTTTTTTTCACTGAAAGTATAATCACCATAGACCAATAAAATACTGATCTTAGTATTTCCAATTACTTTTCTGACATCTCCACCATGATCTGTCTTATCTATCCTGTTAATTTTATTCTCTAGTAGTTGCCCAGTTGTAGTTTGCCCAGTGCTGTGTCTCTCAGGCTATGACTGAAGAAAATATTTCTAAACTGAGATGGAGTAGGAACCTTTCCCACCTGCTCTGCCCAGCCCTGCCCATGCCCCAGGGCATGTGTTTCAGGACATGGGGGAGAAAGCTTTGCTCTCCTCTGAACAGGCTTGTTTAAAAGTGACATTTTATCTGGCAGAAACACAGACAGCAGGGACGGACGCCTGGCTGTCACTCCAGATGAACAACACTTGGTTGGTGTGTGAGTGAGAAGAGCCTCTCAAGCCTCTACTGTGTGCAACACCCACACACAGTCCAACTGTGCTGGCAGCTCTGAAGCTCTCCAGGCTAACCCTCTGGTGTCCAAACACAGACAGCAGGATGTCAGGAGGAAGACGAAGACCTGCTGCTCAAACACAGAGCCATTAGCCTTTTCCAGTTTAGCTGGTTTTGTGTGAAACATCCAGGACCTGTTATCATTTGAGAAACTAGCATTGTTGAGAACCCAAGGCTTGAGATCTCTTTCCTAAAGGAGACATCATAGACTGTGAGAAGTGCTCCAGATATAAACATTTCTTAAATATGAAGATGTCCAAAGTTGGTTCAGGTTGTTCCTGGTAATATCACTAAGACAGAAATGAGAACAGGAATTCTGGACTGAGCTTTGCTCTGTTTCATATTTTTGAATCACATAGCAGTGCTTTCAGTGGTGCTTGGATTATCCAAGCATCAAACAACTCACACCTCCTCTATTTCTAGGAATGCATCAGAAGAAAACCACTCAGTGAGTCTCGAAGAGATAATTTCTAGTTTAGAAAAACATTGCCACTTAGGAGATCTTTGAGAAAATGAAGCAAATTTAGACCAAATGACTGGGAAGGGAGAAAAAAGAGTGCCTGTAATTAAGGCATCATAACTTGAGAATGAAGTGAATACAACTTTGACAATTTCTGGAAAAACACATTTGGACATTACTTGTTACTTTCTATTTCTAAAATCATTCTTAATTTAGCATTGTGCTTGTAAAGCAGATCGCAGATGCAGACTTCTATTTTAAATAGAATGAGTTCATATTGAAGCACTTGAAAAAGAGGTAGGAAGGGTCAATGTATGCCATTGCCCTATTTACTTCCTGTTACTTTGCCCACAGCATCTATTAGCTGTCTTCAGTGCTTTGCAAAGTATATTTGTTTAAAAATTCAAAACACCTTACCTCTTTCCACTATATTGTAATTCATGAAATACCTTGTTTTTTATTTTACTGATATACTGTATTCTTTGCAACACTTTTAATCTCTTCTTTATCCCAATATTCATGAAAATAAACAGTATTTGGTAGTAACAACTTTTCTCAGCTACATTAATTTTTATCTTTTATTGTCATTGAACTGGGAAAAGATCCAAGGATATATAGGAAAATATTTCAATGCAGTGCTGTATTTATGGTTTTAACTTTTCTTCTTAACTCACAGAATCATAGGATAATTTAGCTTGGAAAAGACCCTTAAAACCATCGAATCCAACCATTAATCAAACGTTACTCTGTCAAGTCCCCAGGCACTCAAAATTTGAAATACTTTTCAAATGGGTATATAAATAGAAAATCTGAAAGTACCTTATTTCTAGGGCATTATTGCAAAAATTTACCTTCATGGGACAACTGAAAAGCAGTGTTGTTATTTTTTCCCAAATGGTCTTTTGTCGCAGCACGGCATCCAATTAGGAATGCTATGTTGGCAGGTGAGAAGCAAACAGTCCTCTTCAGATCCACCTGTCCTTATTTTCAGAGCAACAGCATATTTTGTTGTTTTTCTCCTTTTATAGAACAAGATGAAAGAAGAGATTAAAAAAAGATTCAGAGAACTTGAACATAGTTCATCTAACAGAACATGATAAAATGATGAATATAGGAGCTGATTTAGAATAACGGATACGGAAGAAATGTGATTACAGATTACTAGAGAGAAGAAGGGTCGTGTACCTGTGCTAGATTTGAAATGGTGACTATCTATCAGGTTTTGGGCATTCTTTTATACTATAGTGTCTATCACAACAGAATATCACGCTGCTACAGAAAGGAATCATTGGTCCTGAAGGAATCACAGACCTTGTTAATGTGAGAATGTATCCCACTCATTCACCCTTTTGGGACTGAAGGCAGAACTGCTTAAGTGCCCTTATCTAATGTAATATCTGTAGGTGGTAAAGGATTGCCACTGGAGGCATTAAAATAAATGGCTGGGCCTGTGCAGGCGTAATTCAGATAAAATCAAATCTTTAAAAGCATACTTTATTGGAGCATGTGAATTAGTGTGAGAATGGCAGAAGACAGAGTTATGAAAGTGATTTTTAAGGGAGAATTTCTCAAGTACTGAATTAACTGTAGAGCTGTATAGAAAACTGCTTGATTTCCATTGTAATCAAGAAAACCAAACTTCATCCATAACTCTTGCAAATGAACAATATTATATCAAGAGCATTCCAGATTTTTATCTCGAGCAAACTGAGTCCTATCAGTGATCACTGAGTCATCATTAAAGTTAAAAAACTCTTTTCAACTATATTTTTCTTAGGAACCCTACAGTTGTCCCTGAAGCATAGAGATTGAATCCAGAACCTATGTTTAAATAATATTTGGATCCGATTATGTTTGAATAAATTCCTTCTGTTTACTTTACATAAGCACGGAGGAATAAGTAGGATCTGCTCTTTTCAGACTCTCCCCTTCATATGTGGTATTTAACATTGTCTGCTTTAGAAAGAGCAGAAGAAAGACAAAAACCAAAATACTTTGGCACTGTTTTACATTGCAGTATTTCACTGGAGAATATTTTCCCCCATGATAAACATTCTTAAAATAAAATTTGATGTACTTGGGTTTAAATTAGAAACTTCTAATAAAATATCTCCCTTTCTCCCTTTCCTTTTCTCTTTCCCTTTTTTTCTTTCCTCCACAGGTGTACATGCTGGACATTTGTATCCTGAACAAAGCCCAGGAGGGGGAAAAGTCAAGCACTCCTAGTTGCAGAACTGCACAAGGTTATTTTCTAGATATATGCTTTTATGCGTTTCTCTTTTTTTTCCTTAATCTTGTAACCTTGAGGGAAAGGAGAGAAAAAAACCCAAAACAACCTGTCAAGCAGATGAACTGGAAAGGGAAGAATTAGGAACAGCTAACA
The DNA here is from genome assembly GCA_035048155.1 of Cinnycerthia olivascens. NCBI lineage: Eukaryota > Metazoa > Chordata > Aves > Passeriformes > Certhiidae > Cinnycerthia > Cinnycerthia olivascens. The sequence goes on along the minus strand of JAWWMU010000106.1, from coordinate 97,916,995 downwards.
TATTTCCACAGTTCTATTGCTGTATGCTCACTTTCCTGTGCTGATTACAGGCTTTGCTAAACATCAGCCAGATCCTGTCCCTTCTTTCTTACTGCCTTCCTCTGTTTTTCTTGTTGGTCTGTACCTCTTATTTTTTCTTACCTTAGTCCTCCTCTCTTTGTTACTCTGATAAACAACATTGATGGTAAGACAAAAAGAAAATGAAACTCTTTAAACAAAATATGGTACTAACACAGTGCTTGCCAGCTATGTCTGTTCTTTCAGCTTGTGTGAGTAATTCTTTTTCAATAGTTTTCTGTCTTGCTTATTTATATTACATGCTTTTTGGGGTAGGGACAGCCTAACTTCTCAGTTAGACTAACTTTTCGAAGTACTTAGCAGATGGCTCCCTTCTCAGTTTTTTTTCTTTTACATTTTTTTCTTCCCAAAGCACTTGGAAAAGTGATATTATGTTCCTCTCTATGTTCAAGGCTGAACTTAAAGTATCATTTTACTCTATCTGGAGTGTAATTCTGCAAAGCACTGAAGCAGTGACTTTAAACATGACTAAACCCCCTGAATACTGTAGGAATACTAATACAAGTAAATTTTTTGTCCTGTTTAGAATCCTTTAGTAAATTTGGGTTCTATGGCGTACATCCTTAAATTCACCACTCTTTCCAGGAAAGCCATCCTATTCCATGAAAATATTTTTAGATGTCTTGCAGGTTTGATGTGAAAAAAATGCAAAGTTATTATCACAGCTTGTAACGAAAAGGTAATTTGTAATTCTATATATAAAAAATATTCAAACATTTATGTTAGCTTTACAGCTAACTCTTTGAAAAAATGTATACAAAATAAATAGTAGCTGAATATAAAAATGGTAAAAATAAATAATTGTTCAAAATAATCTGTGAAAACCTTATCACCTGAATTATAATCTTAGCTGTGTTATTTCCTGATAACTAAATTTTTCTGAATTAAAAAATTCCCTCATTTCCAAGTATTGCTAATTACATAAGGGATAAAATTTTATTTATGAGAAAAAAGGACCAGAGTAAGGCAGTAAAATATATGACATTTTTGTTCCATGAATAATTCTTTTATTTTGTAGTCTTTTGAATCCCATGAATTTTACAGTAATTTTTTGCTGTTATGTCAAAATTCCTTCTTTATCTGAAGAGGTGAAAATTTGCACATAGTTTTCTATAATTGACTCATCCTGTATTATCCATTAGAAAGACTTTTGTAAACAAATATCCTCTCAGCAGTAACTTACAAAAAATTCATTTTTTTTCGATATGCCTTTAAAATTACTTCAAAAGTGTTCTAGAAGCAGATAGTAGGAAATGACAAGCCAATTTTACTGATATGAATTATAGTCTGAGGAGGAAAACCATGAATTTGGAGTTATTTTTGCCTTTAATGGAAGCTACTAGAATGATGGATGTGGTTAAAATATCCAACAGAATGACTGTATATTTAGGAAAAATTGGATGGGTAAAAGGTGTAGAGAATTGACATGTTCTAAAGTGCAGCTATTTCTGAATCCGTTTTTAGTCTCTGTTCAATGTTTCTTGAGCAGCTGAATGTTTGAAAAAATTAAGCAAGGTAGGATAGTAGTCAGTGATGGCTACAAAGTACGGAGCCCTACATGAGAGCAGGACCATTAGTTCCTTAAGTACCTGTCTGTTATGTTAGCATTACACATTATCATCAAACTGTGTTGCTGAAGCAGCAGATGGTTATATTCTTACACCACAGAGCTTTCTGAACACTGTCAGCATTGCTAAAGAAGCTATTTAAATAATTAAAAAGTGTTGTGTATAATCGGAAATCTCGTCCGGACAAAGAAATTTCTGATAAGGAAACTAATCAATAAATGACTGCATGCATATCAGCAACCTCAGCCTCTTATGCTTTATTATGCATGAACAATTAAGCCCTCTACACAAATCCATATGTAAGCTGAAAGCTTTAATTAGTACAATGCCACAGATCTAGGAAGAGTTCTGATCTAAATTATTTATCAGTAGAAATGTGACTGATAGATTTAACCAGATTTTCTCAAATCTGATGTATTGAGAAAGAAGGCACAAATAAAAAGCCAAACTTTCATTCACCAGTCTGTGTCTCTATAGTGTGCAGACTGCAGCAGAGCCCTGATGCCTCTCAGTTACAGTCAATATCAGTCTTACATGGGAGTTGAGGTGAAAACCATAAAGAAGTGTGTCAAAGAAGGGCAGATGAGAGCTGTAATTCTGGAGTTCTGAGTCTTCAGGTCAGACAAGGGAGTGGAGCAAACTTTGCTCTGATTACTCAGGGATTATAAACACTGAAAGAGTAAGCGGAGAAACAAAAGGCAGCAGATAAAAAGATGAAAAATTGCTGAAGCTTCCTGCTTACAGTTGAGACCTTTCTTGTAGGGGATAACAGCCCCAGTGTTTACAAAATGTGTGCAGAGCACATTGACAGGGAAAAGGCCATCATTCCAGATGTGACAGCATATGGTAGGTGTATTGAGACATAGTAAAAAACTGGAAAAGGAGGTTATCATCTATGCAGGATCCTTATGTTATTTTTCTATAATCAGTCATAAATGTGGTTCCCTTTTTGTTAAGAATTATCTTTTATCAGACTAATATGGTATATAACATACAAACATTGGTATCACACCTGTTCTATGATATTTTCTGAGATAAAACTGGGAAAACAAATGCATTTTCCACTAAATGGAACTGCAGCTTTCCCCTTTTGTTGCTCCTATACAAAGAGCAACAATCTCTATAGTCAACCTGTTCTAAAATATCCTGTGTAATATTGAAATGTATTGTGCTCTGAAGCTTTTGTGCTTTCAGAAACTGCTGGAAAAAACTACCAGCTATTACCTCTCTGGAGTAAGTGTGAGAGTAGAGTGGGTCCCTACATGCAGAAGAGAGGTTAGTGCTGGCACAGATATCCCGGGATTGGGAAGCTTGGGAAGTGTAGAGAGGGAGAGGTTGGTGGGCAATAAGGCAGATTGTCAAAGTTTGACTAGAAGAAAGAGGCAAAGAGTGAAAAGAGCTCCCAAATGAAAGAGCTCTTCTGTATATTATAACTCACACACTGAAGGCTGGATGCTTTACGTAAGTATTTAAAAAAAAATCAAAACAAAAACCCCAACCAAACAAAAACCTCATCAAAAATAGTATTTATATTAATATGGATATATTACATGCCTGTTATATATTATAAATAACAAGATTTATGGTTAAAAAATTATAAATAACTAAACAGTAGCAAGGTACATGTGTTAAATGTATAGGAAGTGTATAAAATATACTAACACTCTGAAATCAGGAGAGCTTGTGTTGGCCTTTTGACCAAGGGTGGCAAACATATATGGGTTATTTTTCTTCTCCACTCTGCACCATGTTGCGGGTGTTTTGCGTGTGGGGTCCTTAGTCCCAGCGTTTTCCAATGTCTGTTGTATTGAAGAAAGATTGGGCCAAAACCCTCATTTTGGAAAAATTCAGTGAAGCTTGATTAGCAGGAAACAAGTAGTAGCTGGCAGAGAAAATGTTAAAGCATCTCAAACCCCTTTTGAGTGCTTGGCCTGGAATTTCTGATGGTCGCAGATGTGTGTTGGATGAATTAACTCATGGAGCAGGAGCTTCTGCTTGCACTACTCCATACACAAGTCTGGAAAACCCTAGATATGAGACCATGAAGTCCTCTCTAAAACTTTGTGTCCTGTAAAACCTTTTTGTTCCAGCTGGATTAAATAGAATTTTTCCAGAGAGGCTAATTCTACCACCTCATGATGTATCTCCTGTGCAATTCAATGAAATTGCTTGTCTTTGTAAAACTACTACAACAGTGGATTTGGGATCCTAAATATTTCATGGAGTAATTTAATACATATAAAGAAAAAAAAAATGTGCAAAGCAACTTTTCCCTTTTTAGCACAGGTTTTTGTGCAGATGTAGCTTTAGGACAGATAAGTGTAGGGGAGATCTCTGACCCCTTTTTGCCTCCTGTCTCTCCAAAAGAGTCAAAATGTTGGTTCTCCTAAGGTGATGCAGCAAGACTTGAAACACCATTTTTGAGGAGGGTAGGAGTGTGCGCAAAGATTAATTTTGCAACTTTCTTATAGTCCCTAAATGGATGTACAAGACACCCGTAGAGGGATTTTTTACGAGGGTGTGTAGTGACAGGACAAGAGACAATGGCTTCAAACTGAAAGAGAGTAGGTTTGGATTAGATACTAAGGAAAAATTCTTTACTGTGAAGATAGTGGGACACTGAAACAGTTTTCCCACAGAAATTGTGGATGCCTCACCCTGAAAGTGTTCAAGATCAGGTCAGATGGAGCTTTGAGCAAGCTCAGTCTTGTCCAGTCCATGGCAGGGGTGGGAGTTTGTACTAGATGATGTTTTTTCCAACCCAATTTATCCTATGGTTCTATCACTCTGTAACAAATAGAAAAACAGAGTGACTATTAACCATGAACATAAATTTGGAACCAAGAATTGTGAAAAGTTGATAAAAAAGCAAAAAGACAAAAGCAAACCTTAAAACCTACCATATAAAAGAATTTTTTACCTGCACCAAGAAAAAAAGAAATCCTAATAACATTACTTTTCCCTTACTAGATTGAAATGATATATCATAAATAATACATATTTCCCTTTTCTATTGAATTAGTATTTCTACTCTCTATTTGAAAAAATGAAATAAACACAGTCATTTCCATGGCTGCTGATGAAATACTTTTCATACTAACAGTAAATCAGAAGCTGCAGCTCCTACAGCAGGCTAGTTTTAAAAAAAGACAAAGGTGAAAAAATTAAAAAAGTAAGAAGCTTCCTAGTATCTCAGTTTTGATTTCTAATTCTACTTAAAACAATTAGGAAATTCCAGATGATTGAAAAGCAAGAAGAATAAAATAAAAGGAGAAAAATAATTCAGTGTTTTAATTTTAAAAACACACAAACGTGATGACTCTATTAGCTATATAATTCTCATATTGATTCTGTGTAAACTAATCAAATAGCTTAAGTAGGACTGTATTTATAGAAGTTGATAAAGCAAAAGCAGCTATCTCCAAATAGCCTTAGTTTATGGTAGCCAGGTATTATCCAAAATTATCCCTGGTGAGTTTATAAGTTAGACTCTTGGAGGATCAGTAGAGCTTTATTATTTAGCATTACTGAAAATGCTTCTCAGATATACAATTCAGAAACTGACTTAAAATCTGGAGGGGTTTAAGAGGAAAGGTATAAAAAATTTGGAAAAGGTGTAGCAGTATAATTTTGTGTCCTGGGCATCTATGATATCACAGAGAAGAATTGGAACCGATAGTCACAGAGTATTAGAAGAACAGATATATAAGATAAGCAGAAGACTATGATATAGCAGACAAAATATGAAAATATCAGATATTTGGAAATAAAGAAATAGAATCAAGGCAAATTTTTTACTGTGATATAATGAACTCTTAGAGTAAATGTTTAAAGGCTGTGGTTAAATCTCTGATGAGAGAGAATTCATAGAAGTCCTGTTACCTGGAATTTGTACATGTTGGTGTGTATGTGTAGTAACAACCATCCTAAAATTTAGAAAAAATAGAGAAAAGTTTAACAGACCTTTTCTGTGTAGAAACTGAGAGGGTTGATCAATGAAGTACTATTATTATGTGGTGCTAAAAGTATACATAAATTTCCTACATATTATTAGTCCCATGTGATCGTTCCAGTGGCTTCAGTAAATGCAAAAACAGACTACATGCATAACTACCTACTGTGAGGAACAGTTCATTGACTGTTTATGGTCTGCTTATGATCTGCTGGCTTATGAGTGCATCATTATTATTTTTTTCTTACTTCCTAGAAATTTAAATCAGAAGGGACTATGAAATTACTGTTTTCTTGCCTAGATGTTATGTTATAAGGGATTGGACATCCTTCACTAAGCCTTTATTATGCTTCTTAAAACTCAAATAATCAAATATAGAATGGCAAATAACAAGGATGATTTAAATGGAAATTTTTTAATCAAAGATCTGTGCAAATGTTTCTGTAAGATTGGGGTTTTTCCAGAGAATATAGCAAGGCACGGAAATTAACAGAGCAGTTTTAAATGAGAAAGCTGAGAAGTTATAACATTGTGCAGGTATTTGGCTTGTTTATTTGAGAGCTTAATAGGCTTTTATAAAGTATAATCATTTGGAATTTAAGGTCAGGGAAGTACAAGTATCCTCAGCCCATAAATTTAGAAGGAAGAATCCTAGCAAAGATGAAAATAAGGAGATATGGATGCCGAAAGGGAAGACCGAGTCACCCGCAGTAGATTAGGGACAAACAATCCTGTGATACAGCCAGAATGATTGAAGTCAGTGGCTTTTTGCCCTTATCAGGAACTAGCAAGTTATGGGCTTGAAATCAACAGCAATGAGACTGGATTAGTCAGTTGGATTAGTTTGAAATGCCTCATAACAGCACCATAAAGTATCCCAATGACTCCCTATTAGGAGTAAATCCTTAGCTGTAAATTATGATTGGGATTAAACACAAGGCCAGTTGACAGTTGTCAGCAGAGAGGCAGGGGCTTCCAGGTGCAGAGTGAACTCTGAAAGAGAACTCTTTCCTGTGTGCTCATCCGTCCACACATTCAGACCACTGGAGCAATGATTAATTCCAGCATCCTGGTAGCCTTTTATTTCCAAGATGTGTTAGAGGTGGTTTTGCACATTTAGAACAGCCTGCCTGAACAATATAGTTGCAATCAGAGGATGTGAGAAACCATCTTGATGTATCATCTTAGGTCATCCAAAAGTTGCTGCTGCTGGCCCTGTTGCCTTTTCATTCTCTTTTAGAACATAACAAGGTCTTTATTTATTGTAAAAAATTTCATGAAGATGATGCTTTCAATTTTCCAAGATACAGTACAGAAATTTACTGGACTGGAAAAGCATGCACTGACTTTTCTACAATCACTTGAAAGCTTTAGAACTGATGAAAGATTAGTTGTTCTCTGCTATTTCTTGTCATTTAAAAATCCAACATTTCTAGAGTTAGCTTTAAATTGGATTAAAAAAAGTATATCTGAGGAAAACTGTCTCCTAACAGCTAGAGCGTCTTACAGTTTAGGCATGCATCAAATGAATATATCTTTTGTGCAAGGAAAAGCCAGATTTGAATTCAATTGCATGATTTTGCCAAAATAACACTCTAACATATTACCAAAGGTTAGTAGTTAACCTTTTACTGTTCACTGCGTTGTCTTCTAATCATACTGGCTTGATTGCAGGCTGCTTTGTGCTGTAACTGAGACAAGCACTTTGAGCTTGTTTATTCATATTGACAGCAGCTTTAAACAGGTTGGCATTGTTATACTGTGATCAAAGAAGTAATCGTTTGTGGAATAACAATGCACAGAACATTCTTTTTATGCTTTCATGGGGGCTGCACATTACACTGAATATCACATTTGAAGGAGATAATTCGGAATAAGAAATCAAGAATCATAATATAATTTTCTCTCTTTGACTGGATATTAGGAAATTATACAAATAAGAGTGGAAGCTGCCATTAAAACACTGCTGCTAAGCCTTAGTCATGACATCTTTTAAGCATGTCTTTCTGATTACATATTGAAAAACAGGGAACAGCAAACCTCCTGTACAAGAAACATTAGCAAAAGGAGCACTTTCTAAAGCAGAGATTGTTTAAAAGTATGAGTGTCTAACTGCTTTTTCTAGCCATTTTTCTAGCCATTGATAGTGTAATTTTTATAACTATATATGTGTGACGATAGAACAATTCTCAAGGATATTAAAATAAAATTAGAATATTTGAAATATACACAAACCAAATTTAAATTGCAAATTTAAAAGGACTAGTAAGAAGCATTCATAATAAGTCAAGGGAAAAAAAGCCCAACCATATAGTGGAAAAAAAACCACATCTTGAAGCTGACTGGTGCAAAAATCATCTGGTTTTACTTTATTCAGGGGTCAAGCATTCCTAATGTTTCAGTTTGCTGTCCTTTTTTAATCCCGAGTTATCATTTGAACAGTCAGTAGACTGTTCAAATAGAATGACCTTAGAGCAACTAGGAAGTAACTTAGTGAAGAATTGTCAGTCTCCCTGACTGGGTAGTGGGATGGAAGGGGCTCTTCTGGGGGCATTGAATCGAAATTGTTTCTGAAGGTTTCTAACCGTGCTGTAACTCCAGAAGTCAAGTTAACTGCCGAACGTTGGCAATACTTTCCTCAGGTGCCCAGACTAACATGCTGTAATTTGAAAGAACTTCCAACTTTACTTTTATGTGCACCTCAGTGCATCCACACTTTCAGAAGGGAGCCTGGGCGTGACCTTCTTTCTGATTGATGTCCCTGAAGTGTCTGAGAGAGATGAACTGCTGCTAAGGCCAGCTTTCCAAAGTTGGAGAGTAGAACCGTGAAAGACAATCATTTTGTGAAGCATTGAAGTGGAAAGGACCAATTCACACAAAAGACCTTTGGATGCTAAGGAGTTGAGTAATTCCTGAGTTTTCCAGAAAAAAATCTTAAAGAAAGAGCTAGGTCATTTGAACTGGAACATCCTCTTCCAATCCAGTAACCCAAAGCGCATGAAACATGTTCGCCTTGGGGTTCCACAACCAATATGCTCTACATTTCCTTTAATGGTAAAAAGTTACATTTAGGCAAATGCATCAGCATCATTCAAAGAGAGAAATTGTCACGTGGGATTAGACTAATCATCAATCTATACTGGTATCCTATAGTGGCCAACAACAGATGTTTCAGAGGCAGATATTAAACCTCTGTAGTGAGAAATTCTGTAATGTCATGTAAGGATTTCTTTCTATCCAGGGCATAAAATCTTGACATATACTACACATTTCCTATAAAATAAAAAAAATTAGCATTTTGCCTAGTCAGAGGTAGTAGTGCTCTGTGAAAAGCACTACAGCTTTATTCCATTTTGTCATTTAGAAGCATTTGAATATCACTGGAAAATAAAAATTGGGTGTATGTTCCAACCAGCCTGGGGTTTTTGTATGCTGGGTTAGGTCAGATTGGTGGGCAGCTCGAAACAAGCTTTCTCAGAAGGTCACAGAAAAAGATGTGCAGGTGAAATAACATGGTCTTTTCTGGGGTAATAACGACATTTCATTTCTTCAAGCTAGTGCCGGAAAGAAGCATAAGTCATCACCAATATTTCTATTTGCCCTTTTGAATGTTGTGCATTAGGTCTACCTTACCGTCTGACAGCAATCTACAGAAAGAAATGATACCCACTTTGATGAAGCCATTACCTCTTTATTATAAAAATCTCAGCTGTTTTATGAGAAGCAGGCAAGCACTATTTTTATGTGATGAAACTCAACTCTTCAGTATAATGGGAAATACAGAATATTTTTACAGTCTCTTTGAATTACTACATCTTAGTATAATTTACAGTACCTTGCTGCAGTAACTAGAGGTGATTCAAACCTATGAGTTCAGCAAATCTGGAATATGTCCAAATTTGTAAATAGTTGGAGGGCATTTTGTCTATCTTATGCTGAAGAAGAGGTGGAGACTAAAAATTGTTCTGGTTCCATTAAAAATACAGTTTTGAGATATTTGATTCAGATACATGTAAGCAGTGAATTTGTTTAAAGACCTTATTAACCTTCCATTGAAATGATCAAACAGACTAATATGCTGACAACTTACTGTATGTACTAAATTTACTAGTATAAACTATATAACTCCTTAGATTTATAGAGACCTGTATATGCTCCAGAATAATCAGTTGTTGGTGCTTCTGCCAAAATGAAAAAAAAACCTAATATTTTTAATAAGTGAGAGACATAAAGAAAAAAGTTCTATTCTTGCCTTCCTACAGAGGAAGGTTTCACACACATATAAGGAAAAACCAGAAGGTCAGTTTCTGCAGAAGTGTAAGGGAAACCTGAAGACAGCATGGCAAATGTGATCAACACTCTTCCCTGAACTGTATTTTGCATCTTTGACGAGCACCAGATATAGAAGGTGATACATTTTAGTATAGCTTTCATGCAAGACTTTTCTATTTTATATAAGGTCTAATGTGATTCACAAATACTCCTAGATGAAATTTGCCCTACAGAATGAAATACCTAATTTCAAAAGCATGGGAAAGAGGGAGGGAAGTGACCTCTAATTACTCTCAATTTTATGTAACCTGTTGACACCATTAGTCTTATCAATAGAGAACAACCTTTAGGAGATGATTAGTTGTGTACAGTCTTTGAAGTTGGGTGCTGGAAATGTGATTCACCAGATTTGAAGTTGTTTGCAAATCCATTGTTCTTCAAACTTGTAGAAATTCCCCTCTGATTTTCAGCTTAAGAAGTGTACATATTATACACTGGTTTCTAATTGTACTTCTTCAATTGCATTTGATGTACAGGGACATGAAATAAGTGCAGATTAACCGACTCTGGGTTTTTTTCCATTCAGTCTTAATTACCCTGATGACTTGTACATTTCCCAGTTGTTAAATAAGCTTGCCTTGTGGCAGATATTACAACTTAGTTATGCTGATGTTTCATGTGGCATTGAACCTTACTGGTATAAAAAGGGGTGAATAAAATTTTATATATAAAAAGTAGAAAATATAAAATTTATCTGAGGAATTTTAGCACTTCTTCTCCTTATAATTATAGTTTACAAATTTTAAACAAAGATAGAAGGTTCCACTGATTTCTAATGTGGGTCTGAATGAATCACAGAATCAGAATCATTGCTGATGGAAGGGACCTCTGGAAACCACCTTGTACAGCTGCTCTGCCTAGGCAGGGTCACCTAGCAAGTGACACAAGAATGGGTCCAGGTGGGTTTTCAACATCTCCAGAGAGGGACACTTCATGACCTCCCTGGGCAGACCTTTGCATTGGTCTGTAAAGAAGTTCTTCATATTGAGGTGGAACTTCTCTGTTTTAGTTTATGGCCATTACTACATGTCTTGTCGCTTGACATCACTGAAAAAAATATGGCAGCATTCTTTCGACACTCTTCTTTAAGATATTTGTATGTATTGATGAGATCCCCTTTCACTCTTCTCTAGACTAAACAGGGCCAGATCCCACAGTATCTCCTTGTAAAAGAGATGCTCTACATCCTAACCATCTTTGTGGCCCCCACTGAAAGTTCTCCAGTAGCTCCTTGTCTGCTTTGAATGGTGGAGACCAAAATTGACTGCGACACTCCAGATGTGGGCTCACTAGAGCTGAATAGAGAGGGAAAATCACCTCCCATGACCTTCTGGCCATACTCTTCTCAATGCACCCCAGGATTCCATTGGCCTTCCTGGCCACAAGGATGCTGTTGACTCATGGCCATCTTGCCACCCACCAGGACTCCCAGGTCCTTCTCTGCAGAGCTCCTCTCCAGCAGGTCAGCCCAACCTGTGCTGGTACTTGGAGTTATTCCTCCCCAGGTGCAGGATCCTGCACTTGCCCTTGTTGAATGTAATTAAGTTCCTCTTTGCTCAATTCTCCAGCCTTTTAAGGTCCCACTGAATGGCAAAAGAGCCTTCAAGTGTGTCAGCCACTCCCCACAGTTGTGTATCATCATCAAACATGCTTAGGGTGCATTAGATCCCTTTTTTCTATATTGTTAATAAGCAAAATCAATAAGGTGGTCCTAGCATTGGTCCCTGGGGAATGCCACTGACTGCAGGCTCCCATCAGGGTTCTACTCCACTCATCACAACCTTCTGAGTTCTGGCATTCAGCCAGTTCTTGATCCACCCTACTGTCCATTCATTCTACAGATGCCCTGAACTTACCTATGAGGATGTTATGGGAGACAGTGTATGTAAATGTAGACAACATCCACTGCTCTCCTCTCTTCAACCCATCCTATCATGTCATCACAGAAGTCTAGAAGAGTGGTCAAGTGTGATTTACTTTTGGTGAATCCGTGTTGACTACTCCTGATGATCTTTTCTTTTATTTCCTTTGTGATGACCTCCGAAATAATTTGTTCCATTATCTTTTCAGTGATGGAAGGGTGGCTGACTGGACTGTAGTTTCCTGGGTCCTCCTTCTTGCCCTTTTTGAAGATGGGAGTAACACTGGCCTTCATCTAGTTATTGAACATTTTCTCCTGTTCTCTGTGATTTTTCAAAGATAATGGAGAGTGGCTTAACAACATCTACCAGCTCACTCAGCAACCATGGGTTCATTCCATCAGAGTCTATGAATTTATATGTGTTAGTATATGTATAGTGAAGAGGTCATTTGAAAAATATCAGACTTTCAGAAATAAGTGTACTAGTTATTGCATATTCTCCGTAGCCACTCATGAATGATACATTTTAAAATGGCTAAGCTCTGTGCGAGGTAGCAATTTTCCCTAATTCTTCCCTAATCCCTTTCAGGCTCAGTTGCAGACACAGAGACAGTCAAAGAACTGAGCTAGTCAAAGTGAAATGAGAACAGAGTATTTTACATTTAAGGATAAAAAAAAACCCCACTTGTGAATAATGAGTACAGAACCAAAGAGTATCTGCTGTGAATGAGTACATCTAATCATTGCCTTGATACTCTGAGAAGTGTATGTGGCATGTCCTCAAACCTTTATCACTTTGAGTAGTTGCATGTCTTTGTTTTAGCAAAACTGAGGAGTCCAGATATCTGCTAAACAAAATAGCTAATATTAGGTAGTGTGAAGACCTCGACTAGTTTAACTGCAGCCTCTGTTGCATTTGTAAATGGATCCAGGTTCTAAGATGCCTGTTGTATATCATGAGGTCTTTCGTAAAGAGAGACTATCTCTTCACAAAGGAAAGTCAGCAACAAGGTCATACGTATGTATCAAAATATATAGTGAAAAATGTTAAATTAAAATTATGTACTAAAAAGAAATAGGCAAGTTTATGTGATAAACTTCAGAAGATCTAGTTGTAATGAATTTTCATATTATTTAACCATAATTCCTAAAATATGAAAATCCCATTTTTTCAAAATAAAATTTCAGTGATCTCCCTACTTACTCAGTGCTTTGTTTATCAAGCAGAATTTCATATACTAGATTTTGTTGTAAGAGAGGACAGTAAACTAAAAAATTGGTTTCATCTGACTTGCTAAAAGCGGGAAAATATGACTGCTGAAAATTGCATTTATAAGATAAATATGGATATTTTTGTATGCTGGATCTTTTGCGACACATATGTAATCTCTAAAAATATTTTAAAGTGGCATTCCTGATAAACCTTAACCTGTTTCTTTTTCATGGTCTCCAAAGAGGCTACTAAAGCTACAGCTTTAATTCTAAGGAAAAAGAAAGGCTATTGGAGAGAGCAAATAGAACATTACAGTATTAAAAATATATAACTCTTCTGGGTATGTGGCAAAGGCAAGAAGTCACAATCAGTGCTTAGTATTGTTAGCTGAATTTCTTTGTATTACTGGCCAAAATATGCTTGATGATGTTACAAAAGTTGTTGCTATATCTGTTCATTTATCTTTGTATATGGATATGCATATACAGACCGAGTACATATGTGAAATCCAAGTCTTCTTGTTCTCTTAATGTCCTTATGTCCAGAGCATAATCTTTAGTTTTTCTGGAACTCATATTTTCTATAACTGAAGTCTGCCTTGAGTCTAGTGTGGACTGGGAGGAAACAGTTGGAAAAAGCACCATATTACTCTGGAAAATATAATATCTGCTGGCAACTGCTTATTGTGTTCCAGGAGGGCTGATGCAACTCCAAGTTTCTTCAGGAACTGGGAAATATTTTCTGCCATGACTGAAGTGTCAGGGTGAGGGCAGAAAAAGAAAAAAAATTAGATTCTGTTGAAAAATTCTTATGAGCAAAAGTATATCAAGGCCTGTTGGTTAAAAAGTGAGGATTGATATAATTCAATTTATTGGATGATTTTTTCCCAGCTTTCTCTTTTTTGAGGCATGAGGGCACAGGACCTGCACTTAAGTCTGGTTTGAGGAATGCAGAAAACCTATACTACCACTCAGGAATATTGTAACAAATGCCAGATCTGATGATAGACTACCACTTTCTATAGCCCTAGTGGAAAAGGCAACTGACTTTTATGTCACATATTCCTTTCCCCATGTAGACAAGGTGGGGTGGGTAGGAGAAGGCCCTTCACTTACAGGTGCTTAGAGAAAAGAAACAACTGAAGTTACATGAGGGTTTTTTGTTTGTTTGTTTGTTTGTTTTGGTTTTTTTTGTGGGGAGGTTTGTTTTGTTTGTTTTGGTTTGGTTTTTTTCCTGTGGACAAAAGAGTCAACTTTTCTCATTTTTCTGAACATTCAGTTAATGTTTATTCTTCCAAAGTACCAATAAAAGCAAGGTTAAAGGCAGCTTTTAGGAAAAGTGAAGCCCACATAAAATGAAAACAATAATAAAAAAGGACAAAGGGGAAAATAAACAAAAGAAAAAATATAGCATTTTTTTCTTTAATTTTCAAGACTGAAGAAAATCTGTAATTAATGATGGTAGCTACCGCCTTGCATGTTAAAGGTTATATTCTCTGCTTTCAGATTTGCACATCCTCCTCTTGTACTTCATCAGTCTTATTTGTTAAACAAAAATAAATGTACAATTTTGAAAGGCTTACAGGAACTGTCTAAAAACATGTATAGATGTAGGAAAATTTGAAATCACAGAGCAGTAAAGAGGAGACAGTTTGTAAAAGAGCAAAACTACTTAGACTACAGTGCCCTTTACTTGTAAGTAGTTTAATTTACATTGACTCTAAAAAATTTAAGTAACAAATATATGTAGGGATACAATGCTTTGTTTCTTTAGTGATTTCTATCGTTAAGGCTTTGATTTTTTTACTATTACTTGGGAAGTTTAAAACTTTCCACTGAATTTTGAGTTATGCATTAATTCCAATAAAATCACAGTTTATTTTGGTATATCTATTGTATTCCTAGTGGTTTTTGAAATATCATTTAAACAACAAGTAACTTTATGAAAAATATTTTCATTAAACTGATTGTGGTACAAAAAGTGGATGCCATGTTTAAGTAGTACTACTTTAGGAAATTTTGCTTCTGAAAGGAAAAAAAAGTCAATTATAATGCACATTTCTCCTGGGATATCTTGCAAGTTCCGTAGCTCCTAGATCAGCAAAAAATTATCTCCAAAATTCAACAGCAGCTTTTCACCAATTGGTGATGATTACCCTAAGG
Organism: Cinnycerthia olivascens; assembly: GCA_035048155.1. NCBI lineage: Eukaryota > Metazoa > Chordata > Aves > Passeriformes > Certhiidae > Cinnycerthia > Cinnycerthia olivascens. The sequence continues at coordinate 97,901,829 of JAWWMU010000106.1, read as the reverse complement.
GTGGCCAAATGGCTCTACCCCTTACTTCAGCAACAATACCTCAGCCAGGCTAGAAGGGCCTTTCAGCTCTTTGGACATGCTGACACCTGACAAAGGGTGCTGCCACACAGGGGGCTGTGCTGGTGAAAAAAGTCTGCTCCAAAGGAGTAGGTCCAGATCTGTCCCAATTACTGGGGAAATAAATCTGCTCCAGTGGAGTAGGTCCAGATCTGTCCCAATCCTGCAAAGCCCTTCAATCAAAGGCTCTGATTGCCAGGTCATGGCTGAAAGGACAGGCTCTTCATGACCCTACCAGAAGTGTTCAGCCTAGCCATATGCTTCTAATTCAAGAACTTATGATCCAGAGATGTCTTCTAAAAAATGTGGATAGTAAATGAAAGAGGTTGAACTTGCTGTACTAACAAACCTGTAACAAACCAAATACAGAAGGATTAGAAAAGTGCATCTATAGACAAAATAATGATTAGTGAAGGGTTTGTGGTTTATTTTGCGTGTTTTATAAAGAGAAAAAGTGGCCATTGAGATGACCTTGTATGACAGAATATGGATTTTCTGTTCTCTTTTATTCATAAACTGCCTATTAAGAAAGGCCAATGATTTTGTACTATGTCTCATATGCTAAATAAAAATCTAAAGAGCTATCTTCTTTTCCAAAAGTCAGGTTTCAGCTTTCATGGCTACTGTATTGTCTTTCTCTCTTCCAGTAAGCTGATATACTTGATAGCAAAAAGCTGATTAATCCCTAAACACTGTGGCCTGTGTATTCAAACATGACAGCTCTTTGCAGTGTTTAGTCAACCAAATTACCACATTTCAGTCTTCAGAAGTACTTAACATTCATAGCTCAATTTGACTCTGATGGAACTGGAAGAAGCTTCATCACCTTGAAAAACGTTTTATATTTAGTCAGATGTACATATATGCTGCATACACGACCAGTTTATCTAATTCTTATTTATACAGTTATAAATATATACAAATATAGACAAACACACATCTACATGAATTTATTTATATGAAAATGTCATTTATAAATCTTTACTCTTAGTTTGGGAGCACAGTATGCATGAAATCATGAAAGAAAACAGATCTAAGTTCTGTAGCTCTTTTTTCGCTGTGAAAATCGAAACAATATTTGGTCAGACAATCCATCTGTTGAGATGTAGTTTCTTTATGTGGCAATGCTGACTGATATCACCACATTTGGCATGTTTGGAACTGGAGAATTAAGTTCCCACAGTGTAGTAGTCTTTTTCAGTAGTCTGTTGTGACGTTTATATTACTGAAGATGTTCAAGGGATGTTAGAAGCCTTGGGAACCCAGGCTTTACGGTGTGCTATAGGGAATCCTTTCTGTAACTTTGCCTTTTAAGTATGTCAGCACACAGCAAGAGTTAGAAAAATCTTATTTATATCTCAGGAGGAGCCCTGAGTACAGTAGCCTTGGGATCAGGAAAGTGATCAATCACTTTTTTACATCCCTTATCTCTCAATTCTTGCCTTCTATTTCCTATCCTCCAAGATTTCTTTCTTCCTTTGTAATATATTCACAGCATACTGGATAAGAAACTTTGGCTGTGAGAATGTGTAGACATTCAAATATGCATAATGCACATCCAAATAATATATTCCTATATGCAATCTTTAAGAATTGTAGGCAGGTAGTAAGCGTGTACTAATTGAAATATGGAGGCACTAAACACCTACTGAGAACACTTAATTTTTTAAAACATTACCATGGTGGCAATGTGCGCCTTGTAATTCCAGATAATAAGTTTCTGGTTACCAGTTTACTTCTGAGCTCTGTAATGTGAGAACAAATGCAAATGTAAGCCTCTACCTATTCCTATGGTCATATGTCATCCTAGCCAATTGGGCAATAAAACAGCAGGATCAGACTACTGTTAAATAATACAAAATGTGATACATGAATATGGAGGTAAATGTGTGCCTATAAGTTATGACTATCCAATATTGTTCTGCTTTACATTTCTGAGGTAAAAAGCCAAATTTAATGAATAGAATAAGCATTTAGTGTAAGTCAGCATTCTCTCTGACATTTTAAATTTATGAACAGTTGATCCAAGTCTTTAAGAACTAAACACTTGCCAGATTAGTGGCTATAGGACAGACATTGTAGCTGGTGCCGATGAATCAGGAGGAATGCGACAAAAGTCGGAGCTATCACAGAGTTTGTCATTATTATAGGTATTTAGATACACAAACAAAGCATGTGTACATATGCATGAAAAGCTATATAAGCTTATAATTCTTAGCATATTGTGGGAGCTACTTTCCTAAATTTCAGCATCATAGTGCCTCCTAATCTACCTAAAAATAATTCCAGTTTATTATAAACTAGAATTCTTCATGAATATCTGAATATAACATCAGAACTAGAGAGCTCAATATTTTTCAACAAAATAGAGTAACCCCCTTCAATCTCTTAATTATCATATATTAAAAAGCAGTGGGGTTTTCTAAGAAAGTGGCATTACTTGAGACACTTTACATTACAAATTATAAAGAGGAAAGAACTGTGATTTTCCTATTTCTTGTATGAAAACAAGTTCATTTCTCTAACTTGCACTAATTCTTTTTTATGTGATTGACAAGGAAAGGACATTGCAGGAGTTAATTTTTGTCCTTCCTTCCTTAACAAAATACATGATCAGCTCTGAAATTTACAGAGATAGGCTACAACTGGACTAATAGACACAGTTTCTGAATCACTTGTGTATTTCTATGTAATAATAGTTCTTCTGTATTCTTGCACAACACAATCTCAGTTATCACAAATCAGCATGCATTTACAAGCCAAAGCCCAGGAAACAAGAAAGTCACAAGATTCTCTGTAAAAAAGTGCAGATTGGGGTTTTTCTTTTAATTGGTTGGTTATGGGGTTTTGTGATTGTTTGGGGTTGTTTTGTGGGTTTTTTTTGTTTGGTTGGTTGTTTTTTTGCTGGTTGGTTCTTTTTTTGTTTTCATGGTTTTGTTTTGTAAAGAAGCAGAATATCTGTCCAAACAGAGAAAGTTATCAAGGTTACCAATATAAATCCTATCTTTCATTTGTATCTGCACAAGTATGAGACAGGTATGCAATAAATCGAGTGCTCCATTTATTGTAAGTACATATAAGAACAAATCCTGCTTTTTAACCATCTTTCATGTACCCTTTTTCACTTTGAGCTTTTTTTTTAAGGGAGACATTGTACCCATGGGAAAAGTATCATTTAACACTTTTCCAAATATCTGTTAGTTCTTTTCTGCAGATTAAGGAAAATCACTGCTTTATAGATCAAATGATGGGGTCATCCAGGAAGACAGGCAATTCTCACTTAAATAAAATACATTATAAATTACATTGGAGATTTTCAACATGGAATAAACTGCAGACATGTGAATATTGTTTGAGAGACAAACAAAAAGGAAACTTCTGTAGGAATGTGTGTTTGTACATATATCCACAAAAACCACTGAGAGATCTGTTTTTGGACTATGTGTATGCCTTGATGTGGTTGGTGTCCCCTGAGTCTTCCAAATTTTTCGTCATTCAGAGCTGGCCCAAGAGTTTGTCCAAGACAGCTCTGGCCCCACTTGTATCTCATGATGAGCTTGTTCAGCTCACCAGGCTGGCAGATTGTTTTATGTTTTTATACTTTTCCCTCAGTTTGTTTAGGGACCTCTGCTGGATTATAAGAGAGTTAGGCACATCTGAAAACTGGTAGAAGGGAAGAAGACAGAACACAGACCATATTTTGGCATAAGGGAACGTCACCATCTTCTTGGGCTATGCCCTGCAGTCTATCCCACATAGCTTCAGAAACTTTATCAAAGTGCCTAAAAACCTGTTTTTTTCAAGATATTCTAATTGTCCCTCCAAGTTCTTGCACAGTCAGTAAAACTTTGTTATTTACTTCAGCTAGGATAATTTCTTGGACATATTAGTGTGTTTAAAGGGGTGTCTAAACTTGTGTTGGGTGAAAGCTAAAGTGGATGTACTGTGTTAAAATACCTTAGCAACTTGCAGAGTCAAAGACTTAGAAATAATTATACTCTAGATCTTCTATATTGAAGGATTGACCTTTGTTTCCTCAAAAGTCAGGGTTCCACCATTGGGAAGGGATAAATGAGATAAATGCAACTATTTTGTTATCAAAGCTCAGTTCAGCTTGATTTCCATTCCATTACTTTCCACATTTTCCTACCTGAAGGTGGAAAATATTTGCAAACAGAAATAGTCTTTATACAGGGCTATATCTTGCCTGGTTCTTGTTTTCTGTGTAGCAAAATTATTTAGGGAGTCAATTTGAGTTTGAAACCTAGAGAAGCTGAACACAGGAGACATATTGCTCCATCTTAATATTCTGTGCAGTGCCTGAAGTTAGCAAGAGTTCTGAAGAGTTGAACTTCTGAACCTATTTCTAACAGCAGCCAATTGCCATTATTCTTGCAGCAAAGCAAAGAAAAAACCCTTGTATTCAAGAATAAAAGAAGGCACAGGTAGAGATAAGAAAAATAAGGTTACAGAATTAAAAACAAAACCAAAGGGAAGTTTGAAATTCTGCTTGCTGCTCTGCTGTGTGCTCTTCCATTTTACAGCTAGCCTTGTCCCCTGTGATTTGCTTCCCTCACTTAAGCATGCCAGTACTACTCTGAGCACCAAGTGTGGAACATCACAGAATGAGTGTAATGAGAAATCTGCCAGTGTGTCACTTCTGTCTCTGCCAAAATAGAGGTTAAAATCTGCTTTCAGGCTGCTCATTCTAGACAGAAAGGCTTTTCTGTCCTGCTTTGGAACTGCATAACACCAGGAATGCCAAGCACAGCTAAGGAGCTTGGCTTCAGCACTGTCATTACTCCTCTGCCTCTTTGCATGCTGTCCGTGGTGGCCCAGCTGCTCACCATGTGGGCATTCCTGGAGGGCTCCTGTGGATAGTGAATACCCCTAGAGAAGCACTAAATCATTGAAAATGTAGCAACATGAAGTTGTAACTCTCTGGCTGTATGGGCTTTTGCAGAGATTAATCTATCAATGCTCTTGCTGATTGGAGTTACTCTTTTTAGAAAGCAATGAAGAACTAGAAGAATTCTAAAATTATTCTGAAAAAATATTTTAAAAATTCCTCTAATGTTGCATTCCCCTATGAGAACAGTTAAATCAAACTAGCTAAAGAGCTACATATATTGCGTTTATGTGGCAAGGTTTTGGTACTATGGATCTACAGGGCTGGGCTTCTTTGGGAAGTTGTCAGAAGCTTCCCCCATGTCTGACAAAGCCAATGTCTGCCTGCTCCAAGATGGATCCACGACTGGACAAGGTCAAGTCCATCACCAATGGTGGTAGAACCTCTGAAATAACAAAGTAAAGAAGGGGGAAAACCCTGAGCACTGTGCAGATGGAGAGAGAAGTGAAAATCTGCAAGAGAAACAGCCCTGTAGACATGAAGGTCAGCTGAGTAGAAGGGGAGGGAGGTGTTCCAGGTACTGGAGGTGAGATTCCCTTGCAGCCTGTGGTGCAGGCCATAATGAGGCAGCTGTGCCCCTGCAGCCTATGGAGGTCCATGGTGGAACAGATGTCTTCCATACATTCCATGGAAGACCCATGCAGGAGCAGGTGGATGTCCAAAGGATGCTACGATCCTGTGGGAAGCCCACGCTGAATCAGGCTCCTGGCAGGACCTGTGGACTCATGGAAAGAAGAGCCCACATGTAGCAGATCTAATGAACCCAGGGAAGAGACCCAGACTGGAGAATTCAGTGATGAACCACAGCCCTTGGGAAGGACTCCCATTGCAGAAGTTGGTGAAGGACCCCACAGTGGAGCAGGGGAAGAGTGTGAGGAGCCCTCTCTGAGGAGGAAGGAGTGGCAGAGTCAATGTGTAGTGAACTGACCACAGACCCATTCACCATCCCTGTGCTGCTGCAGAGGCATTTGTTGTTTACTAGGTTTGTCTTCAACACAATCATCACATGTGTAGAAGCACTGCTTTCCAGAAAGAAGCTGATGGGAAGTGGACAACAAAATCTTTTGCATTACTTTGTTTCCACATGAGCTTTGATTTTACGTTATTAAACTGCCTTTCTCTTGATCCACAGGTTTTAAAATTCTATTTTCTCCCTCCATTCTGCTGAGGGAGAGAGTGATAGAGTGACTTGATGGGTACCTGGTGTCACAACACCATGCAAACACAAAGCAAATTGTGTGTCACAACAGGTCTCTTGGGTCGAATTATCCACTAACAAAATTGCAGAGTGCTGTGACTGAACTTCTAAGAGGAAAAATAAAAGTCTGAAAGCACTGAACAGTATTTTCTTTAGACATATTATGAAAAATATCTAAGTGCCCAAGAACACAGAATTATCATGGATAATGAGCAGCATCATTGACCACTTTACTTTCAAACATATATTTGATATTTTCCATGTGGATAAAAGAAAATTTGTGCTAAGGTCATGTCTTGCGTTTGATTCACATTTTGGAGCTGCTTATTTGATTCTGAATTATTTATCTTGTACTATTTCTTTTACAGATTATCTAATGAAAATATCCTTTTTTCAACTACATATTCCCATTTTCTTTTCATTGATTTGTCATGCATGATTAATACAACCTTCACAAAAACCTCCCACTGCAGAGCATCTCATTCTGAAAAATGAGTTTTCCTAATCTGATGCTTTTGCCTCTTTGTAACTCTTTGAGTTATATTATTAAATTACACCATTCTCCTTCAACTTCCAGATCACATAGAAAAGTCACATGAGATGCCTCACAATTTTGGATGTGCTTTAAGCTTGATATCCTTTTTCATAAATTCCTCACATTATTTTTAGAAATTTGCTGCTGTGTTATATATGGTTTTTTATGGAGCTATATTGTACAGACAGTTCAGTATTAAAAATAAAAATGTAAAACTGAATTGTCCACTTAAACTGAAATGCTACTTTATGAAGTATAGGTCTTTTTTTTTATATGGCAGTATTGGCAGAATGAGTCATCCTTCTAAGAATGTAGCTAAATTGTGCTGTGGTTTACTGAGTGTAGGCTGCTTTCTGAATGTTTTGTCTCTTACATCTTCACCTCTGGTCTAAAAAGAATATCTCAGAAGATGTGTAGAGTTTCAATCTAGGATTATTCCAACTATGCCTAGGTATTATTATGCTGACTGTTCCTGCCACCACACAGCAAGAACAAAAAGCATTTCTTAAATCAAAATCTGAAATGCAAACACCTTACACTGTATTATACAGGGCAGGAAACAGGTCAAGCTCAGCAACCAGTAATACCTGAGCATATTTTCTCCGATTCAAAAGTCAGTTTTAAAAGGAATGTTTTTGTAAAACTGTTCTAGTCTTTGCAAAGCTATTTTCAAACACTTGAGCTTCAATAGTGTCTCTGTTCAAACAGTGGAGGCTTACTTCAAACAGAGACCCTGAAATAGAATTTGAAATTTTGTATTTTATTGTTCATGCAGAGCTCAAATGATATTTTGTTTCTGCAATAGTGATAAAAAATTATAAATTGTTTCTGCAACCTGAAAGAAACATTTATTTAATTACCACCCCAATGTACCATTTATATGGGAAAGAAATAGTCAGATATCGAGGTGTGCTGTAAATAAAGTCTGTTTATAAGCTCAGACTCTACAGCGCAGGCTCTGTTCTAGGCCCCACACAGGTCATATTTGAATAGCTTTCTTTTCTTTGCCACTTCAAGTTTCCTAGCAGGGCTGTTTCCATATTATATAAGCTACAAAGGGCTGACACAAGTAGCCATAGTTTCCTTGAATGCCAGGTACAGCAGGAATATTTATTTAGGTCCTTCCTTTTAATTTTCACCATCAAAGTGAAATGTTTAGTACCTTAAACTCTTTATCATACAGAATAGTGTGGTATTCAGACAAATAAATTATGAGGTTTCTTTTTTTCAGATAAAAATTCTTGTCAGCAGACGCAATGGTCAAACAGATTGTTCATTCAAATGCAACATGTTGATAATTTCATCAGCACTGTTCTGTTTTAATGCTCACTATGATCACCACTGTAAAAAATTATGATGGAAAAATTCTTATAGAACTTTGATGAACCTCTTAGTATTCTCTCTATTTGGCATATAAAATTTATGATTTTTAAATTTTACTCTGAAACACCTTATGAAATGAAAATCCCTAAATTTCTTGTGGAAATTCATTATTTCCCAGAGAAATTTTGGGGACAGGTATGTGTTTGTGGTAAATTTGCAGATAGTCCACAAAGAATAAGAAGACCGGTTTCCTTAAATAAATTCACTGAGAGATACAACTTCCTTCTAATTAGTCCACCAAAAATAGTAGTGGGTGAAGTTCTTAGGTCTGTCCCAGAAGTCTCAGATGAATGAGAATTCTGTTGATTTGGCATGCACAGAAAGAAGGGTGCAGGGTCGAATCCTTACATGAGTTATGTGCTTTTAATCATGGGGAAGCCCCAAAAGAGATACAGTTTAAAGCAAGACAGCAGAGAAATATATATACACACCACTATTTATTTTTGGGACACAGACTAGGACTATAACAAATCATAAGATGAATTTCTTTACTATTTCGCAAAGAATTTTTATAATATAGTGAATATATATCTTTTGTCTTCATCTCATAGCCTTACTTCACCATTGCTGAGCCGATGAATCCTATTGTGATGATTTTGACAAATTTAAAACATCTTTTATCTCATCCTTTTTCTCTGAATCCTGGCAATATAGATGCAAATGCAAATTTCCTACACAAAGAACATTTAAAGAGAATCCTGTTGTCCAGAGTTTTCGTTTATGGTGTTTGAATTTAAATCAATGAAATAAACTCAGTCAATCCCTTTACACTGAATAAAGCTTTGTATCAAATTACTTTTCTTTATTTTTCTCCTGCACTTTTCTTCCAAAATAATTTCAATATATACATGTATTCTCAGAACAAGGATTCATCGAAATGTTTTGATGCAATGAAATAAACTCAGTCAATCCCTTTACACTGAATAAAGCTTTGTATCAAATTACTTTTCTTTATTTTTCTCCTGCACTTTTCTTCCAAAATAATTTCAATATATACATGTATTCTCAGAACAAGGATTCATCGAAATGTTTTGATGCAACTTTCATATCTCTCTCTCATTTTTGATTGACAGATATATTTGAATCAGTAAAATCAGTGTATCAGAAGGTCACTCTTTTCCTCCAAAACCAAAAATACACAATGAAAAAAATAGTCTTTTCATGATATAGACAGATGAACATTTCAGTTCCCACACTCAGCGATTTGGCAGTTCTAAAGAAGGAATCACTTACACAATTGACAATAAAAGCAAAATACCCATCTTTACTTTGAGTTTCTGTTATCAATAGAAATGTCCAGCAAAAGAAGATATAACTATTCTAGAGGAAATATTCTGTGGCAGAGCTTACAAAGGATGCATTTCGATTCCTGAACTCTCTGTTACAAATAACATAGAAGAGTACATACCAGCAAAGAGCTAGCACTAGAAGAAACAAGCAACAAATTATAAATAATCTTTATAACAAAATCATATGAGGTATAAATCGGTTTAATCACAGAAAAAAAAAAAAAGTACCATTATAGACAGAGAAAAGGATGTGAAAGAACTCTCTTTTCCACCTAATTTATTGAAAAAATCAAAATGTCATCTTTTAAGAAACAAATTTTGTATAGCAGTTCCAATTGTTCTCATTCATTTCACAGTGTGCTGAGACTGGGTAGGATGGAGTTAACTTCTATCATAGCAGTCCATATGGTGCTGTGATTTACATTTGGGTCTAAAACAGACTTGATAACGCAGCAGTGTTTTGGTTATTGCTGATCAGTGCTGGCACAGCATCAAGGCTTTTTCTCTTCCTCTCTGAAGAGACTAGGCTGGGAGTGGGCAAAAGATCAAGAGGGGACACAGTGGGGACAGCTGACCCCAGCTGACCAAAGGCGTACTCCATACCCTAAGATTTTGCACTGGGCAATAGAAGATGGGAGGGAAGAGGACAAAAGGAGAGCATGCTGGTGGTTATGGTGTTTCTCTTCCAAAGCACCTGTTACACCTGTTGAGGTTCTGTTTTTCAGGGAATGGTCGGATACCTGCCTGCAGATCGGAAGCAGTGAATGAATTCATCTTTCTGCTTTGTTTATTAAATTGTCATTATTTAGATCCATGAGTCTTATTTTCCTTTAATTTCTTCCTCATCCCATAGGAGATTGAGCAAGAGGATGGTGGATATTTGGCTGCTGTTTGGGGTCAGCCCACCACACACACAAAAAGGTAATTTTATGTTAAAGAAGTCCAATCTACCCATCTCATTCAATAAGGAAATTGTTAACATTAATATGTAAGACCACATGAATAACACTGTTTTCTTTAATGTTGCAGTGTCTGCCTAAAATTCAGTGTTAGTGGGGCTCTCAGTTAGTCTGAAATACAAAAAGAAGTGGATAGCAGAACAAAGCTTTGTGGCAATTATTTCAGCCACATGCTATGAAGAATTTTATGTTTTCTCATACTAATTTTTCCAACTGCTTTCTGTGTTAGAAACCCATTGTTTCCTGTGGAAGCATCAAATTGTGTCTGCCCACAAGAACAGAGTAATCCACGAAACCCAAGTGGACCCAACTCAAGTTGAAATTTGATGCATTATTCCTCAATCCTCTTTTCTTGCACCGCATTGGCAGTCGAAAAGTCTGTGGAGAATTGCCAGTTTTTCAAGGACTTGATATAAAAGAACCACTTCAAGGAACCGAGGTTAGAATCTGAAAACAGCAAAGGAGCATGTTACAGGTAAAGTGTGATGGAAGTCAGACAACATATACTTATGAAGGGAGGACATTCTCGTCTCCAACTTCGGCCTTAGAGTTAAGTGTCTATACGTAAGCTAATTGTATGAATTTTCCTTGTCCATAGTGAAACAAAAACATCTCTAAACCAGGATTCATCCCACTTATCTTTAATGAAAATCTTAATATGGGGTGAATCAGGTTTTAGATCTGTCTTTCACCAGACTGCAAAGGAACTCGAGGCAATTTGTCAGGATTAATTGCTTAAACTGTTAAAGTAAAGCGAGATGGATCTTAGCCTACAAAAATAAAAGGTCTATTGATTTCTGGTGCACCTGGAAGACAGCAACTATCCGAACAAATTGGAGTTTCTTTTTACTCACATGTTCTGTGCTTGTGGACTGGTTCTGATCTCTGCAGTTGGATGTTAAAACACCCACAGACTTTTCTAAGATCAAGTTACCCATTTCCCACTCAGCAGATGGAAAGATGGACAGGAAATTATCTGTAACAGATCACTGTTAACTTAAGATAATGTAGCCTCTAGGACATTTTCACATTTACCTCCACCTGGTTCAGGGATGAAGGATGGTTCTAAGCAGTTATTCAGTATATAAGAGAAAAAGAGAGAGTCTGGTTCTAATTGAAACATTTTTGCCCTCTGCAGCTCTGGAAGTACAGCTCAATCATGTATTAAAAGACAAAAACACTCCAAAACTTAAAGGAAAAATAAGGTCACTTTAATTAATGTATAAATCTATTTTAAATTTAGGCACACTGATGAAGTTTTCATCCTCTTGAAGTACAAATACCCAGCATTTTTATTTGAAATAAAAATCAATTACAGACAAAAAAAA
>JAWWMU010000106.1:97849803-97879558 GCA_035048155.1 Cinnycerthia olivascens | reverse complement strand
AGAAAGAAAGAAAGAAAGAAAGAAAGAAAGAAAGAAAGAAAGAAAGAAAGAAAGAAAGAAAGAAAGAGAAAGAAAGAGAATTTTCAAAGCTGTCTTGGGTCTGGCTGGAATAAGCTTTTGTCACAACAGACCATATGGTGCTGTGCTCCACACTTGTGGACAACACAACAGTGTTTTACCTGTACTGAGCAGTGCTTCCACAGCATCAAAGCTATCTCTCCAAACCTCTCCTTTCCCCAAAGGCCAGTAGGCTGGGAGTAGGCAAGAAATTTGGAGGAGAGAGAGCTGGGACAACTGATCCAACTGAACAAAAGCCAATATCATATGACTCCATACTCATCAGCTAGAGATGGGAGAAATGAGAAGGAGGTGGGGACATTCATACCTAAGGCATTTGTCTTCTCAAACAACTGCTATGAGTGCTGAAGATCTGATTTCCAAGAAGTGTCTGGGCATCTGCCTGCTGATGGGAAGTAGTGAATTAATTCCCCTTTATGCTTTTCATCCACACGCAGTTTTTGCTGTATCTCAATCCACAAGCTTTCCTATCTTATTTTATGCCCCTGTCCTGATGAGAAGGAGGAGTGAAAGACCAACTAAGTGGGAGTCTGTCAGCCAGACAAGATCAACCCACCACTAGGGCACATATTTTATTTTCAGGTTTTTCAGTTGCTTGTTTTTTTCACAGGGATAATGAAATCAGTAAAGAAAGTTTGTGGGATATGAATGTGATTTGGATTGTGAGTTTAAATAGACTGAACTGGATTTCAAGTTGCACTTTTTCTTCCTTGAAAATCAAAGCTATTATACCTTGTGGAGCTACCCCTAATTCTGTTAATTTAAGGACTCTGCACCAGGTCATAAAAGAGCAGATTTATAAGGTTAACTGACTAATTGGCTTGCTTCAGACAGGAATGTCTAGCCTCATTTTGCTTTTAAAGATGTTAGGTGATATGCTAAGATACTTAATTCAGATTGACAAAATTTCTCATATATTCAATGAAGTCTCCAAAGTGGTATATTGTCTGTCTTAATTTCTCACCCTTTGCATTTGGATTATGCAACATGGGGAGTGGACATTGTCAGCCTATTAGTATTTTCTGCAGGTGCTTCTCTTTCCCTCTCTTGTGCTCAGTGTACCATTTTTTTTTTTTTTTCCTTTCTTCTTCTTTCAGAAAAGAATAGTCCACATGAATTTCCACATGTAATGGTATAGTGAGCTCCGTCAGGATCAAGGTAAACAAACACATTACATACATTCTAAGATTCTCTGGACAGCCAATTGTATACGAATCATAAAGTGCATCCTCATTAATAGATTGAAAATGAATCACAGTCTAAAAGTGTGTTTCTTGTTGTATTGTTTCTTGCAAACCTAAAAGAAATTTATCACCTGTTGATGAAGATTTAGGTTAACTGTCAGACCCAATAAAACAGTCAGAGTGAAGCAAGGCTGGCAGTTCCATGTATAATATTTTAATAAAGGCACAAGTGTCCTTTTCCTAAAGCTGTAAAATAAATAGCTTATTAAAGAATCACTTTAACAGGAGCATATTTAGGATAAATGGAGGGAAGTAAACTTTGACCTTTTTCAATAATGGAACTGTATTCTAATGCAAGAACAGAAAAGCAGACTTATTCTGCTTTGGAGAAGCAAAGTAAAAAAATCTAAATACTATGAAATAAAGAAAAGCATTTTGAAACACATAGAGTTATCTACATCCTGAAATTTTTACGCATTTTCAGTTTAAAAGGAAGAATATTATTAAAGTATGTGGCTTTTCATCTAAAATATAACATTGTGATATTACAGTTTTCATTTAATTAGTTCAGTGATATATGAAGCCACCAGCAGCAAACTCATTGACACCTCAAGTTTTTGGAAAAAGGGCATGCATTTCTGTCATGTGTCATCAGGAAATAGTTTTGTTGTTTTTGAGAAAATATTGCATGAATCAGAGTCACCCAGACCTCTAAGAGGTAATGGTGGTGTAATAAGCTTTTGTGAGAAGACCAAAGGTCTTCCATATATATGTCTCACCTCAGTCACATTCTAAAAAACTTGAACAAATACAGCAAGTGTTAATCTACCATAAAAATAATAATAAAAAAATTCCACAGACTCAACACTACCTCTGTTAAATCATTTGTGTATGATATCACGTCAACCTTTTATATTCTAATGACTGCAATCCTGAAGATCAAACACTCTTGTGTTTTCTTAGAAGAGAAATAATAATATTTTGTTTTGCCCTTGGTTTTACTTCCTTGTTTTAAGCTACATTGAAATTAGTATCAACTGCTTTGTATCTTAAATTTAATTGTGGCTTTATACTTTAGCACAAGCATATAACTAGTTGCTGGGAGGTTCCCAATAGATAACAGAGCCAGGAGTCTTAAGGTTACTCAGTATATTTACAAAGAATATACAAAGTCCTGCTTCCCTATATACAAGGGACTACCACAGCTAATGACATTTTTCTTGCCTTCGTCCCTGATCGTATTTCAGAACCTGATCCAAAGGCTTTCTCTTTAACCTCTTTCCAGGGTTGTGGCTCATTATTTTTCTGTTCACTGCTCTCATATATGCATGTGGCCTTTTGTGCTCCTTCTCTCTGGTTCCTGACCTTTATTGGTTGTTTCACTTCAAGCCAGTTCTCAAAAGACTGACTGGCCAAATCCACAGCATTTCTAAATGCATGTGGAATTTAATTTTTGACAGTAAGTTTGTGTCTGTATTTTGAGATTCCCCTTTTTCTTATAATTTAGCACAAACAGGAAGTTCTTGTATTACCAGTGCTTTTAATCCAATACAGTCTGTATAGAAACTTAATCTTTTGATAGATATGGGTATTTACTACACTTTTGTATTATTATTTGTGGTTCTCTTTTGTGGCTTTTCCAAAGAGAAAAGCTGCTGGAGAAGAAAGAGCTGTTGGAGGAATATTATCTGGAATTATATTTTTGCAGCTCAACTTATGACCCTTGCAGCTGCCAAGTACCAGCTGAGGTACAAAACATCAGGCAAGAGATGTGAATTATATTATGATACACACTGGGAAGAGACAGACTGGTCTCCTCGTGTATCTAAATGATGGTTGCTGAGGCTCTACTCATGCAGAATAATCTGACTGTTTCTGGGGAAAGAGTGACTCTCAGTAGTTTAACATGAGTATCTGTATATATAGATCACTTTACCGTGTTGAATGAGGATCCAAGCTAAATAGGTTGAGAAATGTAAGAGGTTACATGACCTATTTACATGGTCTTTTACATATACCCTTGAAAACTTCTAGTGCTTTTATTTGCTACTGTATTACATAACCCTCACAGACCTTTTAGGAGTAGACAGGGTTTTGATCTTAGCTAGCCTTTGTATAGTACCTACCACTGCTGAACTTGAACATTTCCTCTACTTGCTCATGGAAAAAGAAAACCAGAAAAGGGAAATCTAGCAATGAAAATACAGAACAAGTGGCATCAGCCCTTGAGATATTAAAAATTTTTCTAAGTCCAAATCAAACTCATTATTACTTCCAGCATTTTAGGAGCAGACATGCATGCACAAAAACATACAGACACACAAACATATGCATGTTTGTTCTGCCTGTGACTAGTTTCACTCTCGATGCTCGTAAATTTTTCAGCTTTCTCTTTATATTTGGTGCCTAAGAGCTGGAAAGACATAAAAGAATAGTCCATAAGGAGAAACTAGACGTGAAAGCAAACTATTGTCAAGGTACATATGAAATCCATTGGAATGAAGGAAGATGATGTTCCCACGCTTGGAGTTCAGCCCCGCAAAAGCTGCAAATGTTGAGTTAACAGCTAGAAAATGAGGAACATATGGTTCTTTTTGTGGTTTTGTTTATGTTTTCAGCGTAGATATCTGATAGCTAGTATCATGTTTAGTATTGGTAAATGGAACAAAGTCAAGTTAAGAAATTACAGACTACCTTTCAGAAGATGAGTTTGGATGATGGAAACATGCAAATGTATTTAGAAGCAAGATGGTGACTTTGTAGTTCAATGACCTCTGTCTCATCTCTACACACGATTTCTAATAAATTGTTCTGAATTGTTCTTCTGACCACTTGCCAAGAAAATAATACTGTTATTGCCAGGTCCCAAATAGCTCTGCAGTAACAATGTCAGAGCGAAACTGTTAGTGGAATTACTATGTCAGAAAGGCATCTCACAAGCTAAGGACAGTCTGTGGCACAAGACCTCAAACTACCTTGTGATCTCTCTTGGCAATTCTGTCTTATTTTCAAGTTAATAGTTTCAACTACAGCTTCTGAGAGATTGCAACATTGCAGGCAAATAGTGACGTCAGTGTGCACTGCCTGAAAGAACAGGAGGGGATTGAGAGACCCTTTTGTCTTGGCTCAGCTGCCATGGTGTCCCATGAATCCCAGATCTAGCAATGATAGTTTCCAGAATACCTGTATCTACTTGTCTCCACTCCTAGTTTACACTCTTACAATACATTTTAATATTTTCTTATAACACTGGAAGACAAGGTGAGATACAGAGACATGAAATGAGATGAAATGAGACTCTCTGATGTCAGGAGAGTACTCCATTGACCAGTAGATGCTGAGGCCTGGCTAGCTGACAAGCAAGTTTGCAGAAAAAGATCTGAGAGTCCTGGTGGTCAAGTTGAACTTGAGCCAGCAATGTGTGCTTGCAGTGATGGCCATCAAAATCATGGGCTGTAGTAGGAAGACCACTGCCAGCAGGTTGATGGAGATGATCTTACAGTCTGCTCAGCTCTGGTGAGGTCATGTCTGGAGTGCAGGGTCCAGTTCTGGGCTCCCCAATACAAGGGGGCAGCCTGCTTTAGCAGATCCCTCTTGGGCAGGGGAATCAGGCAAAGGAGCAAAACAGGTGGTCTCAAGAGGACCCTTCAAACCTCAACCATCCTGATTCTGTGATGCTATGTTGGAAGCAGAATAAAAGGAAGTGGAAAACTTAGGGAGTCCTGCTATAAGTGAAACAACAAAAGAAAAGGAGACAGTGTAATGTGTAGAAAATGTATGGACATATTAGGGAGCTGTGGTTTCTGTCAAATGCATAGGGTGGAGAGTGGAAATCTGTTGGAGGGCAAAAGGATGGGTGAAAGGGAATATAGTGTTCTAGGACAGATGAAGGGTATGGAGCTTACAGAGGATCTAGCATGAAGAGGCTGAGAGAGTACCTGCAGTTTTAGGCAGGAGGAAATGAGGTATGCAAAGTGCTTTTCTGTTCTTAAAAGGAAAGAGCTAGGTGATAAGGGAGCATATAGGTGTCTCGTAGGGTCTATCAGGAGAATGTGGAAAATCTCTGCTGTGTTTTTGGTTTCGGTCTCACAAAGGGAATGACATGGATGAGCCATTTGAATATCAGAATATTAGCTAACTTAGTCTTACTGACCCATCTTAAATAAAGAAGTACTATGATGAGAAGAAGAGCAAGTTAGGAATTTGAAGAATTGGCAGGTTGAAGGCAGCAGTCACAGAAAAAGAGTTGTTGAATGCTAGGCAAGCAAAGCCTGGGATATAGGCAGCAGACACAGGAACAGACCAGATGGATTAGCAGGTGGTGTGGGCACAGCACAAGGGAAAGATGGGTAGATACTGATAGAAGGAAGAAATATGACCAGATTCAGTAAAAGTCATCTGATTTCCAGTTCAAGCTGCTAAATTTCAGAAAGCAGAATCGGAAATCCATATGGGTATTTGTTGTTGATCCAGGACACTTGCCAAGACCTGTTCTAATGCAGAGCAAAGAGTAGATGGGACAAGATTCAATGGTTTGGCTTATCAAAACTCTTGATGACTGCTTAGGTTTAGTCTAGACTTAGAAAGCCCTTCAATCTGTTCTGTGTGAATTTAGGACAGCTTCTTCTCAGAATTGCCATATAATGAAGGACATATGATTTTAGGATAGGCCAAGAAGCTCCTATACCACCGCCTATACAGAGATAGTAAGTAGTAGTGCACAATATGCTTTTAATCTAAACACGGGTCTACCACCTTTAGAAAATGAAATATAGATTAAATGATTTATATAGATTATAAGCCTGTTAATGCTATGCAGTCAAGAAATGCTGAGTGTATTAGATAGCTTGCCCCTGCCTCCCCCAAATTAAAAATCTCTTGTTCCTGCAGGCCGGACAAGAAGATAAAAGAAAGATAGAAGACAGAACTTTCCAGTAAGAAACTGAAGTTGTCAGGAATTGTTTCCTGAGGGATGAATTATCTTCTAGCTGTTCTGTGGACCAATCATACTCTGCTGATTCACAGGAGTAAGCCTTTTTAAGTTAACACTCATGTAGCTCCATATAAGAAAATTTTCATCTGAGTCAGAACATAACTCCACAAACAGTATCATTTTTGTCACTTTGGCTGCCTTAATGGAGATGTATAAAGGAATATATTGTTTTCTTGCTGGTGGCAATCTTGAGTTTTATTGCATCTGTTATTTATATCTTGTATTTTCCTCCATTTCTATTATAACTCAGATTATTCTGTGCTATATAAAGGCAAGAACTTCCACTCAGCAAGAGCAACATTAGTGTAGCTACCAACAGTGTATTTTGATTTTTAATTGTATCAGGAATGTTCCATATTTTTGTCTTACATTTATGGAATATAAGGCAAAAATATGGGACATTTTTCAAAAACACATTTTTTTGCCTTTTTATTTGGTTTTGTTTTCCATTTCCTTTTATATTGATCACAGTGTTTAAGTATATGGAATTAATTTGCTAAACTTACTTATGTATAGAGGACCATGATTGTGAGAATCTTTTACCATAATGTATGAAACCACTATGGAAAAATACTCCTCACTGGGATATTATTATAGATAATGTGGTCTGTGTATGTGCTGCTATCCCACGCTTCTCAATGAAAGACATCTTGATGCCTGCCTGTGACATTACACAGATAGTGAGTTTCAGCTGTTTTAAGTTTGTGAATGCCTAAAATATTTTTGAGGCTGGTGAGTTTCTTATGAAATAAATGTAAGTCTACTAACTACAGATATATACTTCTTAGGTATTTGTTAAAGAAACTTCAAAACATGTTTGGTATCCACTGAGGATTCAGAGATCTTGGCTTGAAGACCACAAGTGTAACATGATTGTTAAATTAACACGTAATATCAGTTTATATAATTTTTCACACTCACATCTAAGGTGAATATCAAGGATAGCCCTATGGCTATCTATGCAGACAATGACAATTTTAACCTTTGAATGCAAGAAATGAAATCAAGAATGAGTCTATTTCTCGTCTCTCATGCAGCATGCCTTCTGCTCAGAAATAGTCCTGTAAAACATCTTTTGCATTAGAAAACACTGATTGAGGAAAATAAAATACTTTATGGGCAGAAATAGGTTTATTTCATATTTCAAAAAGAAAATGGATAAATATTTTGGTTTGATTTGGTGGTAGAAGCTAAAACAAAAAAGTCAACACGAGTATTTTTAAAGCCCTACTGAAATATATTCTTTTCATAACTTGCCATTTAAATTGTGGATGATATGGTATTGTTTAACTGGAAATATTAACATATAACTGTCCAAATGCTTATTTCTTGTTCCAAATAGCTTTCTGAAGAAAATTTTTATCCCAGGTCAGAGTTTCAAAGTTCAAAACCAAGTTTTCTCAGGAAGAAAAACCAAATTGGTCTTAAGCAATTTAATGATAATATGTGGGGAAGAGAGACAGAGAACATGTAAATATCCAATATATTTTATTTTCTCATGACCTTTTGCTCTTTGCCTTTCTGCTGTTAAGTGTTGCTTGTATTTCATCAGATGCTATGCGGCAGTTCCTCTTTCTATCATCAGATTTTTTGTCCTTTATTCCTTTTTAAAAAAAATTATTTCATTTTATCCTTTTCAGGACTTCATTTTTCCTATTGCTCCAGTTTTTGGTATCTGAAACATCAATTTCATCCCACAGTACTGGTTGGCCACTTTGGGATGGACAATAACCCTATAAGTTCTGTAGAAATGTGGTTAAAGCTCTAATTCTCACCTTTTTAAACAACAAGAATACATCTAAAAGTGATGTTACTACAAAACTACATTAAGAATTCACAGTTTTGATCTGGTTTTACATCTTCTCTATGATTTTATAATTACCAACTTAATCGTCTCCCAACAATTACTCTCAAATTACCATTTTTAGTTGTTTAGGGTTTCTTTTCTAAAGCTGCTTGAACCACTTTAGAAGATATTTGGCCTATCAATAAACATTACATCTCAGCTTAGCAACCCATGGATAAGATTATTTTTTCCCCAGGATGATTAGCAGGTTTTTGGATAGTAGTTAGTCCTGCTATTTGCAACATGTTGATGAGGATAATTCACAAATACTAATTCATTACCCATAAAGGATAACACTTTTAAATGTCAGGAAATCATCTTCTTCCTGAGAGTGGTTTGGATTTTGGTCTCCCTCCTTTCTGCTCTGACAGTAAAGGGTGCAGAAGCAGATTGTGTATGAAGCCCTCACTATCCATGACTGAATTAGCAGGAAAACAGTGACATTTTAATGTACCTTTATAATTTTCTTAGGCTCAGCTAGGGTTTTGTAGACCTATACAACTGCCTGCTGAAAAAAACTGTGTCAGTGGTAAGAGGGTTAACATCTACTGTTTACCACTAAGACATGAAAGTAGGAAAAATAACCCTGATGAATAAAGCATTAAACCACCTTTCATCAACAGTTCCCCAATGCTGTGACCAAAAAGATAAATTCTTTAGACTCCTTAGTGCCACGGCACTGAGACTCTGCTTGCCCTGCCAGTCCTGCCCATCCCTGGGGCTCTCCACACCCTATCCATGTCCTAGGACCCCATGTCAGCCCCCAGAGCCTCCCAAGGGGGTGCCCAGTGCCTGGGGCTGGGGCTACCCTGCTGTCCCCACTGCCCTGTTCCTGGCTGGGGTGGTGGGATGGGTTCTGGCTGCCAGGCTCTGTCCTGACGGAGCCATGGTGTCCCTATGGGGCCCTGGCAGTGCCTTTCTCATGTCAGGAGTGCAGAGGTGAATGGTGGTGTCAAAACTATCTGCACGGAGCAATTGCTGCGTGCTCGACAAAACAAACAAAACATTTGAGGCATCTTCTCATTCTCCTTAGTTCTCCACTGCTCTGGATGGGAAAGGCTCTCCACAGTGAGCCTCCCAATCCTTGCCTCTGAGCACCGTCAGACGTGTTTCAAAATGCTGCAGGAACTGGACTGCATTTGCAGGGAAAATACATATCAAACCTTACCTTTCTGTAACTGGCTAAGCCTACTCCTATCCAGTGAGGGACTACACTTTAACTACCCTTAATTGTTTTCTAAAAAGAAACATGTCCTGAAAATTCAAAAGAAACATCCCAAATATATTTTTCTGCCTCATTCACTTTTCCAAGCATTTTCTTTACTAGTGCTGTTTGGTTTAATTTATGAATCCCTTAATATAAACTCTGCCAGTGTAGCTTGACAATAAGATCTCGTGTAATTTTTTAACATATACAATAATCCTCTTGTGGCATATATTCTCCCTCCCTCTGCCTCTCCCACCAGATATATAGCCTCCCTTTACACATAAGTTTATATGAATATATTCATCAGTTATATATATGTTCTTTTTTAAAAAAACCCAAACAGTTGATATTTCTAGGCCTCCTAGGAATAATAGCTCTTTCTGTGGAGAAGGGATGTCATTTTACGGATGATGTAGGAGTGTAGCAGTAGCTATAGAATACCTCTTCCCTACTGTTTTTACACAGACAAATATGTTTCCGTCTAACAATGAGATTTATGATCATGGAGTCAAAGGCATGGCTGAAATACACCACTGAGTAGCACAGCTAAATTGAATACATTAAGACTCAGATTCAAGGTACAAATAGCAGTTTCAGAAGCAAAGAATATTCACAAGGTCCTTGTAGATGCTCAGTGACACAATCAGGGACAATAGCTGCAAAACATCACTAGGAAGGTGACTGGAACGTAAAAAGCACTCAAGTTTTTCATAAGATAGTAACCTAAAAATCAAGATCCTTGGGAACCCTTTCCAAGTCCTCAGCTTCTTGTAGGGATTCAGACTCTGGAGGTGGCAACTGAATTTTGGTTAGTATGGAGATTCCTGAAATCTTTGAAGTTTGGATTGAACCTAGGAAAGGCATGGCTGTTTGGCCTGGAGAAACACGATAAGGGAGCATAGCCTGTCTGGCACAATTCTGCCAAGTCAGTGGACTCCAGAAATCTGTCAGAAATCCAGGCAGGATTTGCTGTCCTCCATCTGCCTGGTTCAAAGTCTGTCCATCTGGGCAAATAAACCTTTACTCCCTTCATTTAAACTTTTTTAAATAGAAAAATAAAGAGCAGAGTTAAACACTCCTAAGAGAAGTTTAAAATGAATGCAGCCATGCATATCAAATAATGTACTTAGCTCAAATAGTGGTATTTTTTCTTATTTGTATTGCCCATTCATTCTGTCACCAGTGGGACTAGTAAAGCACTTGGCATCCACTGTTTCTCATGTGTACATGAAACATGAGGTCTCTAGAAGTAGGAGAAGAGTTTCTATCTGTTGCAGACATTCTGATTTACCCGCAGGCTCTGTGTCTGGCTTTGTCTTTGTGAGGATCTGTCACTGGAGAAATCTGCCAACTTGCTGCCCTTTTTACAAGCTTCCCAGATCTTTCTGAGGTCTGAAACTTTCTTACAAAATTGATACTCCCCTGTTTTGACACTCTATACATCACAATAGAGGCAAGGTTGTGACATTATGTCAAAGTGTTGGGGAGCCCACATCCATAGCTTTAGGGCAGTCCAGACTGAAAGCTGTTATGGTTATTTCTATGGTATTGAGAAATTGGATCTTCTACATGGAACTGGGAAGTTGGCCCAGTTTGGAGTTTCTGATTCTGGCTGGACCCAGGAAATGTTAGGATGCCAAGTGGAGCAAACCAGTTATGCAATTTTGAAAGGATGAATTCTCTCAATTCACCAACTGACGAATTACAAAGAGGAGAGGTAGTTTGAACATGCAAATGATTTTTTTTAAGAAAAAAGGTGTATCTGCTACAGTTTCAGAGGTAACTAAAAGAGGTAGAGTAACTTATTAATTAAAACAGTACCTGTTCACAAGTTTCAATTTATGCAGTACTCCCAGTAACTTAGAAGATATAGATACACTTGGCATCAGATCTGCCTGTCTTCAGGGAAAAAGAGATACTTCAAAGTTAGCTGCTTCCATCATAATTTTCAAGCTAGTGGAAATACCTCACAGATCACTGAAATAAATTTACCTAAATGCTTAAAATTTATGCTTAGTTTTTGCCTTTGAGGTATAGCATTTCTGAGTTTGCAGGCATAGAGAATGGAGATGAACATTCAGCAACTTGATTGAAGCTTTTGTTATAGCAATTTCATGGCCATAAATAATCTTTCAAACAACACAGTTTTGAAAAGGCAAGATCTGAAATTTTACATTCTTACAAGATTCCTTTGAATGACCAATATATATCAAAAAGTGTGACAGAATGACCAAAGTTGAGGGCAATTAGTAGTAAAGGAGCTTTCTCTAAACAGAAGGAAGTATCACCTGTATGAACATGGCACATAGATGCACATGGAAATAGACTCTTATTATGAACTCTGTTCATTGTATGAATGGCAATACATCTGGTAGGATGATGAAAATTTGTGTAGGGGCCCTTAAAATATAGGCTGAAAAACCTCATTGCTTTCACTTCCCCACGAAAGAAAAGTGTAAATTTGGTTTAAGGACAGCTAACACATTTCATTTGGTTTTAAAGGTCTGTTTTAAAGCAATTTCTTACTTGGCAGATGGGTAATTTTGTCTTCACTTACATCTGTTGAGGTGCAAATTAATTTTCACTCCACACTGCAAGTTATTCCATTTTTGCAACAGAAATTGTATCAATAAGATATAAATTCACTTCTATGCTAGCACAAAACTTTCACTGACTGTAGAATATGTTGGACTCTGCAAATACAGAATTGTTTTGAATTTGTGCTATTCCAATGTTAAATATACCCAGAAGGATAAAAATATTTATATTTTTAAAAGTGGTTGGACCTTTAATATTTCTTACTTTTCATGGGGAAGAAATTACTCTTTGTTATATTATTATTATTATATTAATGGAATAAATATAGTTACTTTTAGATAGAAGTTAGTTGCCTGAAGCAATCATGCTGTTGATAACATGTAGAAAGGCAAATTTCTCTCTGAGATGATGAATTGTGTTTTTTGACATGCACTGTGTCATAAGGCATTATAATTAACATGTCAGGTCACTTTTTTACATCAGTAATATCTTCTGTTCTGTACATTCCAAGTTATGGTTTTCCACTTCAAAATGTGCTCTGTTTCTGCTCACTTAAGCACTTTAGAATTAAAAATAAATAAATAAATAAATAAACTTGCACTATTTAGAAAGGATGAAAGTTTTTTTCACAGCAATAGTAATCATATTTTACGTAATTCCACAAGTAATTTATTTTTATTCAAGGAATATCTTAGGAACAATTGTCTGTTGTTTCTTTAAAATATAGCTGTTACTTACATTCATACGTTTTCCATAGTGGTATGGTGCTGAAAACAATACTAAATAATTAAAAAACCAAGTCAAATGATGCTAGAATAGAATAAGTAAACATGTACATTTTTTTCTCTCTAAACACTTTGGCCTCATCATAAGCCAAAATTAAAAGTGTATGAGTAGTTTTCTTAATTACCATTAATTAGAAGAATAAAATTTGATAGATTAAATAGTCTTTTTTCTCAGAAGCTAACATACATTTGTAACTCTATGTCCAGTAAAAAATACTAAAACATATATAAAATTTAACTTATGATTTTAATTAATTGCATCAATGTGCCAGTAATTAACAAATTTTCTCAGAGGAAAAATACACTTTGTAGCTCTGACAGCATTGCTGGCACAGACAAATAATAGTTTTTTATAAATAGAAACAGCTTATAGTAAAACAGATGTCAACGAAAATTATTTGAAATTTTACCTAAGTCAGTGAGCATGGATTCTTTCTATCAGAATAAGTGGTAGGGATCTTGGGCCTTGCATCCTTTTAACATTTTCTACAGGCAGACATACCAAATCTTGCTATTTATTTGAGTACAATCTGTAGGAATGTTTTAAAATTATAAAATATGCAAAAAAAAAGGTGTATGTGTAGTCTGAAAGACACAACTAAATGTTTTAGATCTAGTCAATGCTGTATGTGGACAGTTATTAGATATATATTTAAAATATGTACAAATCCACAAGTCATATTACAGAGGTATGAGATTTTTGAGAAAAATGGCACCAGTTCTAAAGACTTATGCAATGTTATCTCTGTCTTTGATTTACTGCATTTTGGTGTTGGAATTTGTTTTGAACTGGATCAATCCTGTCAACTGTTGTCTTGTTTTTTATAGACTCCGTAAATAATCAAATCTAAATATTTTTGTAGTTACCCACCTTGTCATATATAGCTGGTAAAGCAATCAATTTCTGGAGAACAGTAAAGAAAAAGGACATATTTTCAAGGACTTCTATTGGATTTGTATTTGTTGCTGCCTTTGGCTTTAGCACAGTAGAGAAACACACAAACACGCTTCATTGCTTTCCTTAGAAAATAATTTTCAACTTTGGAAGAACTCTGAGAGAGAAGCTTAGGAATCTTTCTTTTTCTTTTTTCTTTTAATTCTCATTCCCAAGTGCAAATACTCTCAATTCATGTTAAAAAATTCATTCAATAAAAATACATGAAACACATATTTAAATCTCCTAAATTTGGCAAAGTAAAAAATGGATATCCACAGTGAAATTTACTTCTTAAAAATTCCCTTGAAATTTCAGTCTTACTCATTTTTGTGCTGAGGTTTTTAAAAATGAGGCATAATAATTTTTCTAAGAGAAAAGTGAACTCTACTAGCTCCTTTGAGAACAGTTTTCTTGCGGACACTTTCACAGGAGTAGATTTTGGCTTTGTTTTGCTGGAAAAAGAGAATAGACTGATGAATGAATGCTTCAAAAAATACTGCGTAAGTGAAAACATTTAATTCTGAATGCAGCCTTAATAACAGCTGTTGGCAGTGCTGTGTCTATAATATGTGGTATTTACACTCATTTCTGCTGCTGTGTTGGAACAGTTATAACTACAATAACTATTTGCACTGGTGAGGCTGCACCTTGAGTGCTGTGTCTAGTTCTGGGTGCTACAAAAATAGCATTGAGGTACTGGAACATGTCCAGAGAAGGGCAAAAAAGCTTGTGAAGGGTCAGGAGAGTGAGTCATATGAGGATTAGCTGAAGGAGTTGAGGCTGTTAACCCTGGAGGCAGCTCTGGGGTGACTTTATCACTCCCTACGTGCCCCTGAGAGGCTGGTTTCTTCTCCCAGTCAACCAGTGACAGGACCAGAGAACATAGCCTCAGGCTACAGCAAGGGGTTATTCAGGTTGGACATCAGAAAGAACTTCTGCATGGAAATGGTTTATAAATATTGGAACGGACTGCCTAGAGAGGTGGTGGAGTCACCATCCCTGGAGGTGTTTAAGAAATGACTGGATGTGGTGCTGAGTGTCATGGTCTAGTTAAAAAGGTCAAAGATGGGGGACTTGACTTGATGGTCTCAGAGGTCTTTTCCAACTGAAGAGATTCTGTTTCTTTCAGAAATCTAGTCTTCTTCAATGTGGTTTTGTTTCAGAGCGAGGAACGTCGAACTCTTTTTTTTCTTTATTTTCTTTTTTTTTCCACATGATGACCTGAAACAGTTAATTTAGCTGAAGAACATGTGCTTACTTTGGTTACTAAGAATTCAGTCTTCCTTGCAGAAAAAGGTCATGGTAATATACTGGAGATCTCTATCACTGTGAAGTCTGTTCTCTTCAGCCAGCATAAGTGGCATGTCTAGTTGACAATTTTTTGATCTTCCTGTATAAATTGTGGTCAGATCATAGAACTTCTAATCAGACAAAGAGCCAAGACCGATAGCATGACTTACATCCTTCACACAATTGCATTCTATATGCCACGAACATGGATGCATGTTATTGGACGTGTATGCTACTATGAAGCTCATATTTTTAAGGCATACCGTCAGGCTAAAATTCTTGATTTTGATTTTGCTTTATGCTTAATTTAAAGAATCAACTGGTTCTTGCAAGACTTGTTGCCAGTACATCAGCATTTTGTGCTGAAATACTCATATTTTTAGTACTGTATACTACTAACTTATTAAGCAAACATTCAGACTTGCATCACCCTTGTACGTGTGTATATGTGGGGAGAGGAAAATGAAAATGAAAAAAGAAGGACAGTTAGTGAAGCACATTAGGAAACATCTGCTCTAGACACATCACCTGAACTTAAAATTAATGGTAATTGTAATGTCAATAATCAAGATATATAGTATGTGGTTTTCAATATGGTATGTTAACCTTGATTGCTTACCATGTCATTTCAGTAAAGGAAGAAATGGAAAAATGAATATTTATATATTAAATTATTTAGTTATTTAGTTTGGGGTTTTTGTGTTTGGTTTTTTATTCAATTAATGGGTGATCTGGCACTTCCCAGAATAGATATAATTCTCAGTTCAGTAACATTTTAAGTAACTTACCCAAACAGATAAAAGAGGAGGAAAGGAACCCAACAAAAATCTGTTTCTTTTCTGCAACATTCTAAACATTTTTTTAAAGAATGCTGTTGGAGTCCAGAATACAGAGAATATTCCTCTGCATGTTTTAAAGGACCAAAACCCCCTGAAAAATACTGCTTTTAACCTTTTTCCATGGAGAGGGCTTCCTAGGCTTTGGGATGAGACAGAGTTGTCAGGACTGTAAACTAGGTAGTGGTATATTATGTAATTTATCACAGGATAAGAAGTGTAGATTTTGGGTTTGTTAAAATGGTAAGTAAATGAAGACAGGATGAAGGATCCTCGTGGCTTTTAGGCTTCTTCCTTCTTCTCTTACTCCACATTCTGCAGTGTTAGGGTCACTAAATGATTGGTCAGAATTTGCTGCAGTGCAGTGTTACGTGAATAGAAGTTTAGTTAGTAACTGGTAGAAAAGTAGAAATAAAGTACATTTTGGGTCATAATTAGGTAAATTATCTTTAAGAGAGCCTTGAATCTGTGTGTTCGGGGCTGTTTGGTGTGCTTTCTCCTTTGTGCTAGGCTGGTGTTTAAAGCCTGGTGCTCAGAAATTGCTGATAAGGAAAGAATAAACAACCTGGAGAACGAATATGCCAAGAGTACGATGTATTTTTTCAACTAAACGAGGACTTAAAAGACTAGTCCCCCTATCAGGGGAGGGTTATGTGGGAGTAACAACTCCTACAAATGCCATTTTAAAGTAAATCTGGAATGGGGTTTTCTTATGTACATGTGCATGTACTTTTTGAAAAGAATAATTTACAAAAGTTTTAGTCTATTAAAAGTTGCCACAGAAAAAAGCTGCAAAATAAAGGCAAAAGAATATATTTTTATAATATCACTTGAAATTATTTTACGCAACTACTACACTTTTGTTCAAGTTTTAGTTGAAGACACTTCAATTCAGAAGTTTTAACAATTCCTCCTGTCATTATTTGTATCAAACTGTGCCTTTAAAATTAAACAAAGTGATATATAGAGACAAAAGAACCACATTTGATTTATATGCATTGCAGACAGAGAATGAGTGAAACTATAGGCAAACATAGGACTTAGTACTGGAATATGTAGAAAAATATTTTGTTAGCTACACAGGAATTTCAGTATAACTTGAAAACACACCTATGGCTGATAAGGCAACAGGATTAGGACGAGAGGGACAGGACAGTTAAATCATTACCATTAAGACAGTGTTTTCCCTTCCTGAGGAAGAGCTAAACATTATTTTGTTGTAGGGCTTTCTAGCATGAGCATAAAGTAAAAGATTATTTTTTCTTACTTTATGAAAATATTTTGGATAATTGTGAAATCTTTCACTCTTCAGAAGTGTATGTTATGTCGAAATTATTAGCTTCTGTTCCTCTTATGATTACAACACAGAAATGTCGAAAACCTTAACAACCTGTAGAATTTTACAAACTGACGCTTCTCATATAATTTTTATGGTGATGAGGGAAGTCAGTTAATCTTTGATTTTTAATACTGATTGGACATTTAAATTAATACGTTCAAATTAACTGCAGCTCAATTCTTTCTAAGACAGCTTTCCTTCCATGAGCTTCTCCCTGCTCCATCTCGAAGGGTTGGAGTCATTGTCACTGTTATGCCAAAGTGTGAGTGTTCCAGCAGAGTTTAAGCTGAGCTTTCTTCTGGAACTCAAGGGCAAAAGAGAAGGTTGCAAGCTTTATACTACCATCAGATATTTCTTTATGATAATCAGCAAGTTTTTATTTAAAAAAATTAATTTAATATTAAAGACTGAAAAACCTCAATCATCATCATTATAATTTTTTTGAAACATGGTAATTTAGGGAACACTTGCAAATTTTGCAGTTGTTTAAAACTTCTTACAAACTTTCATGTAAAAAACCAAGGACCGAGTTCAATTTTTTTTCAAGTGGGATTTTAAGGCCAAAACATAAAATTTCACAACCTTGAAAAATAACCCCACAGAGGAAACTTAGGGCTTCTTACATGTGCACACCACATCTCTCTTTGAGTACCATCCTTGTCACGTCAAAATGTTTTTATTTTTCCTTGTTTCTTATACAACCTCCTGAAAGAAGACTAAGAGGAATGGGTATTTTAATTGCAACTTAGTCCTTGTTTTGTGGGGAGCAGAGCAAAGCAAGCCAAACAGCATTCCCATAAGCCTTTTCATAGGTACAGTCTATTTGGTTTGTGATTTAAGCAGCATTGAAATGTATGCCTCTTTCTGCTAAATCAGAAATCTAAATGCACAATCTTAGACCATAGGGACAACAAATATGTTTCTGGCATACTACAGGGAACTCTGTCTGCCAATCAACCATATTGATTATTTATATGTCAGACATTTCTTTAGTACTATAAACCATAAAAAGAAAAATCAACAATATCTATCTTTTTTTTTTTTTCTGCTGCTACACCTTTAAGGTCTAGATTTATTTCTCTGTATTCACTTAAATTAATCAGAAACAGAAGTTTTTGATATAAGAGTTGAGAAAGTCTTTTGAGTGACTAGATGCATGTACATTAAGCAAATTCTATTGCTGAGCTATTGTGCTATAAATTCATAAGAGTAAAATATATATAAAAAAAACTTTTTCTCCATTACTTCATCAGAGTCAACTTAGTCAGTTCTTGTCTTACTTAAAGACACACATAATTATTTTTTCAATAAGAATATTTCTGTATTTTGTTTTCATTCCAAATATCCCAATATAATTAATTTCTTTCATGCCCTACTTCAGTAAATTCTCAGCCTTTTATTTAAAATCTTCTTCCTGAACACAATTTATACTATAGTAAAGAAGTTTGTAGACTGTATCAGAATTAATTTAAGTCTGTTCAAAAAAATCCATGTTTATCTCTAAATAAAGAATTTAACTGTAGGTAAAGACTACAATGGTGTTTAAGCTGGAAATTGCTTGGTTTGCATTTTGCTTAGAGGCTTGTTATCTTTGCCTTAATCACTGCTAAAACCTCCTAAGATTCAGAGCTTTGCAGGCAAACTCAGATATAAAAGGAAGAAAATATTTAGACACCTACAAATCCTTAGAGAGGATATAAGCAACCTAACCTTGCTAGGGATTTACCTGCCAGCATTTGCCTCTTTGTTTACCGGATTTCATTCTGTCACTCCAGCTGAAGCTGGTGGTCCTGATACCCTTGCAGCAGCTGCAGCAGCAACTTTTGTCCTTGCTTGTTCCCTTCTGTGACACTTTCTTGCCATTCTTCTCCAGAAAACTTTTTAAAAGAAAGCAAACAGGAAAGGCAATGTTCCTCTTTTCTTTTCAAAGACAGTTCTTAAGGAAATATCTATTGATGCAGTCCACTCTCATTACTTTTGCTGGACACTTCTGCTCATCTTCAAGAGGATGACTTAGAGTATTATATGAAGTCCCAGCCTCACTTGCAAGTGGACTGGGTGCAATCCTGGTTGTACAGTTTGACCTCTCTACATTCAAATCTAAGACATGTATTTCATCTTCAAAGTGTATATGTAATGGAAAAATCTGACAGACAGGATGCTGGTAAAAGGGAAGTCAGTGGAACACTGGGAATCAAAGCCAGCCTGAGCTCAGTGGGAATTTATGTCTGCTGGCTCTTGATGATACTTCACATAGTTTCTCAATGGTAATGGCATCTACTGAGTCAGGAAAGGCATCCTCTCATTGTAATGTATATAAATGGATAGCCAAGGCATGGGATGGCTGAGAAAAGAGGAAACACCATATACTGCTTGGAAATCTAGAATTACCACCAAAGAGCCCATATCTGGATAACAAGATGAACTCCCCAAGCAATTAACAGCAAAAACATTTCAAAACTACTGATAAAAGCCAAAACAAGAAAAGGTCCCTGGCAGACCTACACTTAGGTCTCTGGCAAATTAGAATGTAATTTTTTTGGACGCTGTTCAGGCTGTTCACCTTCCTCATTCTTTTCTTTCTTCTTCATTCGTTTCTTTCTGCCTCTTCTATACTTCCATTCAAAATATACATATTGAATAAATGGAAACTGTAGTATCGAAGGAAGGATGATTGTCATAATCCACAACTAACTCAAGAAAAAGCAAAAAGAATGCCAAAGTTTTTCTGTGGTTTCATCTCAGTTACTGAGCATATTTTCCATGTAGCTATAGAAAGGTAACTTATTGTTGGAAAGAAGATCTGTGGAGGGCTACTATATGTCTACTCTCTATATGCTGTACACACCCAAATTGCAAAATTACAAGAACTACGTGAACTCAGTTATTCTAGGCCACAATCTTCCTTAGTTTTCATGCTAGAATGAACAACTATATTTACCTCTTCAGTCAAATTCTTCTGACTAATCTGAAGAGATCTTTGTAAAATAGGAGAACTTGGAATAGCTAAATAGAAAGGATGGAGCTGCAGTTATAATGCTGCTATCAAAATACAAATATATAAAATTTGCTACAATGTCATTGTTCACTTATAGGTCTTCTGAAACAATCCTAAATGGAAAAGTTGGAAAGATTCAGTGTCTGAGAGGATAAAGGGAGTCTTGATTTTTACTTGTCCTTTGCACAACTGAGTAAGATCACTCAGGGTTAATCTTCAAGTTCACATATGAATTGAATGTTCTAATAATTCTAAAGAAATATGTCAATCTTATGCTTGGTTCAAAGGAATGGAGATTTTCAGCTTCCCAATTCACAATTCCTTAATTATTCTCCTTGTCTTCTGGAAAATGGACAGAGCTTTTTTGCTTGTCTGTTTCTCAAGAATTTTTTCTCCACTGACACGCTCTTAAAAAAAGTTTTTTGCACAAATCAAATAAACATGCAATAATGAGACTTATCAAACAGTATTTTTCCAAGGAATTTAAAAAACCAGCTTGTTTGAAGTTAATACAATTACCTTATCAATCTTTTAATTTAACACAAAGGAATCTGGGAGATATCTTAATTAACAACTAGCTGAATATGCACTTGAAGGTAGTTTAAATTTTGCAATGAAGAACATTTGCATGGGAAATGATGAGATATAAATACTGTCGAGAAATGCCTTTTCTAGAATGTCTGTAGAACAGTAAGATCTGATACCTTTGTTTAGCTAGTATGTGAGTGGTGTAAGATGCCCAGTGCCTCATCTATCAGTGGATAGGTGAGCATCTCCTACTTAAAACCTTTTTTTTCTGAAAGCAAGAAAACCCCCCAAACCTACTATATTTTGATTGTAGGCCACAGCCTCAGTAAAAATTTGTTGACAGGAATACAAGACACATTATATTTCTGAAGGCTACTACAAAGATAACTTTTTAAATTGTCTTTGCATGCTTTTGCTTCCTTTGAAAACAAATCTAATGTAACCATCTCTACTGTAAGGATTCTTGATAATAGTTTCCATAACAGAAAAAAAAAATTTTTTTTTCAGTCAACTTCTATCTCTGATAGACCTAGAGCATGACTTTTTTCTTTTTATTTGATCATTACTTACCCTGTGTCCTGGTTTCAGCCAAGAACTGCGTTAATTTTTTTCAGTAACCATGAGGGGCAGAGCCTGGACCTGTGTGGGTGGGGCCAAGACCCTGTTATTTGACTTAACTTTACCTCATTTCAAGGGAGGAAGGGATTTTCTTTCTCTGTCTCCTAAGAAGAAAGGCTGTGTCATTTCTAACGTGAGTCTCTACATGCTTGGACATATGCCAATAACTTTGGAGTTTGAGTTGCTTATGGCAGTCAAAGGGGTTTCAGACAAATGCATAAGTAATCAGCTGTAATATATGTTTCAAAAGTATGTAAAACATGGAATAGGCATATGTGTATTGAGATGGAAATGTATCTTGCATGGTGCAGTTCAAGCATGAGAAAACAAAGACTACAGAAAGTAGAGCTCAATTATCTGGAGAAAAAGGAGAAGATTTGTGTAGGTCAAACCTTTGAATGTATATCAATTAGAACTTCTCAGCAGTAATGAATTTTGTGTTTCATGGTAACTAGAAGACTTACAATATAAAGAAGAGGTTTTAATAAAGGATAGATAGCAAGAAGAAGAATAGGGGAATGGAATTAAAAGAATGGCTCAAGATGAGCTACTTAATAGCCTAAGAATTTTTAAGAAATGATGCCAGGACATCAGATCAAAAGAACAGCTACAGAACTGAATAACATGCCTCTGAGGCTGATAAGAGAACTGTATAGGTGGAGCTGGCTTAAGATGTTTTTGAAATTATTACCATGTGGCTGCCATCCTGGAAAAACAAAAGATATCCCTGTGGAATTTTGTCAAAACCCCCCTTTTTTCCCCTCTTTGTTTTTAATACATAGGTGATGTTACTTTTACAACTGTACACTAACTTAGAATAAAACTTCCGTGGGAAAGAGGAGAAAAGTTTTTAACAGACATCAAAAGTTTTGAAAAGACATCAGTGATGCAAAAAAACCCCAACAAACCCCAAACAAAAACCACCTGAGTCCTACTGTTAAAATGGGAAAAACATGTAATTCTATCTTGGGCAAGGAGGGGATATTGGAAAGTCATACTCAGAGGCATCACACAGTGAACAAAGGCTTGTCTATCTCTTGGCAGAGTCATTATATTTTTAGGAGCTTGTATTAAATTA
Organism: Cinnycerthia olivascens; assembly: GCA_035048155.1. NCBI lineage: Eukaryota > Metazoa > Chordata > Aves > Passeriformes > Certhiidae > Cinnycerthia > Cinnycerthia olivascens. Next base: position 97,857,303 of record JAWWMU010000106.1, on the reverse strand, counting down.
TCTTAAACATAAGCCGTAAGAAAACAACCAGTACTGTAAAAAAAACCCCAAACCCACTGCTATAGTACTAAAGGGAACAAGACCTGAAAGAAGCTATCCTTTTTCCTGTATCATGGAAGTCACCCCTTTTATATACCAGAGAATAAATGCAGTCTGGTGCAGAATACCATAAGTAGCATTTACGTCTCCAGTAGATAATCAGCACTAGATTGCCTTGTCTTGAGGATCCTCTCTTCTCCACTCCATGTACAATGCTTTGCTTTTTCAACTACATTGGCCTATTGTCCAAAAAGTAAAGATATTCTTATTGTGAGAAATACTTGTTCCATTTCTTTCAGAATCTTATGCTTTTAACTATTGTTATTCAGTAACCAAGCCATAAATAATATTTTTTTCTTATCAACACTAAGACACACGAGACAGAATTATTCTCATGCCATGTGGTTTAGCAGAAAACTGATTTAAGTAACATCCAGCTTCTGTTGGATTGACAGAAGACTGCAATTCAGGGGATCTATTCTGACTAAATGGCTTTTCATCCAGAAAAATGTATCAATTTCTTGTCCTTTGTACAGGAAAAAGGTGATAATAATAATAACAAAAAAACATATGGGTAGATATATGTTCTACTCTCCATCAGTCTGGCCTGAATTATTCTGGGAAGAAAAGAAAGTGGAAGTACTTCAGGATTCAGCAGAGAAGGTTTTTTATTCATGAAAGTTATTATGTAAATTTTTGGCTTAAAAAAAGAGCTCCTAATAAATACTAAAGTTGTAGAAAAATGGAAACTCAACAGGGATTACATTCACATGCTGTACTTCTTGATCCCTAGTACTTTCCTTTTGGGAACAAATAATTGGATGATTAAGTGTGATCTTAAGTAATGACCTTCTGAATAACTCCAAAAAACATGCACCTGGGAGATTTAAGTGGTATACTAAGTATCTATAAGAGCAAGCTGAAAGTGGTAATTACACTGAAAGCCAGTGTAATTGTTTGGGGATCAATTGTCAAACACTGGCAAACTTGAAAAAGTTAATGAAAGCTCAGTACACAGACTTATGTGACTTCAGTGATTTCCAGATAATTAAGGACCAGGTTAGAAGGTAATGTGAGGAAAATAGAAAGCTGTTTAGCTTGCTTTTGTTGAGTGATATTTGAAGGGATGAAGGATGTAAATATTTTTGTTAGAACAGAGTCCACTTTAAAAAACATTCATTCATTACATCAGATATAATATTTAGCTGCTAAGAAGTGACATTTTATAATTGAAATAAGCAGTTCATCAGCTGTTGCCTACCCACAGTCCCCTTCCTGTCATGGGCACAAGAAACCCCTCAGAGTTGCTCTGCCAGCGGAAAAAGTAACTTGAAAGTTGGGAGACAAGAAATCTCTGGATTTCTCCATTAAGTTTCCATTATGAAGCTGTTTGAGCAGGGTGGGAAGAGGGTTTCTGCGTGGTACAGAATGGAAGTCCTCATTGTGAACATCAATTATAGTAGATGACAGGGGTGTCAGACATACAGTAGGTGATGTTAAGAATGTCACATCTTCACAGTGTTCTTGGTCTTTGCCTTCAGTGCTAGATCTGTTTAGGATGGAATTATCTTCCCTCACAGTAGCCACTATGGTGCTGTGCTTTGCACATGAGGCTCAGACACTCTTGATAGCACACCAATAGATGTTTGCCTATTGCTGAGCCATGCTTGCACAGCACCAAGGATTTTTGGATTTACCCATTCAGACCCCTTCAGGGGAAAGAATGAAGGAAGATCATTCATGGTCATGGCACTTGTTTTCCCCAGTGATCATTATGAGGCTCTGCTGGTGGAAAGTATTGAATAAATTCTTCATTTCTCTTTGCTCATGCATACCACCTTTAACTAATCTATTTAACTCTCTTCCTCTACCTTCCTATCTATTTCCTCTCTTCCTAAGTCTTCTTGTCTCCTATTTTCTGTTTGCCCTGCAGGAGAGGGGAATGAGCAAGTGGCAGAGCAAGCGCTCTGCTGCTAGCCATACTCAGCCCCTCTCTGCTCCTTAGAAATATAACTTCTAGGAAAGGTTTTTGAGGCTTGTCCTTTATAGTAGTATTCATACATCAGAAGGAAGAATACTTAGCTTGTCAGTATACCACCTTTAATACCTACCTACATGCTAATAAATAGTGGAGTTTATGCAACATTTTAGACCTTTCCATCACCCTCACTCCATGTAAGAGGGATTTTTCCTTAGATCCTGAGAAATGGCAAGAATGTCACAGAAGGAGATTTGACTGTTTCCCATTCTGTACAAAAAAGGTTATTTTTTAAAAAGTGGTAGTCTCCTAGTTTCCTATGGATGCAGACATGGATGACTCTGTCTGTAAAAAACATTTACACAAATATCACTGGACAAATCATCTAAGATGAATATTAATGGCCTAGGGAAAAAAATGAGCTGTGTAGATGTGTATATATATATATATACATCTGACAACCAAACTAATACTGCTTTTACACTAACAAGGTGTAAACACATAGCTTTATTTGAACAGGAGGATTCTCTACTTCTTTTTCCTCAGGGACCAAATCTTACCAGTCTGTCTTAATGGCCTCACCCTTCCTGTCACCTGACATTATAAAAGAGCTTTCTAACACCAAGAGCAGCTGCGCATCTAAACAAGCAATGTCATGCAAGTGTCTCTAGTGCAATCTCATGTCTCTATTGTTAAATGTTTTCTTTCAGCAGAAGAATGCACCTGCTGCCTAGTTAGGAGGCTGATCTCTTTTGAAGAGCATTTGCCATATATTTGAAGTGCCAAATGAGAGATTGGCATTTGTATGCAGTAGACACAGTTAGTCTCCCTCCTGTTCCATTCTTCTGTCTCTTCTCTCAGCAGCATACCTTCATACCCATCCTGGCTTTTATTTGCTCCCCTTACTCTTCAGTCCTTTACTTTCTGTCTCCTGAACAAAGGCATCTGGTGTTTTCTCTACATTCATAATGCTGTATTCTAACTGGTCCATTCTCTTCTTACTGCTTAACTGGTGGTGTATGTCAGGTTCCTCCTGCAGCTGATTCTATTTTTGCCTATTCATTTCAGGGAACTGTATCCAGCACAAATATCTTGACAAGTTGCTTGCTCCAGTTTCATTTTGTAGACCTCCAGGTTGATATGCTGTTAATGCAATAAAAATAAAATCTGAGCATCCATTAGAAGGTGCTAAAATCATGCTATAAAATACTCAAGCCAGTGTTACAGAATTATCACACATCTGAAAACACTATACAGACCACGTGACATTCTGGTCATATTGGAACAAGTACTTAACAGGTAGAACTCCCACTGAAATTAATGGGACACATTTGAAACACTTAGCAGTTTCTGCCACCCCAAACAAGGTAAGAACGCTTAATTCAGAATTAACTCTCTCAATTTATGTTCATGTTACTTAAAAATATAAGCTTTCACTTAGTTATTATTGAAGCTAACAGACATTTTCTGTGCCATGAAAGCATACACAACATTATTTCCAGGTCTAATATAGTTTCTAGTTTAATTTCATTCCTCTATTTTATTTATTTATTTATTTATTTCAACAAATTTACTGGAAATAGAAGTTGGTAACATAAAATCATTATCAACTAAGTGTTCATAAACACATTGTGAAACTTTACTTCAAGTCATGAAACATTGTAACAATATTAATTTTGCCGCAACTGTGCTTCCGCAGCAAGGATCTAAATAGACCTGAGCAATCCTGAGTCACTTTTGCACTTTTTTGCTGATCTGGAATTCAATCCACGCAAAACATAAATAAAACTAGTTTTTGACCCATCATGAAAAATTACCTCTTTCTCCCCTCTTCATCCATCTCAGTTATATTTTTCCTACATAATATTTTCATATTTTTGAGTATCCGCAGGAGATTTAGCATAATTCCAGCAGTGAGCTAGGTTTTTAAAGGTCTCTATTTGCAATTAAATAAATTCTCCAGATAGACAATTCAGTTCTTAACTTTTACAATTTGGTACGTGGTTTCTATGGTGATGAACTCCTGCCTTTCAAAGAAGGATGGATTCAGCTGATGGTTGGGGATGACAAGCAGATTTTGGGTCCCTTGCACTGACCTTTGAGAAGAATCTGCATCTATACTACAAGTGTTCAAGTTCAGTTTTATAACCAAGACTGAATTTTTGTCTGCTATGAGCTTCTTTGCTCTCTGCACTCAATTATGGCTATAAAACAAAAGACAATATATTCTGTCAACAGAATGAAATAATGCTGGTAGGTAATAGAGTTTGAAATGTTTACAAACCTATAAATGAAAACAGCTCCATTAATATGAATGAATATAATAAAATTCATTCATGATAATTACTACATGCATAATATTGCACAACAGAGCTATTTTTAGCACATTAGTTACAGGTTTTATAGACTTGGAAAGGCACTTATTGTTCATAAGTATTATCTTCTGTTATACAAAAGAATGTTCTTTCACATCCTTTCATTAAATCTTAAACGCCTCGCTCTGTAGTGGTCCAAGTCTGATTTTTAAACATGGAAGTGGAATTATGTGTCGTAAATCATAAGCATATTTGAAGTGCTGATCCAAAGAATGTTGTCTTGCATTTAGGGGAAAAGCTACCAGCTCGTCTTTTTCTCAGTACTGCAACCTAGTGGTCCAGTGTGCCCTTTCACAAAGCAGGCATTGCTGAAGTCTATTGATAAATCAATTGACTTAATACACAGTTATTGAGATAATTGAGTCACTGAATATGCGTGGATGATGATTCTGGCTTTGGTTATTTTGCCTCCCAAATGAAGAAGGCAGAAAATTTCCACTGGATTTCAGGTGCCCTGGTAATTACACATTTGTCCTTACATGCTGCAACTTTAGCTCATTACTGAGAAAGCACTTGCAGAGTAATCCAGAAAATTGACATCACAGGGAACGGGCAGGAGGAATTCTGTCCTAGTATAGTAAGTGGGAAAAAAGAGAGTGAAACCAGAATATTAAAAAAAAATATGATTAAGGTTTTGCATGAAAGACTGGAGGAAATTTGGCAATTTAGGAAGCTGCAGGCTTTTGGAGAAGTCCTAAGTTGATGTGAATATCAACCACACAGCATCTGAGTTTGTGTGGATGAAATAATGCCACCCCCAGTAAGGCATCAATAATGGAGGACAAACTTGGTTCCTGTGGCTGCTCCAGAAGAAAAAAATCATATTATGAATAACAAGTTAATTTTTAAATGCTGATGGATAAAAGAAAGACATAATTGATAATAGATTTCGTTTATACTACTAAAAATATGTAGGTTATTTCAACCTATATTAATAGTTCTCATACTAATGAAAATCGGGCATACAAAGCTTCATTTAAACTACCTTTGGAATTTCCTTTAGAGGTAAATGAACTGTCAACAAAAGTTTGTGGTGGGCTGGAAAAGTTTCAACATCAGAAATAGAATGATATAGCAGGTGTAGGATAGAACTTTTCTAAGTGTACGAGGACAGCAGTTAACTTCAGAAGCCCAACAACAATTTCCTGTGATCTTGTTTTTGAATCGGTCAAATAGGTTTCTCTTCAAAAACCTCACAGGTCTCACTTTCCTTTGGTTTGGATCTGAGACTATAAGACACTTCAGTTCCTCTTTGAATTTCCATGAAAACATTACCTATGTTCTGGGATCTCCAGAAGGAATCACCTTGTTTGATATATTTTTCACACTCTTGGAGAAAAATCTTAGACTACATACTAGAGACACAAGTACATCCTCCTTATATTTTTTTAAGGTTAATACAGATTATTTTATTTCATTAACATAGCTTCCCATAATGCTTCAGGTCTCTATATATCTACAACATACATTCTAGAATCATAGAATCATAAAATGGTTTGGTTTTGTAAGGGACCTTAAATATCATCTTGTTCCAGCCCACTTGCCATGGCCAGGGACACCTTCCACCAGACCAGATTGCTCAAATGTTTGAGCCCATCAAACCTGGTCTTTAGAATCATATCCACCCTTCTTTGAAGTTTCTGTCAACTCGAGATTTTCAGTATATCTCCAGGTATCTTTTTTTAGCAATTAACTGTACTAATGTCTCACATTTCTTATTACAGACCTCAAACAGAAGATTATCTTTTTTCTTGTACTGGCCATTAAGTCTAATTCACTTCCTCACAAATATTCCTGTAGACTGGGACTTAGTCACATTGATTGATTCATTGATTATACCAACTCTGAGGTTCACTGGGAATGCTGTAAAATAAGTTTGCAGTTTCTGTTTGTGTAATATTTTTCACAGTTATCATGTAAAACTCTTGGCAACACTTTGAGCTTTTCTTTGAAGAGAAAAAACTACACAGAACTCTTCCATAATAGTATATTTTAGCCAATGTCACTTGTGAAGCAGACTCTTTTCTCATGTTTCTTATTTCCTTGTTTCCATATCCCAAGATTATGCTCACCCTTTTAGTTACGCTATTTCATTCTTAATTTTATGTATTTTGATCCTTAATTCCCTCTCAATGTCACTGCAGTCCAGAATGCAGCTCTTCTTACAAGTATGGCCTAAATTTTATTTGCTGGTGTCTGAACATGTATCTGTCCGCATTAGAGCTTCAGTTATTCAAAGAAAGTCACATTTTAGACCAAGAACTTGTCCCCTCATTATTTAATATTCTACACATTTTCACATCATTGCTAATTTTTACCACCATCAAGAAAGTGTTTTATTTTCATTATAAATATTGCTGAAGATATTTACTTCACCAAGCCAAGAATTAATCTAAGATGTCACTGGGGGGAAAATTTCTGTTTGGATGATTATTTCTCATTTACATTAGCTTTCTTAATCTATGAGCAAGAAGAAAAATTGAACGACTTTCTTTGGCAACAGGACAAACTTCTGCAATGTGTCAAATTTTCAAACACAACTTTTTGTCATAGCCCTTAACTAAATGAACTTTCCAGTTTGAGATACGTGCACGATATATGGAGATATTCCTATATAACATGTGAGAAGATGAAAAAAAAATAATGAGCATTTACTGTGAAAAGAAAACCTTCTTCAGAAACAGTCTTTACTCTCAGTAGAGGAATCAGTAGCCTCATCCTAGTCAGTCCTTTCTCTACAAGACATCAGAGTGTCTCCTTGGCCCAAAACTTGTCATGGATACTCCCACTCCATTAACAAGTATCTGGACAAAGCTGTACTTCTAACTCAGGATGGGAACACAGAGATTAACTTTGTCTTTTTTACAATGAGTTAAATGAATTTTCAGGAAAATTTCTGATGCTAAAGATAGAATTGTTGCGAAAAGAATTAAAATTACAGGTTCTTAAATGGGATAATGAATATCAAATGATTTACAATTCAACAAAAGTTGAAACTATAGGAATTTTAGTTTTGTAAAAACTAAAATCATTTTGTAAAAACTAAAATCATTTTGTAAAAACTAAAATGAAATAAGTCCACATTTTTCTCGTTGTTTACACTTCAGT
>JAWWMU010000106.1:97789003-97849703 GCA_035048155.1 Cinnycerthia olivascens | reverse complement strand
TTTTGTAAAAACTAAAATCATTTTGTAAAAACTAAAATGAAATAAGTCCACATTTTTCTCGTTGTTTACACTTCAGTTAAAAACACTAAGGCATACTGTTACCCAAATATTAAAAGTGTCTACAGAAAATCTATGAACTAAATGAAATCAGGTGGGGAAAGAGATAGAGTGAATTACTTATTTCTCTCTGGTATAGCATATCACCTGCCTGTGCAATGGTGAATTGACTGAGTAAGTTAAAAAAGAACATATACATAAGTCAGAAGAATTCTTTGTCACATTGTAAATGCATATCCTGTTGTCTTGCTTTACAACAGGAACATGAAACCTGTCATTTCACATAAAATATGGTGACACTACGTTATTTAGCTTTTGAGATATTTCATCAGCAAGAAAGGTTTTTCGAGATAGAGGGGCAGAATGAGCAATTAAATTAATTCACATTTACTACTTGCTTTGTTGCACACATATATCACTGATTCAAAGGGAAAATTAAATTCAGGCCAACTTTTTCTCTCAGCTTTAAGCACAAAAGCCTCATCCTAACACCTTTCAAAATGCAATGAAAAATTGAAGTTTAACCATCCTTTCTTTGTGTCGGTCCTAATTCTTTCAAAAAAGTGTATGTCCTAATATTTAAAAACTAGAAAGTATATTTGTTACACATACTTTTGTACTTAAGAAGAATTAAGGATTTTCCTTTTTGTAAGGGTATCCTCAATTTCTTGAGGAAGTGTTTTTATTAGGACATGGTAGCAATATAGAAGCAAATTGTAAACATTTATCACTAAGCGTTGCATTTATTGATTTTCCCATATATGATATATATGGGAAATATATATATAAATATATGTTAGTACCAATGAAAAATGAAAGGTTCTAACACTTTGCTGACTCTGGATCATCCCCCATGAGAGAAGAAAACTTGGTTATAAAGTGCCCAAGTTGGGCATTATCCATTTATTGTGTTATAAATGCACTCTTTGGACCTTAAGTAATGCTGAGGGACAGTTTTAGCTCCTGGTGTAGTCCCACTGAAATGAATGGAATCGCACCAACAATTCAGTTTGTTTCTGTGCTTGTGCATTTCTGCCTGTACTTGCCACAGTTTATTGTTATGCTTCCTCCAGTAACTGTGAAGTATGCTGTCATCATAATCCAAATCATAGAGTATATCATCAAAAAACATCTCAAAGGCTGTATAAATAAGAATTCACCTGTCTTCTCCATCCATGAAGGGAAAAACAGTCTCCATCTATTTATCTTCTCAAGGCTAAGTCTGTTTTTTCTCACTGAAATGGGAAGTTGGAAAGTTCCCAGTCATGCTGTCTGCATTTTAATGAGCAATTCCTGTAAAGATTGGGCAAAATTCTGACCAGGTCTCCCCTATGGAGGGAAAGAAGGGTCAGAAATTACAAGGTCAGGGAAGAAATAGACAGGATTGTAATTTTATATGAAGGATTACATTGTTTTAGCAGAAACAGTAGGGAATTTTTTTCAGGCTGTTTTTCATGAATTTTAATGCTCAGAGAGGCATGCCACCACACTGCAAGAATTCCCTAGTCCTCACTCATATGAAGTGTTGCTTCACACTTTCACTAGTACATACAATAAACACAGTGTTCCCCTGCAAAATCTGCACATGGTGGGCAAGGAGAAATGCTTTGCATACTCTCAGAAAGTATTTGAGTGAAAGCCAGCTTCTCTCTCTGCTGCTGTTGAGTGTATATGTATATGCATATGTATACGTATACATGTATATGCATACAGGAACTCAGACATCACTGTGGGGGGAGGTTTTAGAAGACAGACTAAACAGGACAGTTAAAAGTTTAAACTACTAGTTCAGTCATCTGCACACAATCTGCAAATGCATATTTGTAATCTTCACCAATATATTTAAAGTACTGTTGATCTTAACACTTTTATGTACTAAATTATATGTGAATAAGGAGGTCTGATACCATGTAGTTAGAATTGATGGCCTTGGTGGTTCTTGTTTGCTGATGTTTTTATGTATCTAGCTATGGCTTTGATAATGCTTACCTCCTTTTCATCTGTCTTCCCAGCCACCTCTCGTGTGTGCAGCAGGATGCCTGCCTATTTGTAGTGCCATGCACTTGCCTGTTGCTGTGGCAACTTCTTGTTCCTTGAACCTTTCCTATGTTCAACTCTCCTAACCTTTATTTACTCCCTTGGTGCTCACATTGCTCAGGTTTGAATTTATGGAATATTCACACTGTTATGAAATACATATACACAGTTTTTAGTTACATTATATTAATATGCTTATATTCAAGTTCAAGTCAATTTAGTATTAATTATATCCTAATTTGTGGACTTTTATTAAGTGTCATGCCTTTCTTTTGGCTGCATCTCAGTGACAGTAGGTTACTTCATACCTGCTGTGGGATGAGTTTACACATTTGGATAGCTACCATATAGTGCTGGTGTGCCATACACCTATGCCTAAGATCATTGCTTATAGAATGTCTCTGGTAAAAGGAAAGACTCTAGCTTCATATCTGTTTTTCTCCAGATTAAAAAAGGTATTTAATTATCCAGTTATATCTGATTTTTTCTTTAAAATTACATTAAAACCAAAGCAAATCAAGTCCTGAGTTTTCTGGTGTTTTTCTTGCCAATGTTTTTGCCAATGAACTGTCCTGAGAGAGCTCTTAATAAATCTCAAGAACTGGTGGAAAAATGGCAACAGAGAGCAGAGTCCAAGCTTCTGTGTTTTTAGGCTATATTTGGTGTTCCAAGTTAAATGCTAGGAAAATGAAGACAGAATTCATAAATGTAAGTCAGCAGAGAATACACAATTTGTTCTCATTTAGGTGAACTGATGGTTTTCAATAACTGCCACCCTTTTATCCATTTAAATTTTTCTTACCTGTATCACCTTTGAAATGCCTCAGGCTCAAATCAAGTTTACCAGCAGACATGTCCAGCTCCTCTCAGCACCTCTCATTGTTCAGAAAGAATAACTACAAGTATTTGGATAAAATTTTACTGCCCTTCTAGTCCCATGAGAAGGCCTTTATTTATCATTAATCATCTGGTCACTTCTATTAAATTTAGCTGACCACAGGAAACATTGGATCTTTTAAATCTTCAGACACACTTTCTTTCTGTAGTTTACTACAGTTAAATAATAAATATATCTCTGTATGTGTGTACTTTTTCTCTTCTTGCTTATGTCTTAAATAGGAAAAGGCAGTCAACTTTTTGCCTCAATGAAGCTTCCATCAAAGTTTCATAGGAAATGAATGACATCAGTCACAGGCTTGTCCCTAAATCTTTTTTTGCTGAAATTTTAATGTAAATGACAAGCTTATTTTGAAGGTAAGGCACTATGGTATAATGACTGCCCTTCTCCCCTCTTCTATTTAAATGGATATTTCATTTGTCCCAGGCACACAAATTTACATGTATGCACACTTGTAAAAATTTAAAAAATGGTTTTGAGACTCAGTAACATAATTTTCTGATGAAGTCTGCAGAGTCTGTGTGGTGAATCAAGAGTGAAAAATTTCATTTAGAGCATCTTGCTGTAGACTGAAAACTCGAAGGTTGAATAATGCCTTAAAGTTCTAAAGTGAGATAAGATTCCATTGCTGTAAAGCAACATTTGCAGCTATGCAGACATAATGTTTGCACCAAATTTTTACCTTTCCCTCGGAGTAATGAAGAAGGGGAAAAGGAATAATTCTCTGGGAAATCTCCATGCTTTTACGTGGGCTTTTTTGCCTAGCATCTGGTTGATAATGCTGATTGACTGTAGATTTGTTTCTAGTGGAAAGACAAATGCTTTTTCTAGTGTGCATAGGTATAATTTACATTGTCACTAATTTATAGTTTATCTTCAGTCTCTAGGGAAAGTTCTCATTTTAACAAAAATCTTACAGTCAAAGGTCTGCTTTAATATCAGTTTTCACATAAATTCCTCCTTAAAAGCTACATTTACTAAATGGAATTTCTAAAAATAGATTACAGAAATAGCTGGAGTGCAGGGACATGGAGGGGGAAAGAAATTATTTTATCCAGAGGAAACAGAAAATACTCTCATGGACAAAAAGATAGATGTGATAAGTCTTAGGAGCTGGGACCAGTCACAGATATAGTATTCAAATTTAAAATTATCAGATAAAGTACATAGCATTCCACCTCAGTGAGTTATAGTCATCCCTTTGATTTCCATGTAATTTTTGAGATTATCTAGTTAGAGCTAAAAAGAAATGAATAATAAAGTTAAAATGTACAGACAAATCTATATTTATGTCCACAGTTTGCACAATTAGGTATTTTGTCAGTTTAGTTTGCAACCTTGTTTGCATTTGCAAACTGTAGTTTGGGAACATGTGATTTGGCAATTGAAATGTTTCTCATTGTAAAAATAAAGATTAGAGAGATGAATGGACAATGGAATCCTTGGCAATTGCCAGCTACAAAAAAATGTGAAAGACAGTGTATGTAATATTTCTCATGCAAAAAATAACTGAAGCAAGCAAAATTATTCACAATCATTGCTGAAGCTTACATGGCAATTTCTCAGCACCAAGTTTTGGTCTATGTTCTCTCTTTCAATCCTTCTCTCTCTCTGTGGCAGATAAAATTCCCACATGATAAGATACATCAGTTGGCCTGTAACTGTCAATATGGTTATAAGAATTTTGCAAAATAATTTTTTTTCCCCAGCAAATAAAATTGATATTGCTGCTGAAACTATAGAAAATGTTCATCTTACAAATAAAACAGACATCAGCATTAACTTTTATCTTTCTTCTGAAAAGCGTGGTGCAGGACCATTGAGGAACTTTACCGTCTAATATTCAAAACAAGGCACATCTAATATTTCTTGTAGTCTACTTTTAGAGGACTCTACAGACCTTTAGTTTTTCCTATCTCTGTGTGGGGAACACAATAAAAAGCAAAAACAACAATACAAAGAAAAAAAAATATCATTTACAGGGAACTTATCCTCTGGGTTTCCTAGTGGGTCTTATCATTCATGTTTGTCTTCCAAATTGTAAAGCCTGTAGGGAATGGATGGTTTTGATATCTGCATGTTGTGCAAGGTCAAGGATACAGTCAATTCTGAGTAAATAAGTAAACAGTGGTCAGTCAAAATCATAAAAAATCATACATAAAAATGTTTTTATATATATGCATATAATCAATCTATCTTTGTGTCTGGGAGTTCAAAACCCACGTTCTCTGTCCCATCAGAGTTTGATCCAAAAATGACACTTTGTCTTCTGAAGGTACTTGCTTGTTTTTTTAAATGAAATATGCTAATGATTAATCAGTATTAATCCTCCTGATTTGTTTGTGATTGCTTACTAAGATTGATAATCCTAGTTTTTATGATAATCCTAGTTTTTAATGAGGGTTGTACAATTTTAGGGTTTATTTTCAAAGATATTCAGAACAACATCCCTTTAACCTAAAATTCTCTCTGTAACATTTAACAACAGGAACAGAAGTCCTGTAAGAAGAGACATTTCCCTTATTATTATCTGAACATAGTATATTTAAATTTGTAGGCAAAAACTTTAAAAGTGGTGCAGTTTCCTTGGAGAATACAATGTCTTTGGAAAGTTTTTTAATACATGATCCTGTGATATATTGCTGCAAAATGTAAAAAAGACAAGTGGAATAAAAAACTCATAATGTTAAAGCATGATCATCTAACATCTACTATTATGCGCTCATTCCTCAGACAATAGATGTCTCCTGATATTCTACAGGCACTGTAAAATCAGACTATGAGGTGACTGAGGGAGTATCAGAAAACCATTAAAAGTCATTGTTTTCTGTTCATGACTGAATCACAGTCCAGTTACTTGGTTCAGAGTGTTTTACATATATAGGTGAAGAAAACTTCACATTGCATTTTCTGTGAATGTCCTCAGCTGGAATAATTCACCTTTACTTGTCAAAAAACAAACTCAGGAAAATGGCCTTTATTCATATTTTACAGGATAATGCCTATGTATCAACCATGTCTTCTGCAAGTCCCTTTGACTATGCTTTTCACATTCAAGTAGATATAAATGCTTCTAAAACTACAGTTTTAAACTTCCAGATTTTGACAGAAAAGGTTTTTTAGATTTTACTGCCCAAAGAATTTGAAAATGACACATTTCCTCAAATCTCACAGTGAATATAGAATAGCTTCATAGTTCTAATACACAATCTCTCAAATTCAACCTATGGAATGAAATTGACTTTTCCGGAAAACCCTGGTTTCAGGGACTCTAAGCAATGGCTCTCCTCCATTGGAAACTCTCCTCCTCCCTGTCTTCTAGAGTGTACAGATGAAGAAAATAAATAGACTGGACTGAATAAAGAAAGAGAACGAATCGGATGGGAGCAAGAGCAAATCAGACAGTCCTCATGAGAGAAGAGATAATCCTTGCTAGGCAGCAAACAGGAGGCACGTGAGAAGATTTCATATGGAAAAGGGTAGGCAGGTCAGGTGCAGTTGTCTAAAACTGTCTTTGGGCTTAAGCAATGCTAATGAAGGCTCAGAGCCCTCACTGTCCATCTGCCCTCTCACTGCGGCTACTACTGAATCTCCACTGGCTAAAGCTTGGCTTGCAGTGGGTTGTGAAGCTCCTCACCCAGTTCATGCAGCCTGTGCCAGTGCTAAATGTTGAGTAGATTTGTGGGGTGCAGCTGTCCGCAGCTGGACTAATCATCTCTGAATATCAAAGGGCACTGCTGGCATTTTTTGTAATACAGAAATCTCAGTCTGGAACATGAGGTGAATTTAATGCTTATGTATTTCTGTGTTGAAAAATAGCTTATTTTTAATTTTTAATTAGACTCTCAGAATAAATAGTCATTAAGATCACACCTTGGAATTCAGTGCATGCGGGGGCCTTCTGTCCTTAAATCTATTTTCAGTGTGAGAAGCAGCACCAGTGTTGGAGATACAGAGCTCAGAGCTCTGAAAATTTTTTGCAATAGCTGGGAGAGGGCATGGCCAAGACTCAACAGTTATTTGATGTGGAAAGGAACTCTTTTGCTTCCCAGGAGAAAGGCATTCCTTACGGTTTAGTAACTTGGTGGGTGGAGCCTTCCAGTATTTTTTTATTGTTGGGATGATTATGTGTAAATCGTTTCTTTGCTATATCTTTTGCTATTACTATTGTTTCTTTTTGTTTTCTTATCCCATTGTTGCATCCAGTAAATTGCTCTTATTTCACCTGTGATCTTTGCCTTTTGTGACACCCATTGGAGAAGGGAGGGGAGTGGTGTGTAGTCTTTTTAGTGGAAGTACTGATCTGGAGAATATCATTCCTAAATAACAACAAGAAGTTTAGCACAAAGTAACTCTGAGTACTGCAGTTGCTGGAGTCTCCAAAACATGCCTCTTGTCATGAGTTCCTCTTGTCTTATAAGCAGCAAAAGCTTTGGCCTATATGAAAATTAGAACATAGCAAAAATCAGACTTTGAGAAAGAAAAAAGATGAAGCAGTTCTATTCAAAACTTTTTAGAAATGGTACAAAGAACAGCTTCAGTTCAGCAGTGGGGCAGACTGTTTGGGGTCACATGCAATCTTGGCAGAATAAAATTGGCATTGATCTGGAGGACATTTATGACAGATGAATTTGCTTCCCTTCTTGACCCTGACATTTTTTTTATTTTTGTTATATACAATTATTCACCACTGCTGGTTTTATGGAGCCACAATGCTGCAGTTGATGCAGCAAGCATCATTGGCAGGGCTTTTCAGCCAGAAGTTTATCTTCTTTACTGAAGTAAAAATGTGACAGTCATCAGAATAAAATACAGAAACAAAAATTCCTCACATGGATGAGATCCTAAGTTCCTGTTTTGTCAGATATCAGGTAAGTTTAGTGTCTCTTGCCATTTCTGGGATGTTTGGAATGCCTACTTGTATACATCTGGTGAGAGGAGGGCAGGCTAGGTCATGCTGGGTGAGGCAGTGCCCTGCCCTCCCCTAGACAGCTGGTATTATACCAACTACATTTTTTGCAATAAATGGAAAACCTAGGATGCCTAACCTGAAGCCTGAGCTTCAATCTGTCACTAGAAAAATCTAGTCATGCCATATTAGATGAAGTACCTTTGGGATTTTTTTCTTAATTTCATTGGGGAAATGACCTGAGTTAGCACTAATTTTCCTCTTGTGCTATTTGATCTGGATCAGGTGCCCAAGCTGTTCAGTACCCTAATTACATGACAAATTTTGCTGGTGCACAGAAATGCACAGTGAGAGGACGAGAAAAAGGGTCCAAGGGGAAAAATGAGGCAACTTCTTTTGATGGCAGCACCAGTCTGTCACCCTGGATGTGACCCAACCCGCTGGAGTGGCATCACGTTGAGATCTGTTTGTGTATGTGACACCCTGGTCTGAGAGGAAAGAGGCTTCCAAAAATTATGCACCAAATCTTATGTTTTGACAGGAGAAAACTTCTGACTTGTGTCTCATTAGCTTCTTAGAGAAAACTGAAAAATTGCTTGATGTACTTTATTTTTATTAAATCTCCGTTTTGTTTCCTCTACACTTTCTTCTCCATTCTTTTCACTGCTTAGATTTAAACATTGTTTTACTGTTTTTCCTTTTCTGTATTTTTTTTTAATTTTCTGTTCTTTTCTTCTTTTAGTGTTTCTGATCAAGAGCGAGGCTTGCAGGTTTTTGCAAGTGCATTCCATTTTAAGTAACTTCTTGGGGAATGATATAGCTCGGGTGAATAATTGCTAGAAGACAGGTTTAAACATAGAGTAACTCTTAAACCATCATTACCCTGTAGAGTGAACTAAAGTTAGTGGACAAGAAGCACATGTGCTGTCAGTAAGGATTATGGCAGGATGTATATAGGAAAAACACTTGACTTTTTTTTTCTGGAGCACAACTGGTTGAATTCTGCTGCTGCATTCTGTAGCATAGAAGCAATGGCAAACTTCAAAGCATAAGGACAGAAGGGCTCAGTAACAATATATTGTGTCATTGTCCAATTAAGAATAGCAAAGTAAAGTTTCTGAAATAGCTTTCAATTAACACTCATTTTGTTGCAATGTATATCTAGTTTCTTAAAGGGCCATTAATTGTTAATTTACAGCAATTAACCCTTAAGTATGTGATTAATATTCTGTTAGATGCTTATTTAATGTTATTTGGCATTTATTACCAATTAATAGATATTTAATTGAAGGCTGCTTCCTCCTTAGCAGAATGTCTGATCTCCTTTCGCCCTTTCCATGATTACTTTCTGCTGTTTGTTTTTCTTCAGACCATTGCCTTTAAGGCTGTAGAATTATTCTTCTTCTTATGGTTCACTTGGCTAAGCAGAAAATAATCAGTTTTCTCGTCCATAATACCTATTCAGATAAGTGTGCTGGGATTATGGATGCATCAAAGCATACCAAAATTCATTCAGCAAAATATATCTTGATTCTCAATATAAAAAGTTTGATGAAAGAAAGCAAAAATGTCATAGTGGTTGTTTTCCTGCTTCGTCCTCTTTTGTTCCCTTTTTTCACACCTTTTTTTCCACAGTATCACCAGCTGCAATAGATGTGAGTAGGGCAAATGAGGCAGGGAAAATACAGCAGCAAATAAATATGGTAATATGATTACCTTATGGAGAAAACTTTTAAATTGCTTTCCAAGAAGATGACCCTATTTCAGCTGCTTGGTACACAAAGCTGATGCAGATGGGAGAAATCGTGTTAGTTACCAATCATACCACCCTCATGAGGTCGGCACCCCATTGGCTGGCATTTACATTCACAACTGTCCTCTTTCAGTTTAAAATCAGATAGCATAAAAGGAAATTGTCAAGCCAATTCTTGCATGTCCAGGTTGAGATGCATTAAACGAGTCCAGTATTCAACAGTAGCAATAATCTAAACCTTGAAAATCCAGCCACCTTGAAACTCTTTGTTGTTATGTTAGCAAAAATGGCTAATCACTAAGCACAAAATAGTTTTGAAGGACCATTAGCTGCACTCATACTACTAGGTGGTCAATAAATACACAAATTCACTGAAATGTGTTTCAACTGTTGAATGAAGATTGAATATATTCACTTCTCAGGTTTATTTGTTAGGTTCAGAAAGATGAGTAATAGAACTATCTAAGGAATAAAATTATGTAGAAATATTTCCAAATTAAGGATAAAGATTTCATTTTTCAACCAGCTTCTGCTGATTAACAGAATTTCTAGGTTATGAACCATAAACAGTTAAAATGCATAATGTATTTATTAAAAATGTAATTATATACATATGTTCTTAAACTTGGTAAAAGCAAAGCTGTTGTTTTCCATCTCTGGTTTTCATGTATGCCCTTGCACCATGGGAAATGCCTAAGGGAGAGTGAAATGCTCTTTCCTTTGGCATTTTAAATTACTTTATAGAGCACTTTAGTTAATACTTGAAATTTATAACAGTTGAAATCTAAAATTGCAATTCTTAAGTAGAACTTTTCACCTACCAGAATGTCCTGCTTTATGATGATACTGCATTAACTCTTTACATTAATTTTCATGTCCAGTTCCTGATTTTTTTTGGTCTCCAGTGTTTCAGATTTTTTTATTTCTCTAATGCTTCTGTTCAATTGAAGAAATCTCAGAAACATTTCTGATTATTTTTGAAAACCCATGGGAGGCTAGAATGCAAACATCAAGTCTTTCTTTAAAGAGGTCATGGAATTAGGACCCAAAAAAGAGTCAGAATTGGTGACCACTCAAGTTATTTCAATTTTTCAGAGAAATCTGGAACAAATAATTTAGCAAACAATTTGCAAGATGGCGAGGAAATGAGCAAATCCAAAGCAACAGGATATCCAGCTAAGGGATCCAGCTAGGGAAGTTGTCCTCTTTGATTTGTTGTTTCTTAACAGAGAGGATCTCATGAGTGGAGATTGGAGACTATCTTGAGCAGAGCAACCACAAAGAGATCTCTGTCGACAGGAGAAAAAGTGGCAGCAAAACTTCACACCTGGACAAGAGGAGAGCAGACATCAGACATCAGGAAGGACACTGTTAGGAACTGTCCGTTGAGTTATTCATTTAGTGGAAAATTTAGTGGAATACCCATAAGGACAAGTACAAAATACCCCTCGTAGCTCTTTATACCTGGTTTTACTGGGAAACCTATACCTGGATGAAGGATTAAGGAACTCCAGGAAGTTCAACTCGTTCCTGTGCAGCTTATCTGTAAAGGAGAATATTAACCTTAAAACCATAAGTAATTATATTTCAGCAATGTATAGTGGTATTTATTCAACTCTTCACTCCCTTAGTAACTTCCTGCACCTTAATTTGGCGACTCCTTTTTTAAGCTGGCATCTGACACTTCATTACCTCTGAGTATTCAAAAAAATACCCCAAAGTACTGATTTCAGACTTCTAAAGGGCTGCATAAACTCTGAATGTTGTTGCTTTATAGCTTCCTCTGACCCTTCTATTTTTATCACTTGTTTCATGGCCAAATTCAGCACAGGAATAGAGGCTGCACTGAATTGGACTGAATAGAGATTTCAGCATCCTTTATCATTGTACTGACTGTTTCATATTATATTTTCAGGCTTCTTTCACCTTGATATATCAGTGTCTGCTAAGGAGCCTTTTAAAAGGTGTCCTTCATGACTGAATCCCAACAGAACTAAATTTCCCAGGAAATTATTAATCAAAGTGGGAGGAAAAAAATTCTTTTAAGTTCGTACCAGTCTAGATTCTGAAATTCTCAACTGTAGCAATCTTAAAGTGAGGAAAAAGAAGCTATATCAGAAAGCAATGTAACTTTTTGTTAGAAAATGTGGATTTTGTTTTGAAAAAATTAAGGAAAGAAAAGGATTGAGTTTGCATGTTTTCATGGTTTTTCCATTTAAGCAACAAGTACCTGATTTTAAGAAGATATTTATATATAATTAACAAGATAATTCTGCACAAATGCACAAAGCATGTGTTAAGGTAATAAAAGGTCTGTTTTCTGTACAATTCCTACTTTTGTGACTTGCTCATACAGTAGAGATGTCATAGCTATACTGAGAGACAGGAAAAGAAAAAAATAGAATTATTTTATATTATACACTTCAGCTGAATACTACGCACTCCAGATTCCCATGGTGGACATTTGGACATTGACCAATTGGAGAGAGTCCAGAGGAGGACCACCAAGATGATTAAAGGGATGAAGCATGTCTCTAGTGAGGAAATGATGAGAAAATTGGGATTGTTCAGCCTGGAAAAGAGAAGGCTTCAGAGTGACCTAATTGTGCCCTTCCAGTACCTGAAAGGAGCCGACAGAAAGAAGGAGAGGGACTGTTTACAAGAACATGAAGTGACCAGACAAGGGTAAACGGCTTCAGATTGAAGGACACTAAGTTTAGATTGGATATTAGAAGAAATTCTTTACTGTGAGAGTGGTAAGGCAGGGGGATAGAGAAGCTGAAGTTGTCCCATTCGAGGAAATGTTTAAGGCAAGGCTGGATTAGGCTGTGGTCTAGTAAAAGGTGTCCCTGCCCATGATGGGGGGCTGGAACTATGATCTTTATGGTCCCTTCCAACCCAAACAATTCTGTGAATCTGTGATTCTATGACTGTACATCAGCTACTCTGTTTTCCTCACAAAAAAACCCAAAACAAACACAACAAGCTCAAAAGAGTAAGAATTTCTTCTTTCCTAAATGGCTTTTTTCCCCATAAATGTAGACTATAAATAAATAAAAAAAAAATGTGATAGTGCAATTCTGCTCATCTAGCTATAATGCCTATGTAAGTCTTCTCCCAGCTGTTTTTCCTGGTGGCAGGTCTCCCCCTTTTATACAAGGGTGGCAACCACACCCATCTCTCCACTTGCTCTCTGCTCTTCTGACTGTGGCTTTTTCACTGACAGTTTTATGGCCTTCTAATTTGGGAAGCAGTTACACCACCCAGCAGTCCCAAGGACATATAAGTTTCTCCAGATTTCAAAATCTCATCAATTCTTTCTGCCCACCTTCAAAGTCTCATAGACACAATTACAATGGGCAATGGCCAGGAGACTCTAAATTGTATCAAAACATACACAAAGACAGAAGCTAAAATCTGCCTAATTCAGTTCCTCCCTATCCCCAATATATTAATTATATTGGCACAGTATGGAAATCTTTAGCAAAAAAACTCCAACAGAGTTTTTTACAAGACGTCAATAACAGTAACGTGGGAAAAAAAGAAATGTGTGTGTCCTTTTTGAAGTTGAGGAAATGACAGGAGTTGAGTACAATTCATATTCTGTTCCACTTCACCTTCTCAGTTCCTACACTTCTTTATGCTTGAATAAACTCTTGATTTCATGGCAAGTATAAAATGCAAGGTTAAGGAGAAATGACCATTTGGCTTTCATTTTATTGTAGATTATTCCTAGAATGTTTGCCTTTGTTCTGTTGTTTGCTTTTGGTTAAGAGCTGAGCTTTTGTGGTTCACGCAGAGGTGCCCTGGAGTCTTCTGTCCTTCCAACTTATCACCTGACAGCAATGATTGTATAGTGTAATTAAAAGTCAATGCTAGCTTTTGGGATATATGGTATAATAAAAGAACCATCTCAAATTAGGACTTAAATAATGAAGGGTTCAGGGACACGTAGTCTGGTATTTGTTGTGCATTTTAATAGACGAAGTTTGCAGCTAATTGGAGGCTAACTAAACCCTTTGGACACATTTCAAGTCACGTCAGTCCCTTTTTTTTCTCCCCAAGGAATCTGATAGGCCATGCAGCTTAGTACTGCCTTTTTCTATCTTAATTACCACATTGGATTGTACTAATGTAGGTTTACTTTAGAGGCATGTGTTTTGATTATAACCCAAGCAAGAGTTTGTACCACAGTTTTTAGGATCTAGTTTAAATACCTCTCTATCTGCAAATAGTAGAAGAAAAAATTTAGACTAATTTGCTTCTCTAACTGATGAATTGTAACCCATGCATGTGTATAGAGAAAGGCCACTCGAGTTACTCTGACCCACCCCTTGTAAGCAGCTTGTAAACAACATTGTCATTATTCTCTATTTGAGATATTACTAGATCTGATTTTATATAATATTACACTTTTTACTGGGCTACAAGAATGGTCCTTGCCATGAGCACACATTCTTCATAGTGGCACTAAAAAGACTTATCACTTTTAAATATGTTAAGCCTGTGAATGGAAATCTGTATTATTCAATGTGTCTAATGGAAAAACATTATGACAACCTCATTTACTAGCTGCTTGTGGAATTTTGGCAAAGTTTGGTCAGTGAACCTAGTAGGCTGACTCTTGTAATTCACGCTGAAGTCAGGAGGAAGCAGAAGCACTTTAAAAGAAAAGTGAAAATCAGACCTGTTGCATTTTGCAAATGTCAGGATAAAATGCTGAATAATGCAAAAATCACAAGCATGAACAAATGTCTTGTACTTTACCAAGATGTATGCAGGCATGCTCAACTTCTTTAAGGAATTGGCAAAAGAGTTGAGTTTAAAAAAAAGAATTTGATCCTGGTATTTTTTGGAGGTTAACAAATAAAAATTTGATCAAAAATATTATAATTACATAATTACCAGTTTTCCATGAGTCTGGAAGCAAAGTGGTTTGTGTGAATATATACAGGCAGAATTCCAAATCTGGAGATACTTCTCAATTCTATAGAACTGAGACACTTTTGGCCAAGAAATCTACCAGCAGCAAACATACATATCTCAGAAATCGCATCTCTTCCTGTCCTTCTCCTACCTCCAAAAAATAACTTAAATGTATTTTAACTATGCATATGTACCAAAGATTTTAATTCATAGGACTTCCATAGCTACCTAAGCTTATTTGAGTATAAGGAAAAGGCATGGGTAGAGAACTTTTTTCTTCCTCTACTCTCTTTCGTTTTATTGCTGCAGCAGTCCTCTGACCTCCCAACATCATTGAGCACTGTTGTGCCATACTGAAAGAGTTTGGATAACCCACATCTCTTGGATCACAGGACATATTTGTGATCTAGGTTTTTTAATATTTTTGCAAGATCAGGAGGCAACAGAGGCCTTAACTTGTTTTCTAAGAGGCTCACACCTCCTTGGCCTTCTATGTGAAAAGTCCCTGCCCCTGGTTTCTGTGCATTAAACACTGCAATTTTTATGATCATTCTCCTTGAGGAAGGAGGGCTGCTGTTTCTGTGCAGTAGCTGGTGCTTGGTGCAAAAAAGGTGGTGGTTACACATTGATGTTTATGTATTGTGCAGAAAATTGCGTTGAATAAAATCAGGTCTTCTGATTAGTGGGCGACAAAGTGTGTGATCCAGAGCAGGAAAAAACACTGGACTTGACGAAATGTAGGACAGGAAAATGCTTTGAGTGTATAACTGAGACATGACCTTGGATCTTCTCTTTCATTGTTGCTACAACCCGCTGCCTTGCTGTTAATGCAAGCAGATTTTTGGAAAGGGAGGGTAAGCACTTTTTCCTTGTCATCCTTTTCCTGTTTCTTTATTCTCTCTCCTTCTTCCTTTCTCTTTGCTTATCTGTCAAGATTATCTGTCAAGTCCACAGATAATCTTCCAGTTCTACTGTATATGGCCTCACAGTTGAGCACTGAGTATTTTCGATGCAGAAGTACTCCTCCTGTTATTGCTTTTTGAAAATATTTCTTTCAGGAAGAAACTATTCTGCCCAAGTTTAAAAAAGGAGACAAATTTACTGGGGAAATAATAGCAAAACAAATGTGCTGGTGACATCTGAAAAATTACTGTCAGCTACTTCTGGCTGAATTCAAGCAACTATAGCTTGTAGTAAAACATGACAGTTTTAATATTTAGTCTGAGCTCAACAACTTTTCATGCTTAAATCTGATACAATCTACATTTTGGAGAGAACAGTAGCTACCTTCAACAGTTCCATAGAGTAAAAAAAATTACAATTCATTACAAATTTTCTATTGATTACATATAAGAATATAGGTCTTATTTTGTTATTCTTTAAATTGAAATTAATTAGACATTAATTAATCTCTCCCTTAATAAGATCTTTTTATACTTCATTGGACTTTCTTATCATTACATTTTTCCTGAACATGATTTGTGTTCTGTGCAACAGAGATTTTTACTTGCTACTTAGTTTTTGAGTTAATTTACATATTTTTTGACAAGTTAAATCATCTAATGCAGATATGTTCATGTGCAGTATTTTACATCATTCTTACCCTTTATTATGCTTACTTTAGCCCCTTGTGCCTTTCCTTCATAATTTGATAGATCGAAAATTCTGCAATAATTTATTCTTCCTCCATTTGCATTTCCTTACCTGTTTCATTTTTCCTCTGATTTGACGTGCAAAATCTTCCTAGCTTTTTCTTTTTTAGTACCATTTTGATTTTAACACTGGCTTGTAAGGTATACCTATAAAATATTTTATTTTTAGTTCTCCTTTTCATCTCTGACTGTAATAATTAGATTTTTTTAACCAAGTGATGTCAATTTAGTTGTTCTTTTGCAGTTTAAACATAATTCTGTTTTCCTGGATTCAGCTCTGCTCTCTCCCTGAAGACTAGTTAGCTTTTTAGCACACAATTCTCATATTTTCTAACATTTCAGTTAGAAAATGTTAAATTCTACCTCTTGATTGGCATCTGAAACTTGAGTTTAAATCCTGAAATACAACTGAAGGGTCATGAAGATCAAAGATAATGAAGATGGTAGATATGACACTATACTGTGAATATGCCTAAACTGTGCTTAGAGGTCATCCTGACCATTCATCTTAAGAGTGCTTTAGTTGTCTTTTCTACTGAAGTCCCACAGTCCTCTGATATTCATAAGTTTGTTCTTTTAATGGTCACAGAATGAAAGAAGGGTGTCTTTCTTTTTCTTTTCTTTTCCTACTTGTGAAACTCTCTTCCTCTTTGAAAGTAATTTATTTAGTTTGAGCCAAGTCCAAGTGGCAAGGAAAATACTGATTTTTTTAACAGCATACATTTTTAGGTTATTTCACAAAAATGTCAGTTTACAAGTACAAACACCAATTGTAACTCTTAGAGCTGTATTACAGAGGTCTTATTGAAAGTTCTAAGTCTTAGTGAGAGTCTACATATGTAACCCTTTGAAAGAGTCACTCCTTGAATAACAAAAGTTTTAAATTATATTTGCCTGCGTCACATCCATGCCCAAAGGTGTTTTAGGTACTTATCTTCTCTGTGCTCTGGGGTGACTTCAGTTTTCATTTACACTATTTGCACAGCTAGGTGTGATTTAAGGTATCAAATCTCTCTAACTGACATTAAGAAAAATTTTTAAAAAATCTTTTCTGTATTCTCTTTCTTCTAACGGGTTATCAAAAGGTTGAAGCCCAGTTTCTGTACCCTAGGAAGTGGGGAAAAAAATATCAGAATGTACCTCACGCTCTTTTTCTCTTCACTGCTCTCTTTGTGAAGCAGCTCTCTGTGCCAGTCACCTTGAACAGAAAAAGCAGGAGAAAGGACAGGGCTATAGTATCTGATGATCTTTGCCCATTTTCCACCTCCCATTTACTTAATCTCTGAGAACTGGGTAAACAGTGTTTACTTTCCTCTTTGTTGATACACAGGATGAATCTTGCCTTTTTTCAACTGAGCAATGGAAAAGACAGCCTAATTCTTGGTGAACTTTTAAGGAGTTTTTGAGATATCATTACTTCTAAATTTGATGTTATATTTTTATACCTAGTATGCAAAATGCTGAATGCTGTTTTTAAAGCAAATTAAATTGAATGATATTAAGCAGAAGAATATTCAGTAAAATATGTGTTGTTGCTTCCCTCTTTTTTTTCAGAGAAGGATCAAAAGATGCAGATATCACACGTATTCCCTTGCAGAATGTTCTGAGGCACAGTGGTATGTCACTTTGAAATCAGATATAAGATAGAGCAGTGCTTATCAAACCAATATAATTCGGTCTCAGGCTGAGATGCAGAGCTTTATATGAAGACACAACATGTTTACAGAACTGGTCAGATACAGCCTTATATGCAAGAAGTAAGATCTGTAAAAAATCCAATTCCATGCTTGATCAGAAGCAAGTGACAAGAGAAAGAAAAAGAAGAATCCATGACAGGCAGAGTATGGTATATTTGAGATGAAAAATAAATTGGACTGGTTCTACCATGCGGTTTGGCAGACTGGCATTTTCCTACAGCACAAACTGGATGGTCAGATTCCAACTTGGAAATACTGTTTTTGCAGAGAAGAGTAAAAACAAGTGTACAGAGAAAATGAAAGGAGAGCAACAAGAGCATGGAAGGGTCAGCTGCTGGAGTAAGGCTCAGTGGCACAACGTGGCCAGACAAAGTTCCAGAAATAGAAATATAACCTCCCCTTTGGGCCACTACCAGACCTTTCTTTTTCTCTTAGCCCATTCGTGAAGCACCCTGTGTGCTGAAGCACCCTGTGGCAGTGAGGTTTTATACTGAGTGTGGGACTGTATGGTGTGATACTTGGGCTGGTCCTGAGCAGGGCAAGGAGCTGAACACCAGTGATCCTTGTGAGTCTCCTCCAGCTCAAGATATGCCATGATTCTGTTGGTGAGAACAACAGGATATGGATCAAGGATGATGGGCAAAATGGCACCAGTCACTTCAACAAGGCAAAGCTCTGAAGGCAGCAGATCTGCAGAAGACTGTCCTTGAGAGCCAAGGGTAAATGGCTTCAACCTCACCTACCCTCCAGCTCAGCGGGCAAGCTTTGAGAGGGCACACAATTAATTGTGCTTTGCGAGTGAGTTGGGAAAGTAGCCCCTGCAATATAGACAACAGGGCAGGGCAAGCAGACTTTACAGCTTTGCATAATTTAGTTCAAGGATTATGTACAGCATATATAAAAATATGTGACAGATGCAGCATTGAACTTTGAGAATTAAGGGTCAGTATAGTGAAATACACCACCATGAATATTAACCCATCTCTTGGAGTTATAGGGACACTAGCCAATGACATTAAACTGCATACTAACATTTGGGGGAAGTAATATGAGGTAGTAGTCTATGTTACAATGTAATATTTAGGTGGTTGTTTTGTTACTGTAATGCAATGCTACTCCTCAGCAAGACAACCAAACTGAGATATAGGTGTATACACAGGGACAACTTCCAAGGTAAAATTCAGAATGGAATTTTAATAAATGCTTTTTTAGATGAGCAGGAAGGTATAAGTGAGAATCCTTTTGTCAAGATCATTCAGTGTGGTGTGGAAGCATGCCTCAGATTTGTACACATACAAACTAAACCTGGAGTTAGGTTTTGAAAACCACCTTTTCTCAATTCTGCTGTCATTGGACACGTGTATACTTATTTTTCTCTGCATTATTTAAAAAAATAGCATGTCAGCTGGGTCATTTTGAGGTTAAGAAATAATATGCAATGGATGTTCTGGAAAACGACATGGACTAGCAATTTGTTAAATAGATATAGAGTGCTGCCAAGTTTAGAAAATTTGGATCCAGACCCCCTGGCAAAATATTCACAAAAGTGAGATAACAAATACAATTTTTTACTCTCTGAACTGCTATCCTGAATATAAATTAGTGAAAAATACTGCAGTATCCTATTTATTAATGACTGACAAAAAAGTCCATTGGATCAAGATAAATATCTGCCTTCCTTCAGGACTTGAGCACTTATCACACCCATGTCCATATACTGCAGGGGAGGGGGGAAAGAAAGGCTTAGAATTATTTACTAATAGTTAATATTTGTAATAATGGAAATATTTCTGCACAAAGGCCTTAAGATGTTAGTTGTGCTTGATAAACAGATATTTGTTCAATTACATAGAAAAGGAAATTCATACAACCCTTAAGTAAACTGGTTAAAATTAAGTCTATAATGTAAGGGAGTATAAAAGAACATAAATAAGATTTGTTTTTTTCCTTCCTTCAAAAAGACCACTGCCAAATGATGTATGCTTCAATGCACTGAAAGCTGTTAACAGAGAACATGGGAAAGACAAAGACATTTCTAAATCCATCAGGCATTCATGACAAACAAAAAATCCAATGCAGAGGAGAATTATCTCAAAAAGGATTCACTTATTTTCCTTTCTGGCTTCATCTCATCTCTTCAGCTACATAACTGAGGTTGTAAAAGGATAAACAGCTCCCTACCACTACAGTTAGAGTCTGAAAAACATTTCACTAGCAGGAAACAAAATCAGTTTATAAAAGGTTATCATTCAAATGTGATTTTTTCCTTTACTTTCTGTATGACCAGGAGTGTCAGGAAAGGAAGGAAATTTTGCAATGTGTCTTTTTTTTTTTTTTTTTCTTCTTTCTGAAATAGCACTATTATATTTCTTTGAGGCACAGCCTCATTTTTGATTATGTATATCAGTCTTTGGATTCTGACCCTTAGCAAAACTACTGAGTTTGACTACAAACACAAACATAGTCCAAGTGTTAAATAACATTTCAAAGTATTATCAACAACAATCAAAAAAGGAACACAGTCTGAATAAGAAGTTTTTCATCCAGGTGTTCAATTTGCTTAATTCTCTGCCATATCCTTCCTCTGGGGGCAAACTGTAGCTGTTGAACTGTATTTTGAATTAATTTTCTTCCTGAAAGCCCTATCATTAAAGTATTTACATGCTACTCTGTTTTATATCAGAGTAAATAAGGTCAGAATGATAATTTTAAGCTTTAGAGGGAAATTTTTAAGCTTTTGTGGCTGCCAGCAGCAGTTGCATTTATAGTCTTGAAACATCATCACATCTGTTTTTACATGCATGATCAGATCTGCATGTAAACCTGCTTCTTCAAGCACTTTTAAATTAGAATTTTTTATTTTGAAACATTGACACAGAAACATATATCTATGGATATGCTTATGCTGAACATGGAAAAGAATTACAGGGATCAATGAAACAGAGAAGAAGTGGCTTGTTGACCAGAGGTCTTACTTATTCTTTGCTCCATGTTGTATGATAAGCAAGCCCCAGGGCATGTGATAGCAGTGATTGCAAGAGCCTAAACACGTAACACTTGTTATTTCCGAGACAGTTTTTGCTAGCAGTCCTCTACTGGGAATGGTGTTCACATGATCTCTTTATTTCTGCACCTGAGCCGATGGGAGGGAGGGAGGTTACAGACACGGTTTTTTAAATGTCTGAAGAAGACCCTAATATATTGTCCCTTTGAACAGATAGTGAGTTATCACAGAGTATGTTTGAAGTACATTACTTTTCTATACACTTCTTTTTTTCACCCTGATATAGGCGTATTTTAATAGTTTCACAGAACACAGACCCTCAGGTGAAATGCTACCAAATAAGGAAAAATGTTCAACAAATAGCACATCTGTACTCATTATAACTGATTTTAAACTGTCCTTGAATCCTTGCTGATGCTTATGAGAGTCCTGAAATAGTCTTCTTATCAGGTTTTATTTCCAATTGTCATGTATGGTGAGAAAGTAATAAAATGAAAATTTTTCCTCAAAGTTATAATGACACTTGTAGTCTGTCACTTGGTACTGTCTCCAGAAACAAAGACATATTTTACAGTTCTCAGGTTACCCAATTTATTGCTTATAATTTAGAGAAGTTTGCTTAATATCTAACCGCAAGAAAATTCAGTGCCTTGTTTTTGTTTTTTAAACTTAGTTTGAAAATCGAAACACCCTGAGTGCAGAAGAAATAACCACCTGAGCATAGTTATTATAGACAATGCACAAATAAATCTTGTGAAGCAGCCCTTATGAAGCCCATGATGTAGCTCTCAGGTGGAATATTCAACTGTCATTGATTTCTTCAGTTATCTTTGTGGGACATAGCATTAATCCATTTGCAAATCCAACTTTTCAGTTGTCAGGTTTCTTTCAAATGTGAGGGTAAACAGCAACAGAAAGGACAGCAAACAGTAATAAAGTGTAAGCCAGATTTACTTAGCACAGACCCCTGAAGATAAATAAATACACACTGACCTGCCACTTCAAGATCAGAAAGAGTTATTAGCATAGTATTTCACGAAATTGAAAGCAGTGTTGGCTTGTTTCCCAAAAAAAATCCAAATTTTTCTGATTTACAATGGGGGCATACTAGAGTCAGTGCAGTACTGTGATTGCAACTTATTTTGCACCCTTCAAGCTTTCTCATGTAAGTGAAGCAAAGAAAGGAAGGCAGGTGGAAGCTCATAGGCTCTGAGATAGGATCATGTATTCCTCATTAGAAATCTCTTGTGCCCAGAAAGATGGTCCATAGTAACATTTGCTCATTTGTTTGCAGTTTTTTTGGGAAACTGCTCATGCTGACATTAAAACATTTTTTCCCAGTCTGGGTATACACTGAATACACTGAATCAGGCTGGTCTTGAAACTCTTCTAGATTTGTTAGTTTATGCCATTAGAACAAGCCTTAAACAAGGTATATGTGAAGCTCCATCAATACATCATCTCTTCCTTGTTTCTGTCAAATTTATGAATTAGTGCCTAATGGTTGCTGTGCCTTCTGAACCTGCAACCATTTCACTAATATTTTATTTATCTCCTCACTGGAAAAACAAGTAGTTTTAGAATAAGACACCCAAACAAAGTAATTTTTGGAAAATATGGTAGGGACTCTTACAGCTTCACAGGAAACTAAGCTCTAGGACTGCTCAGTTGTTTAATGGAAAAGCAAGTGGGAATTATGTCTCAGATTTGTAATGTTCTGTTAAAACAAAGAAAGTAAAAACATATCACTTTTACTTCAGTAAAGATAAGGTCATTTCAGTCTATGATTTTATTAAGCAGAAAGCCTACTATGAAGTCTGTCTGTATTGGCTGGAGACCAGGGAGTTCAGTGTCACTAACACAGAGGAAGGTGCCTCTGACAGGATAGGAGCTGCTGAGATCCTCTTTCCTCCCTGTCTATTGTAATGTCATGACACTAGAGCTGCTGGGACCAGGTTTGCAGCTGATCAGTTCCATATTTTCCGACTGCCACTTGCAGTAGACAAGGACAGCAAAATTGCACTGTGAAGATGCAATGTGTTTATCTGGTCTTTTTTTTTTCTGCTTATTTGTGGGATATTTGCATACCCTTGCACATATAATTTCCATTTCACTGGCATGTGCTATGCATATATACTGAAATGCATTTAATTTTTCTGCAGATATGGATGTATGCTTATATAAGTGGATTAGGATCTTGAGAATTCAGATGGCATTTGTGTGATACCAGCAGCAACTCTGCATTCTTAAAGGTTACTCTTTCTTAACAGTTTTTAACAGATTCATTTTAAGCTGATTCTTTCCCATTCTTTTACAGACTCTGCATAGTTAACAGACAACAAGTTTTTCTATTGAGCTATTTCTGCACTTCTAGAACACAAGAATAGTCAGACAGAGAAAGACCATCTTCTACTGTCTATAGACCTCATCTCTACATGTTGGCTATCTAATAGATGAGATCAAATGTGCTGACTTAGGAAGGAAGGGATAATTTATAGGAGAGATAAGTATGTTCTTTTTCCATATGTCATCTCTAATAGGGCTTGTTGCAGGTAATAGAACCAGACAGTAGTATATGCACTAGATTTCCTCCACACATATCAGAATTCAGGTGTTTAAATGGGCTTTTGCCCCATCAGCATCTTTTTGGATGCTCACTGAAGACAAGAGAGGCACCTGCTACATGCCACTGCTCAGCATTTCACCCACTGAGGCCCCTGAACTCTGCAGGCAAGAACCCTTTCACAATGGGCCCTGTGGGCTTAGTTGATGAGTCTGCTGCTGCAATGCATCTACATCCCTCTCTAAGTGTGTTTGAGCACGTAAAAATCTTTGACTTCAGACCCCATCAGAAGACAACATCTTTCCACTCTCAGAGATGAAATCACTCCAGATGGAGAGTATGGGTAATGTGCAACACTTATAGCTGTCTTCTCACAGAATAAACTCTTGGATGCATGCAGTGCTCTGTTGGGAGACAGGTTTGCAGGGGTCAAATACTACGGCTTGTTTTGAGAGGCCATTAAGTGGTATTATACATCTCTGAATTTTCCTGAGCACAAATACACAGAGACTTGAAATAAAATGGACTAAACTAATAACTTAGAGCAAAGATAGTAGGCAAGGCAGAGGTGGGGGAAGGGAAAAGCAGGGAAGGGAATAGAAAGGCAGGGAAGGATAGGTAGATTTATTGATTTGAGTGTTCAGTGCCAAGGTAAACAACATGTGGGTAGTGTTTTTTTCATAGGATCTGGTCTTTTTTATTTAATGCTTCTCTTCCACAGGGATACACTTGTATAAGTAGAAATAAAACCACTAGGAACTATTGTGAATGAAACAACAGATTATATTCCAAGGGGCAAGGCAGGTAATCCAGAAAAACCCAAGAGATTTTCTGACATGTGAAAATGTAGGTCAGTGCACGCAGAAAGTGAATTGTCAGCAAGTTCCAGATAAAATGGAACTCCACCGGAATTTAGTCCGAAATGAAGTGAGAATGCCATCAAGGTTCCCCTAACACTGTCAGTAAAATACTCATGCAAGAGAATCACTTGCTAGCACGGAGACATATTACATTATTTACTGTTTCAGGAAACACTCTAGTTTTCTTCTTATTTCACCCAGCTGAATCTTCTGGAACCCAATTCAACTGGCCCTGAGGCAAAGGTAAGAAGCAACAGTTGTTCTCAATCTTTGTAGTCTATACATTCAGGATCCTTTCTTTGATATTTTAGATGATCCTGTGTAGAGCTCTAGCTGAGGTTTAAAAATACTTATAAGCAGAACATACCAAACCTAACCTCTTACAAAAATGAAAACCCACTGAAGTTTGAGATAAAGTCTGAGAAATATTTTTCTTCCTCTGGAATGAAATTATCTTGGCAGCATGTATAGCTTTGACTAGTAATCTACATGTAAATCAACAGCAGCCCCATGATGTGAAAAGCCTTCTGTGTGTCAGTAATACTTTATCATATGAAGAGGATGGTCTTAAGCCAAAAGTTGTGGGAGAAAATACATATTGATAAAATTGTATATCTATTTTTTAGCAGTACAAGTGCTCACAGGAAAATGGGAGTCTGACTCCAAGAGAATGTGGCTCAGAGATCTACAGCCAACACATTTCATTAGGGTTGCTCTCCCCCACCCTCTGTCTTCTCAAGTAATGATTTAAAACAGAATATTGTGATTTAAAATAAATATTCTCACCTCCCACAAGAATATACTCTTCTGTTTCCTTGTGTAAAGGTTGTAGCTATTGAAGAATTTGTTCTTTTTTGCAGCACATGCTTCACAATTTGTCTCATTATCAAAACATAGCCAGTTTTGGGCTTTTGGAGGGGAATTAGTGTGAATTTCTTTTACTTTTTAAAAGACAGATAACAGGTTTTGCTCTTAAGTGTGTGAGCTTGCCTGAATAGTACACGATGTTAGTTTCTTCCCATGTGTGTACTGTGTTATCAAAAAAAAAGTAAAATTTACCTGTTGATAGAAAAAAACACTTTTTCATTTTTTCAGTAAGGAGTTTTTTTATGAAGTTATTTTTTCCTTTACATTGCAGCTCTGCAGTTAACAATCCTTTTACTGTGGAATAGCATTGACACATTCTTGTTGCTCGCCACAGGGGATGTTCACAACTGTCTGCTTCAGGCATATAAATTAGGCATCTTTAGTTTCTCTGAATTGCCTTCCTGCTTGTGTTGACCTCATTTCACAGACTACAAAAAGGAGCTATGGCTTTTACCTTTGGTCCTCTGACTGGAGACTGCATTAATTGTCCCAGGGAAATGGTTTGAATGTCCAATCCTCCCAAGTGAATTAACGAACGTCCTTGCTATGCAGTGGTGTCCATCCCCAGTGACCTGCTAGCCACCCATTTCTTGGGGCTCTTCATACAATTGCTGCATCACACGTCACAGCCAATGCTTTTAGAGTTTCATAGGCATCAGATTTTCCCTCTGCTATGTTTGGATTCCATGCATGTCAGGACAGAGCAGAACAGGAGAGGGCTTTGTGGTACAGAAATCTGCACCTTGGGCATGAGCCCATTGGATCAAACCCGCCTCTCACTCATCTCATAAAAAATCAGCAATGGTGCTACTGAGACCTTGAACCATTTCATGAACAAGTCAAGTTTGCCTATGCAAATATTTTAAAGGTCTGATGGTATTTTTTTCCTTTCTTTCTCCTTTCTTCTTGAAGCAGAAAATGTTGGTTTATCTCTGCCTATGTTCTTAAATGGGTCGAAAATTGTGTGGGAAGGGATCACTCTGAACTCAGTGTTTTGGGCAAGAAGAAAAAGATTCCTTCCTTTATAAATTATGACCTATTGCCTCAGCTTGTGCTCAAACTGCTTGCTCTTATTTTATCTAATTCTCTAAGTACCATTGGGCATGATTTTTTTCCCCTGATAGGGCCTACACTGGGCCAGCTCAAGGAGAAACATTTGTATTACACATACATTGAGCTAGACTGAAACAAAAAGTCTTCTAATCTTTTCCCACAAGAAAGGGTGACCACTTCCTTACTTATTCTAAGATGTGAAAAATGCAAGTTCTTGCTATGTGAGATTTATTTTTATGACCTTTAATAAAAAATTCCAAGATAACAATTATTTCCTAGTATATCTGAAAGTGTATTGTACATTCAATTAAATGATTAAAATGGTCTGAAAGTCAGTACCTGTTTAAACCAAGTAATCTCCTACACCTTATACTAAGTCAAATGTCACTTTCCAGAAGTCACTGGAATTAACTTTCTATGAAACATGAGCAAATGAGATCAGACTGGAAACCAATTTCTAAGTTACTGATAAATGTCTGTGATTTTTATTTTCATAATAGGAGAATTATAAATATGCCATTTGCATGTCTGAGGACTTCCACCATGTAACTCATGTATGAGAAACATTCCCTCTCACAGTTGCATTAACAATACACATCTGAATACGAATAATTCTGAAAGTCTGACTTATTATGGTTGTGACTGAGAGGTGACTGAATCCCTCAGAAAAAATCAATTAAATGCAGCCATTATAAATGTTGGGGGATGGGAATTAAACAGAACAGGTTAGTCTGAATCCTTTAGGTAATTAGTAGAGAATTCTGAGATACTTCATGTTTATAAAAATCTTAAATAAAAATCTTGGCTTATTGGAAAACCTGTTTTTATATTAAGTCTGTCAGTTCATTAAGCACTGAATTGCCTGGTGATATTAGGTATTGTACAAGAAATTTAAAGAGGGAAGTATTTCAAAGTGAAATTATGCTAAAACAAAAATATCTGTTCCCTTATTATGCAGTTGTCACTGGTAGAAAATAACTGAAAGGTAGATTTTCCTTCATAATTTTACATTTAAGACTTTGAGGTCACTAACTGCAGCTTGAGATGGCCAGTGACAGACGTAAGTACTTTATGAGTGACTTAATTTTAGAATATTTCAGGGAAAATAATATTTTTAATACAGTTTTGTATTTCTATAGGCAAATCAGAGTCCTACCTTTCTATTTTCTATATACGTATAAATATATGTAGAGAAAGGGAGAGAGATATCATATATAGCTACCTGTAGACATAACTGCATATATATTCCTGGTGACACATATTTAAATACACAGAAGCACATATATTTGTACACAGATATATATTTAGAGAGACAAAGAGGGAGGCAAGAAAGATTCCTTTATGCTACTCAAAGTCAATACAAAGGTTTTAAAGGAATTTATTATCTTTCATTAAAAGTTAGCTACATTAAATATTTTTTTCCCTAAGTTTGGAGGGGGGATTAGAGGAAACCCTCTGCCCCAAACCTCTAATTATCTCTATTGTCTTTGTTCAGCAGAGGCAGCATGTTCTTCAGGATTCAAGCTAGGTGTAATGCAGATCTATTGACATCTACAGTTATCCTTAGGGGTGCAAACTTAATTCCTACGTGCCTTTGCAGAAAAATCCAGTAGAGAACGTTATCACCATCACCAGGGAAATGGTACTGTCAACAACTGCCCGTGTGATCAGACACTTATCTTTTGATGTTCAGTTACCTTCTGCTTGTTAACCTTGTCAAGGAGGGGCACAGAGGGGAGCACCAACCAAATGAAACCGGCGGTAATTACTGTAATTCCAAAAGAAATACATTCACTGGAGGCAGGCAGTTCCACCCTCACAATCAACCTTTCTGCAACTCAAGGAAAACACAAACATGGCCTGGCTCAGACAAATTAGGCATGAACAAATGTTGCGCATTAAATGAGTTAAAGGACCTTGCTGAAAATTACAAGGGCTGCTTAGGGAAGCAATGAATCCCATTAAGGCAGAAACAGGCTTCAAAGCATGTGGGCTTTGCAGAGAGTTACATATATATTTACTGTACTTAGTTATCTTACCCAAGGCAATTCTGGCCACAACACTGCAAATATATCCAGATGATAATAGTATAGTGTTCTTTGGGAGACATTCAGGGGGAGAAAAAGAGATCATCAGTGGAATGCTGCAAAACTACTGCTTCAAATACCAGTAGCTGGCTTGTCTATAGCACTTTCCATCAATCTAATTTCAAGTGCCTTACGAAAGGATTTAGACAGATCTTAAACAGTTAGGTGATTTAGAAAGCTAAGAAACATTTGAAATTAACTTTTGAAAAAAAAATCATCTTCAACAAAATACACAGTCTTAAACATAAAGCCACATTCTCTTTTTGTTGGAATTCACCAATGTGCATTACTTTTGCAAAACATATGTAAACAACTATAGCTGAAGGAATTGTCAGTACATTACTGGTTCTCCTTTTGCTCATCAGTACAGCTAAATGGTCCTTTCTGCAAGAAACACTCTGTTTTAATATGCATTAGCCCTTCCTCCCACTATAATTATGGGAGGACTAGTGGAAATTATTTTGCTTTAAACTGTAATGACAATGAATTTGCCCCATTTCTCTTTTTTTTTGCTCAGCTTTCTTACTGGAGGAGCTCATGAAGGACAATGCTACGATAAGTTTGGGGTCTTTTTCATCTATATCCTTGGTCCACACTGAAAGAAACAATAAAAGCAGGTTTGTATTAAAATCTGTGCAGCTTCCAGTAGTGTTTGAAGGTGGAGTCAGCAGGCGACAGGGCAGAATGTCATATGAATGTGTAAAATATGCATATTTGTAAATATGTTTTGAATACAAAGGTTAAAGAGAGGACAAGCTGAGCTAAGTCACAAAAGCATTATGAGAGGATGGTGGAAATACAGATCATAAGGTGCCATGTTCAGCATAAATCATGCAGCATGTAATACATAATAAGGGTTATTCATCAGGAGCTTTGCAGCAGCCTGTAACATCTCTGCAATCAAGACAACAATAAACTCTACAAAGTGGGAGCAATTTCCATCAGAGAGAGAGTGTCCCCTCCCTCATCTTTATTTTTAAATGCATGATGATCACATGCTAATTGTGTAGACCTGTTACTGTGAATGACAAATAACCACTTCCAAAAGGACATTATGGCTAACAGCTCTTTAGGGGTCAATTTTGTTCCCCATCATTAAAATCCCCATTCTGTACAGAATTAGGAAGTATAGTCTTGCCATAGGAGCTTGTTGTCCAAAGAATAAATAGGGCATGTTGGATTAAGGGTGAGTAAGTGCTGTCGTGAAAGCAATCTGCCCTGTACAGACGGGAAAGCTAATGAGGGAAGCTGCTGCTTGGAGACATGGAAGTATTTGGGAAAGGAGCAGGGGGGTTTCAGAGTGACCAGCCCACACACTGCAAGGGCAGTTTTACGGATTATTCCACCTCTGAATTTACTCCAGGCTCAGGGTTAAGTCTACACTGCTTTTTGCTCTGTACAGAGCTTGCTCTGCTGGTGCTCTGGGATGGCAGGAAGCTGTGTCCTTGTGTTTCCTTAGTGCTGGGTTCCCTGGAGCAGGCTCAGTGCCCCTGCTAGCCATGCCAGCCAGCCAGAAGCTTGAGCAGGATGTGATTGTGTCTGCTCTGTATGTGAGGAGACTGCCTGTGTCCACTGAGGAATGAAACACCTGTGGCTTTAACCCCAGCTTAGGTGCTGACATCCTCTGAGCAGTCAGTACCTGGCATATCAGAGGTGTTTTGGAACTTCTCAGCAGTACACATGTCCAGTCACTGGTGGATGCACTATTACTTTGCCAGGCTCCCAGCTTCTGAGGGATGTCTGAGTAACAAAAGAAATGAATAAAACTACCTGAGAAAAGAAATACAAAAGCAGAAAAGCGCAGTTAAATGTCCCCTCAGATCTGAGACTTCAGGCCAGCAGAAAACAGTTCAAGTAAGCCTTAGACAACTGAGGGTAATGTTTTAGGGAATACGGAAGCACTTTAGAGGATACAATGTCTTGCCAAATTTCCTTTAAAATAAGGGAGCTGACTATGGGAAACAGAAATACGAATATATTCCCCAACACATATTTAAAAAGCAAGGTTATTGAAAGATGATGGAAACAGAATATGTTCTGGGTCCAAAGCAAGACTGAATAACTAGTCTCACAGTTTATGTGGCCAATGAAGGTGTAGCTTATGACTGAGATCTGCAACAAAGTATTATTAATTTTTTTAGTTAACTAATGGCATAGCGATTTGAATTTAAAAGGGAGCTAGCAGCCCCCAAGTCCAGACCATAGCTTGCAAAGGCTGAAAATTTGCCACTTGAAAAGGGGAAGAGGATGCAAAATACAGCGTCCTCAGCAGGTGGGTGCAGAGTGCTGAGAACACAATGCAACTTGTGGAAGCCAAAACAGCCTCAACAGAGACAGGCTAAAGCATCAGCAGATATAACATCATGCAGTTATGACACTAAGCATGGCTGTCGTGTCTGTGGAAGGAGAGCTCTGAATGCAGGTTTAACTCATTCAGAACCCCTGAACTGAGTAGTCTGATTTAGGTACTGAAGGAGAATGTACAACTGACACCATGTATGGTTCCCGGCATCAGCACTTTATTGTTCTTCCCTACACTCCTTATACCATTCATCTTTCATGCATTACACCTGTGTGACCTCTCTGCCCTTCTGTGGTTGGTTCATTGCCCTCAGAATTCCAGGTCTCTTTACCTTCAACACTGCTCCCCTGCCCCACACAGCTGTAGCCCATTAGGGATGAGGCTCAGCAGCCCCATTCCCAATCACCACAAACGGTGTGCCTACAGGTACCTGCTCTGTGCTACAGAGAGAGAGTTCCTGACACAACCAGGAAGAGAGCAATACCTGCTAGAGCAATTCATCCCCTCCTATGACACCTGATGAATTATGCATTTATGTTTGTTCTACTTTGTCCTATGATAGCTTTTGTCAGAAAATGCATCCAAAAATGTACCAGTTGCAACCCAAAATTAAACAGAAATCTGTTGGTTTGGGTTGTTTTACAGCAGTCTAGGTCTAGATTTTCAGAGTCAAGATGATTGAATAAGAACATACAATTATATATTTAAAAAGAGTACTAAAAATACTATATAAATAATTTAAATGGTTAATTTCCTAATATCATTCATTTAAATTAATACAATGCAGCATTATTTTCCCGAGACAACATGCAGGGGTCCTCAGCAGAGGAAGAACTTTGACTCATTTGAGCAAGACCAGAGGAGGACACAAGATGATTAGGGGGATAGAGCTCCTCCTATGAGGAATTTGGATTGTTCAGCCTGGAAAAGAAAAGGCTTCGAGGTGACCTAATTGTGGTCTTCCAGTATCTGAAGGAAGTCTGCAAGAAAAACAGAGAGAGGTTTTTTACAAGGGCATGTAGTGACAGGAAAAGGGGGGTGGAATAAAATTGAAAGCGCACAGGTTTAGGTTAGATATTAGGAAGGAATTCTTTAGCGTGAGGTTGGTGAGTCAATGGAACAGGTTTCCCAGAGCAGTTGTGGGTGTCCTGTCGGTGGGAGTATCCAAGGGGCTCTGAACAACCTGGTCTAGTGAAAGGTGTCTCTGTTCATGGAACTGGATGATCTTTATGGTCCCTTTCAACCAGACCATTCCACAATTATATGAGTCAATGGGTACTATTTTATGTAGTTCTGAAGAATACTTTTAAATTATAACAAATTAAACCAAGCAGTTAGCAATCCACTCTTCAGCTGCCTTTGCCAGAGTAATTTATGTCTATAGCCATGTCCTTCTAGGGTTAAATTTTATGAGGTTTTTTTTTTTTATCTCAAGCCTTTTTAAACAGAAGAATGGGATTCAATCCCACATGTTTTTCTTAAGTTTTAAATTGCTGCAGTACAGCACAGGTCTAGCGACAACATTGGAATTCTTACACGGCAGTGGATTTGTTTCACTATTTAAAATGAAAAGTAGACTTGTCTAATGAAGAAAAAAATGCAGTCAAATGTAGACCTTGTCAATCACATAGATTAACAAGGGTGAGAACAGTGCCTTCAAAATGCTGTAAGTAATCAAAAAGATGAGATTCTTTTGAACATTTTGGTGTTCAGGAAAAGCTGTTTTTTTGACAAGGAAAAGTATTTCTTTCAAGATTCTTTCACCTCAGAAAAGGAAACAGTACATCTTTTATTCATATTATCTGTAAAGCTTGTTCTTCTTGTGTCTGTATCTTAGGATCATTCTCTCCTACACTGAAATAACCAAAAGTGCTAGCTGGTGTTTTTCAGCTGACATCAGGTCAATTAAATGTGGACAATAGGAATTGAATATATTTATATAATAATAGGTAGTAGACCTGACAGGTGAGGGTCACTGATTACTGTACCAATTTCCCTTACACTTTCATTGCTACTGCAGAATTCTTCATGCACTTACCTGCATGAAGTCTTTCTAAAGCTGGTGACTACAATGTTGTTACCACCTCTAACTTGTTTTAGCTCTAAAATATCTCTCTTGGCATTTAGCTAACCTCCAGCACTGGCAGGAGTCAGTGATTCTCCCCTTAATATACACTCATCTTCACAGTTTCCTCAGTGACGAAACAGGCATGCGCATTTACCGTCCATATTTTCTGTTCTTGATGGGAAAGCTGCTGGCTATTTGAGATGCTACTTTTTTTCTAGCTCCAGACACCCTGATTCCACTGGAAAGGTGTAAATATTGAACAGTAATAACAGGCCACAGCTAGAGGAGACTTTTCCAGATAACTTGGGAATGTAGAGCATACACTAATAAGAATGAACGTCTGTTGACGTGATGTAGCACAATACTCAATTCAATATCTCTCAAGCGGAAGTAATGTATTCCATTAAAAGCAAATAAACAAAAATCCCCAAAAGCACAAATTAATTTGTCTTGTCAAAGGTTTCCATGACAGAAAGAAAAATGAAAATGATGATGGAAACAGAAGTTACTAGATTTTGGATTAAAATAGATATTTTTGAGGATTGAAAAAAAGGAACATTGCCATATTGAAATTGCTGAAATTTCTAAGGTACAAAACTGAAGAAATCCATATTTACGTAAATAAATACATATCCAGAAATTTACTTAAAAACCAGTATTTCATGTATTTTCCCCAGGACAGAATTCTTTGTGTATAAGGACAACAAAGCTTCCTATAAAAGAACAACAAGCTGGTAGCCTATGTAGTTCCTTATCTTTTCCAAAATTTTAGATTCCTGGGTGAAAGCAAACAGAGGATCTCCCATCAAAAGACTTTATTTTAATTAAAAATTGGATTAGAAAGCAAATAAAACTACAACCTCTAGCTCTCTGTGCTAATAATGAAGAAACTTTCCTTGAGCAGGAAAGTTTAAAGCTGTGGTAATGACAAAGGAAAGAATATATGCAACACTGCATTTCCCCCTCAACCTTGTTTTGAGAATTTCTGTGAGACCACATGCTTTTAAGTGTAATAGGCGGCTTATTTCCTGTAAGGTTTTAGGATCTCACACATGCTTTCAAGAAGGAAGAAAATAGTAATCTCTGCAAAAAGCAAAGTGCTGTATGTGACCTTATAAACCATGGAGTTTCTTTGTTGCCAAAGAAATCAATAATGTAACAGTGTGTTTGGATATCAAGAGAAGCAGCACTCGTTTCTGTGATCTCTCAATTCTGTAAAATGAGCTGTTGAGACAAAATTCTCTTGCATGAAGAAATTTAATTGGCTCAACGCATCTATTTTTTTTGCCCATGGTAATTCTTTGAATGTTTTTAAATTTCACACCACACAGAAATCTAATATATAATTACATTGTAAAAATAAATATAATTAGCAGACTGATCACCAGCCTTTCTGTCATCAATTATATAACTACAGAACTAGAGTTTGAAAATAGACCTTTTTGAAGCTGATCAAGAGTCTGACTGATGAGGAAGATTTAATAAATATCTGGGAAAAAAATAGTTTTTATTTGTTTATTATGTTTTTATGCTACTTTAGTACTGGATGACTTGATTGTCTAAATTACTGGTTGTCCTAGGGACATTGGTGTTCTTATGTCTGAGAGGCTTTCAAAGATATTTATGCTTTTGTGTGACTTAAGTCCTTTTAAATTTCTTATGCCTGTTAAGTAATTACATCTGTTTGGTAACACGAATGCAACACTGGAAATTTTTTGTCCCAGTAATGCAAACTTATCTACAGAAGTCAAATTGATGCTGCCTGAGGGATATCTAGGAGATTGGCATGTGATCTTTAAAATCATGAATCTGTTACTTGCAATTGTGGAATAGAATATAAACAAAAAATTCTGCATAATGATTTTTTCTTTTATTTTTCCTTTTTTTTTCTTTTTTATTATTATTTTAAATGTCCCCTGAGCATCAAAGGGAAATCATAGCATGCTTTTTAATGGCAATAGTTTACAGTATCATCAGTTTCCACGTGCAGCTATGTCTTATCCAAACAATCACTAAGATTATTAATACACAGAACAAACAGTGAAAGATACAGTATGAATCTCTGCAGAAATTCTTTGGGAATGAATAAATACTCAAGAGTAAATGTTGACTGGTTTGATAATTTGGTAACTAATTTTCATGGTATGAAAATACATCCAGTATGTCTGGATTAAGTTCACCAAAACAAATCACAAAATGACTTCCTAGAGATTTCTGATGATAATGGCATTTGACCTCTGGTGTAAACCCTATCAGCAATTAAAAGGTTAAATGTTGCTTTGTCATCCCCCTGAATTATTTATTCATGCATTTTTCAAAGTCAATTATGATTCATATGAAAGAGAGCTGTTGTCCTTGTCTCGTTAAGATTCATGTCAATAAACTTCCAGTTGCTTCATGACCTTTTTCACTGCTGATCCCATGCCACATCAGCATTTTGGCAGAAGATCGATGTCAAGTATGTTTTCACCTCACAAACCCAGCTTTACTCCCTTTATTCAGTCTCTGATCTGCTGCCTGCAGGTGTTTTGATGTTTGTCTTGATGTTTTTCATAATTTCTACAGGGTCTTCTTTTTCCTTCCAACTTCTGTATCCTAAAGTATGCTATGCAACTTTTCACCAGCAGAAGTTTATTGTGGAGTGTTGATTTTACTGCTTCTGATGTACTCAAACCTTGACAGAAAGGAAATAAAGTGAAATATGTGAATTTATCAGGTTAATATTTCTTTAGACCTGGTCAAAAAAGGTGAAATAAATATTGCTTCATTTGCCTTTTTGAATAATGACTCCTGGGAGTGTTTTAGGTTAATAGATGTAAATAGAGATGGTGAAAGTCCATTTTAGAGACATACACAAAAAATTGCAGCATCCTGCAAAGTCTAATAGCTGCATGCCAAGCTCAAGATTGTGGATGTGTCTTCCAGTTAGTCTGAAAGCTATGTATTTCATTAATATTCAAATCTGTTGGCACTGGTAGGTGGAGGACAAAATGAGCACTTGCCAGAAGTTTAAAATGTTAGGTTACACCTTAATTTACAACATCTATGTGAGCCCATGATCAAGCATAAAGGTGTTTAAGGTATTTTCTCCACTGTCTCCTTAAGAAAGTCTTTGGTCTTTACAGACCAAAGGAGTTTAGAAAAGATTTGGCAGGCCTAGCTTGCCTCTTGTGAAGGAAATCACATCTTTTTTTTGACAGTTCAGGGTCTGTTTGGGATTTAATATTTGCTGACAAGGATTAATTGCTAACAACTCTTTCACCCTTTGAAAACGAAGCAGGGTTTTAGACATTCAGCTCCATTTGGTGGCTAAAAGGGTACTTTTAGGTGGAAAGATAATAGGAATCGCATCCTGGAGCCTGTATGTTTGAGAAGGGTTAGAAGAAAAGCATACTGACTGTTCCTATTGGAAAGAGCAGAAAAATGTGTCTATTGAGATGCCCAGCAAAAACCAGAAGTGTAAGGAGATTTCCTTTTCTGTAAAGATTCAAAATGTTATTATAACTCTCCCAATATGTATAAAATATTTCTAGTCATTACCACTCAAAATCATGGCGAAGGATGGAGTCGAATGGAAGCAGAGAGTATGAAACAGTGATTTAAAATGAAGTGTCAGTGAAAGGACAAATACTTTTAGAAAAGGCACTACATAAAGCAGTAAATTTTAAAATTTTTTCTTAATTCCAATGCCTGTAATTCTAAAACACATTTTAAAGCCATCTAAATG
Organism: Cinnycerthia olivascens; assembly: GCA_035048155.1. NCBI lineage: Eukaryota > Metazoa > Chordata > Aves > Passeriformes > Certhiidae > Cinnycerthia > Cinnycerthia olivascens. The sequence continues at coordinate 97,813,243 of JAWWMU010000106.1, read as the reverse complement.
GTTTTTCTGGCTGCAGGAAAACCATTCTTTGGGCTCTGGAAGTCAGGAGGGGTCTAGGCCTTCAGAGCACGGATCAGCCCAGGGATTGGGAGCAAGTAAGGTCTTCACCTGCAGAAGGGCTGTGAAACACATTAAAAGTCAGCAGAAGGCATGGATTTCTGTCCCTGTGTAAAGAAGTTTGGTTTCAATACCATAAACTAATCAGAGGGGAATCTAGTTTTAAATCAGAGAAGATTTTGGCCCCCCAGAAAGCAGGAGGGTTTTTAGCTCCACTTTTTCTCAGGCTGCAGTGCAATGCCATTACCCATTCACGGTCTCTGCAAAATCACTGAAGCTTCACTAATTTGCATGTGCTGAGAATCTGGTCTGCATATTTGGGGTGCAGAAGGGAACAATGCAATTAACAGGTGCTTCTCTTTACAATGCAAGACCTCCATGCACAGTTAGTTAAATGAAAACCTCTTGCAATACCTGTGTTTTTCTTGTCAATTTAGGCTTGTCCCAAAACAGGTAGCATCCTTTTAAAGTTCTAACAGCCATTTCCTTAAAAAGTCCTTTTAATTTTTATATCCCTTATCCATGGCAAATAGCAAGTTCAGGACAAAGACAGAAATAATCCAGCAACATTTTTATGCTGAATTGCTTGCACTTGGCAGAGCTAATGAATTATACACCAGTTTCTAACTATAGAAGAGTCATCAGCTATTCTGGTGTGTATACAAATATGCATCTATATTTGTGTATGTGTACACAAACATCGCGTTTGCACAAGGTGTATACTTCATGTATATTTCTTCATCTCAGTTACCCTGTCTTATGAGTATAAAATCTGGAATCCACATTTTCTCACACTATTTCATAGGCATGAAATTTCTATTTTTCTCTTTGCTGGTTCTAATGGATTTCCAAAGAATTTTTTTTTTTAATATTTGGGAGGGTGTTTTTTTTCTATAGAACTGAAACTCTGAATTTTTATATATATTCACAAATAATTTTTATATACAAGATCACCTTTTCACATGACTCTGCTCTTGTGTAAGTAAATACTAGAAGTTTTATTGAAAATTCTTGAGCCTAATAATAAAATCAATCTATATTTGAAATTACCATATAATATAGGTGGCATTTGAAATACAAAGTGCTTGCTGACAGTGGGTATTTTGGCACAATTTTATGAAAGAATGCCTGAGGGATTGGGTTCTCTTTTTTATTATCCATACTTTCTATTTTTCCTTTCCTTATCGACTCATTCTATAATGCAAATCGATGATGACTATTTAGGGTAGATTTAGTAGAATTATTCTTAACAGCTACCTTATTTATACACTATTAGTTTAAAGGAAGAAGAAAATTAGGTAGGCTAAATATGGGAATATTTTCCAGTCCATTTACTTGTGAGTCTCCTCCCCAGGCTACTTCAATAAGGACAATGCCTATCTTCTTATTATGGCTATTGATTTCCTGGATTCTCTTACCATTTCCACTATTGATGCCAGTCTACTCTGAATAGCTGGACCAATCCCATTCTAACTGGAATTCCCTGAGAAAGCTACAATATGCCATTTTTATAAAGCATGAAGTAAGTATAGGAAATGGGTGAAATGTCTTGTAATTTCTTTTGCTTGAGGCTTGCTTTGAAATTTTTGTGGTTTTTATACTGTCTTGTGAACTTGGCTGGGTTTTGCTTATATCAATAAGTCATTACTCAGATGAACACCTACCATCGACAATAAACATCTTCCCTTAAGGCTGTAAGGAAGATAGATTTAAATAATAATAAAAGTTGCTATAGCTAATCATTGCTCCTAAATTTGTGTTATACCACAGTAAACTAGGATGCCATCAATCGACAGAGAAATCCCTAACAAAACATGGATTACCACCACTGTATTTTTTCAGACGTAACAAGTTTAATTTTCTCTTCATTTTAGCAGGAATCACTAGATTATTTCTAATACCTGCTATATCAATATTATTTATCCATTATCACATGTGGAAAGGTGTGAAAATGTGATAGAAAATCTTGTTATGGATTCCTAAAGAATGCCTTTTCTATCTTTAAAATTTAAAAATAGTATTCTGAAATGAAAACTTGTGAGAAGCACTTGGCAAGAAGGAATTTTCCTTTTTCCTTTTTTTTTTTAGGTAAGGAAGGATAAAAGAACTTCTGAAACCTTTTTAGATTTTAGGTCAATGATTCTGGTTTTGAAGAAAAAAAATTGAAATTCTCTTTGGAAGTTTAATTATACTAGCAAAATTAAACATGAGTGGAAATAAAAATTAAGGCTTTGATTAATCATAAATTGACTTTTTCTCTCCAGAAGTGTTTGCAAGTGGTTTCAGTTTGGATTTTAGATTTAGAGCACAGAACATTTTGGACTGTGAAAATATTCTAGGTTACAGAGAATAATTTGGTTACTTTACATCTTCTCCATGGAATCTTTAAGATCAGTGCACGTTAGGTTACTGCATGGTTGGGGCACCTCACTTTTCTCCATCTCTGGCATCACCAAATGTATGATATAGGACTTCTGCCAGCGTAGCCTAAACACCAGAAGTATAAATAATGCTTCTTACTGTTTGTTAGAGCCCGAGAAAGATGAGGAGTAAGGACTAATCATCTCCATGGCTTTGTTTTGGATCTTTTCATGGTCCTGCACACCAAATAGAGACAAAGTGCTTTTGCTGCTCACTATATTCTTTCAGAAAAAGATATCTGAAAAAGTCTGTTTGTAGCACAACCCAGCACATAAGGATGCTATTCCTTTCAGGGAAATGAACTGCCTAAAGTGAGCAGGATAAAGAGAGATTCAGTTATTCTACCAATGAAATATTGTAGGGCTATAAGAAACACGAGCATGTGAGTTAAGCAGTACATATATCTAGAGTGTCAACACACTTCCTTGTAACTAACCACACAGTTCAGAAAACCACAAGCTTTTCAATTAAGTTTCTGATGAAAACCATAATATTCTAAAGACATCACCTGGGTTCATCACACACAAACAACTGCATTCTAAGACAAAAAATCACACATTGAAGGCCATACAACATCCTCTGCATTCAAAAAGTCACACCAACAAAAGATATACAGAGAAAAGATTCTCTATATAAACATGAAAGGCTTTGAAAGTTATTGTTGCTGAAATAACTGCTAGTTACTTCAAATTCCTGGCTACCAAAGAAAATGACCCAAACAGCTTTTAATTTCTGTTAGATTGTTTTCAACTTTCAAAGAAAATACTATTTATCTGTAATTAAAAGCAATTGTGTTCGATTTTACAGAAGAAAATAAGAATACACACATATTACTGAACTGCATTTTCAAGATTTGACCTTTTTCAGCTGAGCAAAGTTTTACTGATGTATGAAATAGAAACAATTAAATAGACTATCAGATAAATGCTACTCATTAGTAACAGTATTTGAAATACTGGACTAGACTGATCAAGGAGAAAATTGTTATCTATCTGTATATTATCATTTTAGGCACTTTAAAAATACATGTTTGTTAAAACTAAGCATGAGATCAGTAACTATTGAGATTTTTAGATTTTTAAAAAATTATTCAGCTTGAAAATTTAAAGATGTAAAGAAGAAAGGCCTGGATAGAGAGTTGCACATACCACTCTCTTGCTTGTGATATCTTTTTCTCTTGTGCACTGAAGGTGATGATGTCCTACAGGAAAACTGGTCCATTGTTCAGTCAAGAGCATATCATAATATATACACACAGCAATGTGTAAGACTAAGTGACATTCTCAATTGCATTATTGGTTGTAAAAACTGTAATTTCTAAGGTGTTTTGTTGGAAAATGTGAAAATGCCGATTTGTTCTAACAGTATTGTTATCTATCCTCACTAACACCCGAATCTCTCAACTTTCACCGTTCTGTGGCACAGGCCTCCTTTACTTGACTCATGCATTGCAAGACCAGTAGATAAGGTGGCTTAATCCAACTCCTCTCCATTTTTATCTTTCAGTCAATTAGTAGTGTAGCAGTTTATTTTTTACCTGAGGGGAATCAGATTGGCAACATTGTAGCAACAAGTAATTTGATCCAACCAACTTCTGATGGTCCATATCCTGGAATACAGATGCATAGAATCATACAATATCCTGATTTGGAAGGGAGCCACTAAGATCATCAAACTTCTGGTCCTGTACAGGACACCCCAAGAGTCACACCATGGGCTTGGAAACGTTGTACAGACACTTAAGCTCTATCAAACTTGCTGCTTCCCTGGGGAGCCTGTTTCAGTGTCCAATCACTCTGTGGGTGAAGAACTTTTCCTAATATCCAAGCTAAACCTCCCGTGGTACAGCTTCAGGCCATTCCCTCAGATCCAGTTGTTGGTCAACACAGGAAAGAAATCAGTGCTTGCTGCTCCTCTTCCTCTCATGAGGAAGTTGTAACTGCAATGATCTCTCTCCCCAGTCTCCTCCAGGCTGAACGGACCAAGTGACCTCAGCTGTTCCTCACACGGCTTCCCCTCAAAGCCCTTCACCATACTCATAGCTCTCCTTTGAATGCTCTCTAATAGTTTTATGCCTTTTTTATATTGTGGCATCAAAGCTGCCCCCAGCACAGGAGGTGAGGCTGCCCCAGCTCAGAGCAGAGCAGGACAATCCCCTCCCTTGCCCTGCTGGCCATGCTGGGCCTGATGCCCCCCAGGACAGGGCTGGCCCTCCTGGCTGCCAGGGCACTGCTAGCTCAGGTTCAACTTGCCATCAACCAGGACCTCCAGGTCCCTTTCTGTGGTACTGCTTCCCAGAATCTCATTTTCCAGTCTGCATATACATCCCAGGTGCAGAATTGGGCACTCATCTTTGTTAAACAGCATATTGCTGGTGATTGCCCAGGCCTCTGATTTATCAAGGTCTCCCTGCAGAGTCTGCTTGACTTCAAGGTAGTGAACAGCTTCTCCAGTTTGATATCATCAGAGTACAGAAAGGTGAGTCATTACCCTCCAGTTATGTATCTTATATGAGCCAGAAAAGCAACTGCTGCTGTGGCATGAACCTGTTAAATTACACCTAAATTAGTACTGCAACTAAATAGCTACCAATGTGAGACACAAACCCTTCTGATGAAATGGTGATGAAATAGTTACTATTAGGGATTTGTCATGACATTTTGTCCTACCCTCTATGGTTCATTTTTATAGGGTAAAAAATAGAATCTCAAACCTCCCTCCTCTCCCACCTCCCTCAGTTTCTCAAAGAGTTTTTGGAGGAGATAAATTTAGGCCAGAATTTGTTTGTTTTTTTTTTGTTTTTTTTACATGTTTGGATAACAGAATTCAATAGACACAAGAAAGGTATGGCATAAAAAATGATGTTTGCAGACTAAATACTTGAGAGAGAAGGATATAAACTATTTATATTATTTCTGTTTTCAGTTTCAATATTTAGAAAGAAGACTGTTTTTCCTATTCCCTTTTCACAAAGGGACCTATGGAAAGTTTGTTTTCACCTAATTTGAGCATAAAGTAAATCACTGAAGGTCAATTGCTGCAGTTTGATATTCATTTTTCAATATTAGAAACATAACTTTTGAAAGGACAATTGCAACCTACTGGCACTCACAAAATGACAGTGAGTCCAGAAAGCTCTTGGGGTCTAATCTTGAATTTCTGAAGTCATAGCTCCTACTAATGTTTATGCTGCAAGATAGACAATCTTGATACAACTTTCATTGGAAAAAGCTGATATTTACAGGCATCACTTATATTTAAACCAGGGGAGATGTATTTATTTTCTTGCAATGCCTGTGTGCATGACCAAATTTCAATAATAATGTACTTTTTAGATGTTTCTGATTTGATAGTTTAAATACTTTAAATATGAACTCATGTGATAAATATGTTAATTTAAAAAAAAAATCTTTCTTTTAAAACATGGTTATGATTAAAAAAGAAGACCTTTTGAAAAGATAGTTTAACTGTTTTTACCACAGTGCAGACATAAAAACTAGAAATGTCTTACAGCTATTTTACAGTAAGTTTGGCCAAAGCAATTTATGAGAAGACCAGTGAAAATCACATTATTGCAGGTTCTATGAAAAATGAAACCACTGGATCTGCTTCATATTTTTTATACTTTCCACACAAAGAAAATATATAGTGATTTTTTTTCCACTCTCCTCAAGCAAAAAATAGTCACTGCTGTGAAAATGCCAACTGTTCTCTGCAAAAGTAATGACTTTTCACATGGAGAAGAAAAGTAAAAATAAGTGATTCTTCCAGCAGGGCACTGGAAACATTATGTTAAGTTCTATACAATTTTGTCCAGAAGTGAATATACTTAAAAAAGGGAATTCATTGAAATATTATGCATTACACAGATTTACGTGTTATTCTGAATAGAACCCAAGAAATTGCTGTTATTAGCCTTATTTCTAAGTTTATGGTGTAGTCATTAAAGATAATGGCTGAAACACAGTAATGAAGAGATCTGCAGATCCTGCACTCTTGATGAAAATTATTTGCTAGTTTTATTTTTTCTTGTAGTCATTTATTTGATTTTCTCCTCAAGCCCCATCCCTGAAATACAGGTATAGGCTATCTTGGGATGATAGAGAAGTCATTTGTTGACTGCTTTTTCTTCTAACTACTTCTGCAAGACTGGGGCTTTCATTAAACAAACAGTAAGAAAATAAAGGAAAAACTGCTGAGGTACTTTCCAAGAAGCTTTTCTTGCAGTTGCCACAGAGATGCTGCACAAACATAAATGAGACTTTTATTGAGAGGGTGGATGGTTTATACGATTGCAGATGGGAAAAGAAGTTCATTGTATTAGAGGTTAATTTTGACATGGTCATTTTATAATGGAACTCTGTACAGATGGAATTAAAACAAGTTGCAGACATGGCAAAAAATACCATCCATTTTGTAAATCAAAGACAAGCATTAAGATTTGGAAACTACCTTTAAAAAGCTTCAAAAAGTAATCAACCTTGCAAAGAAAGGACTGTAGGAAATAACTCCCAATTTAAACAGTTTAGTCCTGAATTACAGATACATGCCTTACACCAGAAGTTCTCAGCCCATGGTTCATGCTGAGCCATGCTGTTTTGTCCAGCCTAATCTCCTTCGAAAAAGAAAGGAAAAAAAGTAAACAAACTAAGAACAACAACAACAACCCCTCTCCCCCTGCCCCAAACTTTGCTCTCTTGTTAGTGTGTAAAAACAATACGGCATAAGAAGAAACAGATTCCAGAATGCCAGGCTAGTGCAGAAATAATGTTATCCTCAGCTTTAAATTTTTTTCAAAGATGTCTCAATTTCTTCATGCTCTTTTATTAGTCATTTTTCCCTTAGACAACATTGTGTTATAGTTAGCTGCCAGAAAACTGTTAAAAGCAACAAATGTGTCAAAACCAGAGAACACCAGAAATAATACTTTCTTCTCTCTGTCTTCTTGCTTTCACTTTTTAACCATTCAGAGTGGTGCCTTGATTAAATCTTATTTAGTAATGCTCTATATTCCTTTTAAACTCTCTATACTTCCACTCAGAGCTGTTTCCTTCTGTCTTTATTCTGACATTGTTCAGAAACCACAGAAGTTGGGACTATTTGAGGCCAGGACTTGCTACCAAGTCTTCCTTCTCCGAGCCCACATTCCTATTTATTAGTACATGTAAAATGAATTTATGCCTACTGCAGCAAAACTTGCTAAGTGATCTGGATAAGACCTTTTAAAGAAGCAGGTCAGGGTCTTTTCTACCCCATGTTTCTTGAATAAATATAAATTAAAAATCTAGATGGTCAAGGTGAAATAATTAAAATTGAAAAAATATTTTTTGTAATTAATGAAATTATTTGGGGTATTTCTTAGAACAAGACCACAACCTTTCCAGCCACTTTATCTCCTAGAAAACTATCACAAAATGCTGTCATTTTTTATTAGCTTTTCTTCATATGATTGCAATATAAAAATATTCACCTTATATCACCTTAGTAAAATGTGTTCTTGATCTAAATAACTTTTTTATTTTTGCTATGCAACTAGAGAATCTTATTTCTGATTTTACTTTCTGATATACTTTGAGGAATGAAATCTTTCTGGAAGCTAAGAAAAAAACAGACATAGTCCTTCTAATAATAAAAATTTATTCATGTTACAAACAGTAGAAAATCCTTCATTTCAGCTGATTACCGAAGGGGGAGAACTCTATTTTAATTTTCCTGCATGTGGACTCTAGAGTTTACCCATTTTTCTCTCCTGGGGAAATAAAATTAGGAAAAAAACCCAAAACAAACAAACAAACAAACAAACAAAAAATAACCCCCACCCCAAAAAAAAAAAATAAAAAAAACAGGAAAATCTGCCTCGGTAGGATTCATCATATTGCTTCCTAAACTAGGAACCCATAAGATATCCTTCTCACCACAGTTGAATATCCCCTGGAGTACTTAAGTCTAATGCAAAATAACTAAAGCAGAGACTGCACCTGTGGCACCCTGACCTGTGTGACCTGTTTCTGGGATGTATTTAGGAAGAGGAAGGAAGGTATTCAAAATATGTCTAGGGAAGATTTGCCAGCTGACCTGGTTTGTGCAACAGTCTTGTTCTATCTAAACCTTCTCCTCCTTTGTTATTTTTGCCTTTCTACATCAAAACACAAGATCCACAGGGCTACAATGCTAAATAGAAAGATTTTGCAGGATGAGCTTTGGAGTGAATGAATCCCTAAATTCTTCCTCTCTCTTGCTTGAAAATAATATTTATAGGAAAATGGTTGTACTTTTGTAAATGTGGAACTACCTGTCATGGATAAATAATATTTGAATGACAGATTGAACATCAAGAAAACAGATAAACAAGGGTTAGAAATGAGCTCGAAGAATAAATTTGTTCTAACATGGAACAAGTTGAACCTTGGAAGTCTAAACAGTCACTTAAATTTGACACTATCATGCTCTTCCTTTGACAGTAATAGCTGCAAATAAATACCATGGTATACCATATAATAATGCAATGTATTATCTCAAAAAGTTAAATACATAATTAGAGAACATGCACAGCATGCAGATGATGACATATAGCATAGAAAATATGTTTAAAAATATGTTTCATAGAACTTATACATTCATGTTAACACCAGTTAATATGTGGTGTTATTCAGCATTAAAAAAAATTCTTCTTCAACGAGGATTTCAAATTGTGCAATCTCATGACTGAGGTAAAAAAAATAAATAATAATAATAATAAAAAAAAATCAGTGTGTCTTGCTATAATTAAAGAAAGCATTGTCCTGGCTCTAACTGGAGTCTCTGTGTGCTCGAATTACAACAGGTCTGCATATCTCAGAGATAGCTTTTTATTTCTTGGGCTATTTCAACTAAAGTGGCAACTTTAAAAATAAAATTTTTGCTAGCTGAAGACAAGAATCACTGCCTCATATTGATACCATTATTGAGTAATAATATGAATGATATTATTGAATGTAAACCATACTGTGTTACACAATTGAAAAATTTCAGAATGGATTCTCTTAACTGTCAGAATTCCAAAACCTCAATGCAAACAGGAAAAGGACAATTGGTCAAATACCTCTACAATTACAGGAAACATTTCATCTCTCATGTTCAATGGTAGTTTGATAAAAGTCATCTTAAATTAACAATACTATATGTGTATACATATAAAATAGCAAGTCTGTGTGATTGGATAATATTCACTGAAGGGAGAAATAGATGATAGCTTTATTACACTTACTAGAAAATCATCTAAGTAGAAAATTATCTTATGTAACTATGTTTTAAATTAAAGTAAATGAGAATTATAGGATTACTTTTGCTTACGTTTGTTTTGAAATACTCTATTTAATCTATTTATATATAAATTATTCTCTAGTTTTTATGTGAAAAAGTATATAAAAACAATCACAATTTCTTTTAAAGTCTTTTATGAACTGCTATTTTTTTCCTGCACATAAATGAAATTCTAGGATCATGAAGACAGTTAAGTGGCTGGAGTGTCTGACGTATGAGGTGAGGCTGAGAGCTGGAATTGTGCAGCCTGGTGAAAAGAGGGCTCAGGGGAGGACAGTGTGTTTAAATTCTTGATGGGAGGGAGTGAAGAAGACATTTCAATAGTGCCCAGTGAAAGGACAAGTGACGTGGTGCCGGAGCTGGCTAGCTCCCTCAAGGCACCAATGCCAAGAGTGGGACACCTTTGGAGCGACATGACCAGAGATGCAGCTTAGAACGATTGCTCTACAGCACTTATTTGATTGTCAGGTGTTTGGTGGAGAAAAAAAATGAGGAGAAGGTCTACTGTATGGCTTACAAAAGACTTATTCCAGTGAAGAGTTCAGGGACAAACGACAATTCTCAAGGGTACAAAACTTCAACCAATAGGGTAAGAGAAGGGGAGGAGTACAAGGTGGGGTTTCACTTTACAATAATCAATGAGGGACTACAAGGGAGATGAACAGGTCACATGGGCCAATGGGACATCGAGGATTAAGGGATTTCCGAAAGGGAGGTACAAGCAGAGGGTTGGCATAATGGAGAATTGACATCTAGGGAAGGAACTTTCTGGAATAAGGGGTAGGCACAGGGACAGATTGACAACCAGAATAGGAGGAACAAAGAACATTCTAGAGGTAGGAGGGGACAACTTAGGTTAAGCCATTACCATGGGGGGGAATAGAACAAACCATTAACATAAAACACACTGCAACAGACAAGGGACAGTAAACACAAACATAAATACATGAAATGCCTTCTGAGCTCTTTCCTGTGAGAGTTGTCAAACACTGGAGCATGTTGACCAGAGAGGCTGCTGAGTCTCCATCCTTGTGATGTTCAAACCCAAACTGGACACACTGCTGAGCAACTTGCTGTAGTTTACCCTTCTGAGCAGAGGACTGGACTAGAAAACCTCCAAAGACTTCTTCCAGCTCCAATTATTCTACATTTAAATTACTCTACATAACGGCACATGTGTTTTTGTCCACTCAACAGAAAGCACACGCAAAAAACTCACAATCCAAATGGTATCTTTTCTGAGATGCCAAAATAGGGCAAATTTTTCAGGTAGAGTTTTTACTTGAGGATGTATAAAATAAATTAGTTTTCACTTATTGTCTAGGTTATTAAAGGTTTTAGTTAAAAAGTAGACACTGACCTTGAACACCTTTTTACTTTGCATAGAGACTCCACAGTCTCTACAATAATGTAATATTTTTATTGTCTTCTTTGGAAATATTTTTTCTTTATGTCTAAACATAATTTCCATTACTGCAACTTGTATATTACCATTTAGTCTTCCAGTGTGTCCCTCCAGGAATAGTCTGGCTCCCGATACATTACAAACTATCAAAATTATCGGCAACTTAACAGCAGGGTAAACTCCAACTCATGGCACAGGTGTCCATCAAAAGAGGTTGAGTGGTGGTGGCAAAATAAGTTATTATCAAATAACCAGGTGATTATTAGAGCAATCTCTCAGCCTGTTCCAACTACCAAGCAATAAAGGACTTAATCCAAACTCAACCTTTGAACAGTGGTATGTGAATGATGAATTAGGAAATAAGCTATGTTAGTCCAAACCTCTTTCACTGTTCCTCAGATTTATTATGGTTAGTGAAAGTGATAAGATGTGAGAGTTTTGAATGGAATGAATTCAAACAATTATGAGTGGCAGAGGGACAAAAAGTTAGGTTCAAATTCTTAGCTTCATCTGATGATATGTGAGAAGAATAAATTACAGGACTTAAAATCTGAGACTGAATTTACTGAAGTAAGAAATTAAACATGAATGGTTTGACTTGTGAGTTCACTATGCCCATTAGGGTCAAGAAGTCACAGAGATAGCTCTATGCTGGAACATGACCATATTCTTGCTATTTAGCAACTGTAGAATTTAATAAAAAGGATCTACAAAAAGGAAAGATGGACATTCTAGGTGAGAATTGATCAGTATTACACAGCGGGAGCAAACAAAAAAATCAGCTGAGTTTAGAGAATATATTTGCAGAACTGCATGCTGAGATAAGCATATGTCCATCAGCAAGAAGATAAGCAGACTTGTTTTTCATCAAAGCCCCCCAGATTCATACAGTTTTGTAGGACCAATGTAGTATCACTGCAGCTTGCATATTGTGCACAAATACAAATGCATGGATATGCACACACGCAGATTTATGAGAGCGCACCTCCAAGTACATGGCAGAGAAATAAAAGGTGTTTGCTGTTCTTCCTGATACTTAACTTCCACCAATTCTGCACAGACAGCCTATTGAGAGTCTTGGTGGAAAAATAATTCTTGTTCTCATCACTAGGTTTCACTCTTTTCCAGTAGTCCACAGCCTCTAAGGTCTGGAAAAATCAGTGCCAACCTGCTTTTCATTGCAAAGATCTAGTGGTGAGCTAGGAATCTTTTCCTTGACTACAGCAAAGCACAGACCCTCTACAGGGAAAGCATTTATTGTGCAACATGCTATACAGGGGCAAGATGGTTTTCAGAACACTGAGAGCACTTGTGGAAATAATTTTGCTATTACTACACAGATTTAAATCCTTTTATTTAAAGGAATTCTGGGGCAGAAAGAAAACAGGATTCAGATTCAGATTAGGAAAAAATTTTCTCAATAGTGCCACTCTGTTCGCGTCAGAAAAAAGGATTCTGGACTCACAGAGACAGTCCTGTCAGCTGCTTACACCAATAACTTCTGAGAATGCTAGGAGAAAACATCATTTGAATGTTCACCAGGAACAAACAGCATCACAGAATCATGCAGGTCTGGCTTTCAGATAGAGCAAATCATGGCAGATCTCAAACTGTATCTTCTGTTCCAGATAAAATCATAAAAGCATCAAGGTCAGAGGAGACATCTAAGATCACCAAAATCAAGCTGGTGAAATTTCCAGCTGAGAGAGCTGGGTATCCTGAAGACAAATGGGTTTCATATTGAAGGCTGAGGCAAAGAAGGCATTAAGCACGTCTGTTTTTTCCCCAATCCCTGTAACTACCACTACATTCTGCGTTCAACAAATCATGGAAATAGTCCTTGACCCTGCTTTTGTTGCCAGTGTATTCATAGAAACTTTAGTTTTTATCTTTAACTGTGGAGACCTAATCAAGTTAGAGTTGGGTTTTAGCCTTTCTAATTTTCTGCCTACATGAGCTTGTGACATCCGTATAGTCCTCCCAAGTTACCTGACCCTTCTCCCAGAGATAATAGCTTCCCTTTTTTCCCCTAAGTTCTTGCAGGAGCTCTTTGTTTTACCAGGCCAGTCTTTTTGTCTGACAACTTGTCTCTCTATATGTGGGGAGAGCTTGCTTCTGAATACTTAGTAATTCCTTTTTAAAGCACATTCAGCTTTCCTGGATTCCTTCACCTTTGAGGATTGACTCCAAAGAGAGTCTGTCAATCAATACTCTAAACAAGCTGAAGTCTGTGTGCCGTAAGTCCAAGGTGGAGTTTCTGCTGGTGCCTGTCCTACTTCTCTCAGTATAGAAAACATTAACATTTCCTGGTCACTGTACCCAAGACAGCTATTGACCACCACATCACCGACTCACCCTTTTTTATTCACAGTGAACAGGTCTAGCAGGGCACCTCCTCTGGTAGGCTCTTTCACCAATTGTGCTAGGATGTTTTCTTCCATGCACTTCAGGAAACTCTTGGAATCCTTTCTGTCTGTTGTGTGGCCTTTCCAGCAGGCATCTGGCTCAGTTCAGCTCATTTCTTTTTTCTTTTTGTCTTGCAGACCTAATTCATACTGTACCACAAATTCCTGTATGATTTTTTTCTTGAACTTTTTGAGATGATGCATTATTTCAAACTCTGATTTTTCAAACTTCTATTGATTTGTAGTATTTTATTTTTTCAGCCCAAGTCTCATCTAATGCAAAGCATCATGCTCCATTAATGTCAGTTAAAACATACTGATTTGCATCAGTATATCATCAAGTCAATAACATTTACCTGAAATTTATTTTCATAATGCTTGTGTTGACAAAATCTGTGTATTAGCACCACAACAGCAAGTATATGAGAAAAAATATATAGTTCCGAAGATAAATGTGATGTGAGACAGAATGAAAATTAGTCGGTCTTTGCTGAAGGAGGTTAAAAACTAGTGAGAGTGCAAAATGTCAGCCTGAATAACTATTTCCAACCCAGTATGAATTTCAAGACACATCAATTGAAATGAGAGAGAAACTAACTTCCGACAGATGTTAGCAACACTATTTTTCACTTAGCATGTAATAAACATATGGAATGGCCTATCAGGCACTATTGCTGAGGCAAAACAAAAGGATCGTTCAAGAAGCAATCAGATGCAGTTCTACAGAAATTGAATACTTAACACAGGATGAGCCCTGATGGGCTAATACTCCTGATGGCTAAACCTTTACAACTAAAAAAATTTTATGCTCTTATATTCATTCAAATGTAAATATCACTTCAGTAAAATCTATTTGCTTTTTTGGCTTGATGGAGATACTGTTTAATTTCCTTTTTTTTTTTTTTTACTACAAAAAAAAAGCAACTACTGTTTTGCCATTTCAGCATAAGAAAAGTAATGTCTGCAACATAGTCTTCCCCTCTCCTTTACCTGACACATAACTGACTTACAGAAGCAAAAGAGATCTGAGATGGCAGCAACTGAGTTGCATTTTTATATGGCATAATATGTTCAGATACTTGAACAAAGGCTAGCTGTCTCAGAGAAAGTCACCCAAAGCAGCTTAGGTCAGAAATTCTGCTTCTGAATACTGCCCTTCAAATTAAAAGATGGAACACCTCCTCATGCTTCCTATATCTTTCCAAAATCACCTGTTTTCATATCAGCTTCTGAGGAGCAAGCAAAGCAGCTTATCTGTGTGCTTCCAACTGTACCATATGGAGACTTGCTGGTTTCTCAGCTGAATTATTCATCATGTTAGTGTTCCTGAAGTAGACTCAGGGTCCATTATTTCACTGATTTTTTCTTGCCTTAATGTAGATTGGCATCAGATAATATCTTTTGTCTTAGTTTTGCTGCATGCTCTCTGTCAGAAACAAAAATACCCAAATATCTACCCAAATACATTATTACTACTTCATATCCATTCACGATAGGCAGGATAGGTAGATACCTCATGCTATTTCTTGAGTGAATGATGGACTCTTCATGGATTAAAAGATTAATGTAATGCCATTTTGGAAATTATAAGTGTCTTGAAATACAAGAAATGTTTTGATCCTGAAAAC
Organism: Cinnycerthia olivascens; assembly: GCA_035048155.1. Classification (NCBI taxonomy): domain Eukaryota; kingdom Metazoa; phylum Chordata; class Aves; order Passeriformes; family Certhiidae; genus Cinnycerthia; species Cinnycerthia olivascens. The sequence continues at coordinate 97,798,025 of JAWWMU010000106.1, read as the reverse complement.
ATGAGCAGATGGATAATGAAATGAAAACAGAACAAAAGAGCTGGCCAAACTCCTGTCACAACAAAAGGTCGGAAGAACATAACAGTAAATTTCAGAAATCACATTTACATTTGTGTTCTTGGTTAAAAAAAAACCCAGACCAGTCCACCTTCTGCCCAGCATGGTCCAAATTGTAAGTTACTCTAATTAATTTGTTTAACAACTTGTTTGTACTCAGCAAAAAGGAAAACCTTAGCACAAAGACCACATTTTCTCTCACTGAAAGCATACAGTTTTCCCAAAAATTTCTACTGTCTAATCAGAATCAAAATGATTTCTCTCATTTCAAAAAACATCTAATTTTTATCACAATTTATTTTGAAAGATATATTATTTTAAAAGAGGTTCTTATACTGAATGTGCTCTTCATAAAAAAGGTTTAGGTAAAATTTATTGACAGGTGAAATATCCACAGAGGGTGGAGAACAGTACACGTAATAGTTTTGTCCTTGGATTCAAGAACTAACAACCTAGTTTTCATAATAGAAAAGTAGTAAAAAAACAGTGAAGTGGTTTTCTAATGAATATGTGCTGTATTTTATTTCCTTGTATAATGAAGAAAATATGTTTTGATATGAGCTCTTGTTCGCTTTTCTATTTGTCTTTCCCATTTCTATTTCCCCACTCTCAACAATACTATTTCTAGTGTATAATAATGAGAATATGGCTTCAAAATACTAAAGTAAAAGCAGAGACTTGAAATAGGTGTTAATTTCAGTAACATTTTCTCTTCCATGGGCTAAATAATAAAGAAATTTAAAAAATCAAATAATATAAATCTTCAATTATTTTATGGCATGAGAAGATCACCAGATGATTTAAAAAGACTTCCCCATGTTCTACTACTTCACACTAGGCATATGACAGAATGGGAGGCTAGGACTGATTAAATAACATTTCTCTTTCATGTATTTGCCCATTACTTAAACAGCAGCATTTTCTGTGGCAGAACTGTATCCCCTGTGTTCTTAGCCTCATTGGCTGTAAAGGAGATCATAAAATTGTAGCTTGAATATGGTCAGAAAGTAATATAAAAACCCTGAAGCTTTTCTTAGTGGAGTTTTATGGCTTGTGAGATTCTACTTTGAAGGTAAGAGACTGCTTTGCTGTGGGTTTAGAAATTCTGGTGTTGGTTTGTTTTAGGATGCTCTCATAACCCTTAAATGTTTACATCCTACCTTTGTAAGCATGTATTTATAATGTAAAAAAATACTAAGAGAAAGTGTCTATAACAGAAAAATGTTTAATTTCATTAAAAAAAGGGAGAAAATCCTGTTCCAGTCTTTTGTTCTTTTCAGAGAAACACTACAAGAACATGTAGTTATAGGACAAAGGAGAATGGCTTCAAATTGAAAGAGGTAGGTTTAGATTACATATTAGGAAGAAATTCTTTGCTGTCAAGGTGGTGAGTTGCTGGAACAATTTTCCTAGAGATGCTGTGGATACCCCATCCCTGGAAATGTTTAAGGCCAGGCTGGATGGGGCTCTGAGGACCCTGATCTAGTGAAGAGTGATCCTGTCCAAGGCATATAGGTTGGAATGATGATCTTTAGGGCCCCTTTGAACCCAAGCCATCCTATGATTCTTTGATTTTATAATTTGGTGAGAAAGAGATGAATAATTATGCTACCTTTGTAAAAATGGAAAATCATTAAAAAAAATATTTTTTAAAAACTCCATTCTACAGTTTCCCAGTAAAAAGTAGCATTGAGAAAACAATGTTCTTAGACATTCTTTTTAGTAATATGTGACTGACACTGTAAGTAGAATTCAGAATTAACATCTCTGTGAACCCTGCTAGAAAGTGATAGAAGAAAACTTGTTTACTTTAATCAATGACCTTAGGAACATCTGTTAAGGTAAGACAGGTAGAGAAATGTTATTTGCTGAGGAAATAAGAACAGGAAAGGGAGGAAATTTCTGTGGGTATAGATGTCAAAAAACAGGTCAGAGTCCTGATTTCCATTGCATTGTTCTAAGTATGCCATAGCCTTTGAACAAAAGGTCATTTAACGAAACACTCAACATTTTGTACTACAGAAAACTACTTCGATCATATTGTCCTACTTTCAGCCTCTCTTCCAGGAGGTAACATCTCCCTTGTTGGAAAACCCATGCCAACATACACTTTAACAAATGTTATTGTGCTTGCGTTTTCACTTTTGGCAATGTTTTGAGATAAATATTAAAGTTAGCTGCCAGTGAAGAAAAATACGTTTCTTCTGGGGGTTGTAAAATACAAATTTTTGAGTACCGAAATACATGTTGACCATTGTGCAATTCTCTACATCTGTGCTAATGTGCATTATTTGCTTACTTTTCTAAGTATGTGGGCTATGAGCACAGTTCAGCAAGACTGTGATGAACACAACAAAGATACCTTAGTGCAAGCCCTTCTGTATTATAATAAAGTCTTAGAAAATATGCTCATTTTTAATTGTTTCATTTCTGAGATAATGTCTGCCCAAGGCAAGAGAGAATTGAGTATGTATTTCTCTGGTGTGCAAAACCATTTATTCAAAATACATGCAAATTAACCAAACATTCTCATAAACAGCAGTGCTGAGCTGATAGTTAATGACAGTAAAAGCTGATAACTTAATGGTGAAAAAAAATACCATGACTAATTAATAGACTTTAAAACTTTCAGGAGAGCTGGATGTCTCACAAAAAATTCTAAAGTCTTACAAAACCATTTCTTAGGCTTCAGAAGTGCTATTTTTTTATTTCACAAGGCAGGAAAGAGTCCTGACAAAAAGGACACGCAACTGGTTATGACAGTTACCTAATGCATTTTATCTCTTGTACAGGAGTTCCTGCTTCCAGGAGAATATATTTGAATGATCTGCTTGTGTGACAAAAATTTCTTGACCCAATAACAGACCAGAATCTCCTAGGGAAATTGGTTATGCTCATGCAGATACAACATAGAAGAGCAAGCAATACTATTACAATCAAATGGATGGGAAAATCACATCAGTGTAGTTTGATGGCATCGTGAGTTGACCTTGGCTGGACATCAGACAGCCACAGAGCTGCTGTATTACTCCCCTCTTGAACAGGATGGGGTGGGGAGAAAACAAGATGGGAACAGCTTGTGGATCAAGATAAAGGCAGTTTTGTAAAACAAAAGCAAAGTCCCTGCAAAAGACCAAAGAAAACCAAACGATCTTGTTTTCTACTTCTTAGCTGCAGATGAGGTCCAGCCACATCCCAGGATGTTGAGTTTCAGTCTATGTAGCAGTTGCTCTTGACAACAAACATCCTAAATAATAAATGCCAATCCTACTTCCTCCTTCTTCCACTTAGCTTTTGTTGCTGAGCAGGAGCCATATGGTATGGAATGTCCCTTTGATCAATTTAAGTCAGCTGTCCTGGCCCTGTCCCCTTCAAAGATCTTGCCCAGCCCCAGCCTCCTGGTGTGTGTATGTGTGATGTTGGAGAGTCAGTGCTGATGGTGTTCCAGCACTGCTTGACAGTAGCCAGAATATTGGTGTCTTATCAACATCCTTCCAGCTACCAGTACAAAGCACAGCACTGTAGGGGCTGCGATGGGGAAAATTAATTCCACCTCAGCCAGACCCAATATGGATGCACAAATGTGTTTAGTGAGAGAAAAGTGATAGGAGATCAGTGGTTCTTAAGAAATGAGAAATCCATAATTATTGGTGATAGAGTCTCTTTTGAAGGGACAGCATATGTCTTTCAACAGATTTTATTCTATAAAATAGAAAAATCATTGTGGAAAATTATCTAAGGTGACTAATTCTGCAGTCACTATTATCTTTCCCCTCTTTGCTAGGAGAAAGTCCAGGGCATACTTGTTATTTATCTGCTTTCTTAGTTACATGAATGAAATAATATTATGTGTGATCTTTAATCTTAAAAAAGCAGAGATCTCACTGCTGTCAAATCACAGTAAAGTGTTTACTTAGCAGAGCCAACAGGCTGTCCAAATAGGTTAAAAATTAACAGGCTTGGAGAAACACTAAAAGATGAAGTGCTACCAGAAAGAAACTGTTGAGTGGAAAGTGGTAGTTTTGCACAGGAGTAAATAAGGTCTAAAGAAAATAACAAACAAAATATCAGTGCAGCTTCACAACAGCCTACACCTTCCCGTCGCTCCTGTAAGATCGCAGCAGGGAACAGAGTGCTCCAAAAATTTTGAGCTGAAATAGCTTCTGCTCAATCAATTCATACAGGTCTTGCCTCTTATTTTAATTTAGTGGAGGTGAGTGAGCTGAAGAGGTTTTAACACACTGAATGATAATTAGCAAGGGATGACTCTCAAAAGGTTTGGAGTTTCATTGCTTGGAACTTATCAGGCTCTATTTAGTCGTGGTTTCTCAACTAAAAGGCCCAGGAGAACAAGTTTCTGCAAAGATTTCTTATGCTTCCTGGTTCACCTAGATAGAAAATATCACAAAACCCCTACTTTTCTTACTTTAGTTGAAACACTACAAGGAAGATTATTGATAGTAGTCATTAAAAGGGACAGGTGTTTTTTCTGGCTGTTGTAACAGCTGGCAGCATAATTCAATCCGATTAATATGTAAGGATTCACATATGGGTGGATATTTTATAGATGGCTGGAACAAGTGACAACATTTAACAAATTACCTAAAATAGGTCTCAGGGTGTTTCTGTTTTTAGCCCTGAAAAAACTGAGGGTCCTATAAGCTTATCTGTGTTTGGAGGTTGGCTTTCATGCATGTTCATGTTTGCTGTATTTCTTTATAAGCAAGTGGTACTTTTGAATTTTGTGATTCTTTCATACCAGTATCAAAAAGCCCTCATTATTTTCTAGTTAAAATATTCTCGAAGTTTGAAACTGTCAAAAACCATAGCAAAACAAAGAAATCAGTAACAGCATCCTATTTGCAGTAAAAGACCAAATATTTGTTTTAAAGTATGATCAAAATTATTTTTTCAGAATCACATAGAATGAAAAATTATAACATATATAATATATATTGTTCTTAGAAAGACCAATCAAAAGATTTCTTAAATTAAAGCAGAGAATCTCTTGAATGAGTAACGTGAAAGGTATTTCAATGAGAGACAATGGAAGAACAATCAAAGCCAATATATTGTCTATCATGTGTTTTTGTGAAAAAACAGTAGAAAGCTTTCTTCAGAGGATTTTCTAAATTTGAGAAACTTACTATATCACACCTACTTTTGTTCTAATGCCCATAAAACATTGCACTAATATGTACTTCCATGTCATAGCCATTGCTCTATGAGTGCTCAGTCATGAAACAGAATAAGCATATTTTCCTTTGCCTTGACTTTCCACACATAAGCATTGTTTTAATCTTTAAAACTTCTGCACTCCTGGGGTCTGAGGTTTGCAGATTTTTAAGCCTTTCCTCTAGGATACTACAAACACACTTGAAAAAGTGACATGTACTATATGTGGGGAAGCATAAGTTATACCTTGCACCCCTGAGAGTGAAAAGCAGCTGCTGTAGGCAAATATTTATATGCACCTGAGCAGCTTCTCAATTAAGGACCTCTCCAAGTGAAGTGTGAGGCTTGGCTAAGCACTCTCAACACAAATCCAGCTTTTTTTACTTTTGACTGGATTTACTTCTCCAGCTGTAGAATACACTGTTTGGTTATAAATGTTAGCCATTAACTATAGCACTTAGCACAAGGAAGATTGCACTCATATAGCAATATAAAAGAGAAAGTACTGCACCTCTCTTATGTGGCATCTCCACGAGCCATTAAGAGCAGAGAGGAATTCTGCATTTAACCTCAAGGACACAGAAATTGCTTGATTTGTGTCTGAACCTTCACTACCTCTGAACTCTTATTGGTTTATGCCATGTAGTATCAAAATAAATAGACATTGTTCTACCATAAGAGATTTTGAACTTAGCCTGTACTAAAAAAAAACTAATTTCAAATTCAGGCAAGCTGTAATGTGAAACAAGATGAAAGCCATATATTTTCCCTTACTTGACCAGTTCAGTGTTTTCTAAGTGCCACCTCCCCAGTTAATTAATTTCTTATAATGTATTATATTTCTTATAATGTAGCTTTTGATTAATCCTCCCCAGGGAGGATTGACTAAGTCTGTTAATGTATCTCTTTATGGCCATATTTTGGGAATATAAATTGTAAAAATCAACATAAAAAAAATAAAATCTGAATTTTACAGAATTCTTTTGCCTGGCAGACAAGGTGTTTCATCACAAAGATCATATACAGATGCTGCAGAGGCAGAGTTCCTATTAATGAGCTAAACTGAAAAATAAATCACACAAACCTGGAGCAGCAAATATTGGGACAAAAAAAAAATTTGCTTTGAAAGACTAGAATATTTAGTTACATTCACTATGGACGTTTCTCCTTTTTAATTTTTTTAAAGAAAATATAGATAAATTAATTTACAATTAAAACATCCATTAATTAGAAAATCTTTAAAATAAACTACAGAACTTTCTGAAGCTTTTTTCATTATTACTTTAACAAGCATAGAAAAAAAAGTACCAGTAATTAATAAATATTTTGGAGGATCAGTTTCACAATTTGTTGTATAATAAACATGCAGTCAAAAATGTCAGTTCTACCTAAAAAATACTTTGTTGTTAAGATTGCTTCACACTGACAGATGTGCCAAGAGTAAACTGAAAGGCAGAACACTGAATTTTGCACAATATAACTCCAGATTCTTTACCCTGTCTCCCAGGTACAGCTGAGGCCTCTGTGAGAAATCCTGGGTCTGCTCACAAACTTGGCATAAAAACAGGCGCTCCAATTATATCTACAAGCTTATATTTCAAATTTAACACTGACATATCCAACGTTTATAATTATCTTACAACTTAAGGAAAAAAACCTAAATTCTAGAGCATAATGAAAAAAAAATATACCAAAGATATCTTAATGAGATGAAAGATTTTATGAGTTCAGGTGAGTAAAACATTCCTCCCATTAAAAAAAAGTTTGCTGCAATACTTTTGTAGTTTATGGTATTTATCTCTTGTATGCTCATTAGAACAAGAGGCATCATTTATGAATTATAACAGCTAGCCAAATTAAAATAATTTGCAGATATCTTAATTTTCAATATAGTGGGGAATTTCTAATATCCAAAATGATTTTAAAGTTCACTAAAATTTCCCTCTTGCAGAAATGTTATTTTAGGATGACAATGATGATTATATTTTTATTGTGAGAAGTAATAATAGAAAACAAAAAACCCTTTTCATTTAAAAAAAATCATTAAATATCTCTGCTTACCTGTGCATTTATTATTAGAGAGGGATTGATTAATCTATGTTACATACAGTTTAATAGAACAGTTTTAATAATACACTCATTAAAATACCGAGCAGGACAACATAAATGGCCAGGCTGAACAATTCGGTTTGCTGACCTTGGTAAACTGTACACAGATTTATCACATTAAAAATAAAATAACATAAACATATTGACTAAAATTATTAGAACTCTGAGTCATATTTACTGCAACAATAACTCTGATTTTGTGTTGTAGATGGTCTGTTACCATCATAGATGACTGAGGTTGCAGGTTAAAAAACTGAATCAAAAACTCAATATTCACTGAGATGAATATCCTGTAATTTCTCTTCTCTGAAGTATTCCATAAAGCCCCATGGTACTACTACATAATATGTAAATCAGATTAATATAGGATCACAGTTTTTATGGCTGTCAGTACAGTAGTTCCCTGCAGTATTAAAGTTCACAAAACCTGATTTTTAATATGTTATGAACAATGAAGAAAATACAGGTTGCATGCAAAAATAGCTACACCTTTTGGAAGGACAACCAACCAGATGCTTTCATTTCTAGGTTGGCAACCATGGGGATGCAAAAAAAAAGGGGAGGTGTTAGTCCTGGGACTTTACACCTAGGATTTTCAGTAATAAATGTTGCTGTTAGTGGTACACATAAGGTTTTCAAAAAGCTTTTGCCATTGAAAAGCCATGGTTAACTCCTAGTTTAGGTTTTGCCTTGTATATGCTCATTAACAGGCAAACTACCTGTGCTGGGAGGGGATTTGTATTACCATTGTTTTGTTTGATAACACCTCTTGCAAAAGCAGAATTTTATAACTTGCCTCATTGAGTAGTAGTACTGTTAGAAAAGGATTTGCCGTCTTTTCTCCTGGGCTGAATCCTTTTACAGTGTACCAATTTGTCTATGGTTCTCTGGGGCACAGACAAGGTATGTCAGGCAGCTCATGGGGTTCCTCCATGGATGCAAGATCAGAGGCAGAAATCACCTATTTCCTTTTTTTATAAGTCTACATGCTAGGCAGAAGTATGGTTTGGACAATTTCTGTGTTCTCTACTTCAGTAAGAAGTTCGTTCCAGGGCTTGTTTCCACTGGAAGAAAATCATAACCAAGCTTTTACAAAGAATGGAGGTGTGAGACCTTGCCCAGAGAGATTAGAGCTGCCACTAAAAGAGCAAGAGATCCATGCTTTAATACATGTCAAAACTCAGAGGTGAAGTACACTAGTTAGGTTGTCAGCATGCCCTTATCTTCCCTGGCTTTTGTTTTTCTGGCTGTTTGAAGAAAACACAAATTAGAGACAGATTTCTAGGGAAAATTTGAGAAATTAATTACACTAATCTTCTGAGATATGAGAAATAGTGATTTTGATACAAGTTTTATTAAAAAGAATTACAAGTTATTTACCTCAAAGGCACTGGCATGCTTTCAGAATCAAATCAACAGAGCACAGACAGAAACATATTGGAAGTCAGCAAACATGATTTTAACAACTTTGAAGAACGTAATTTTAGTAGATGTTGTACGAAGACTTTTGCATTCCTCAAATGAAAATTACTGTTTTAGCAAAGCCAACATTAGTCCTTATTAGTAAGGATTTGTTTCCTTAGTTAATGCTGCCAAGGTGAATGATTAAAGGTAGTAAAATCAGTGTCTGCTGATTGAAACACCATCTTTTTCATTTTAATACTTTTTTTTTTCTTAACAC
>JAWWMU010000106.1:97753525-97782211 GCA_035048155.1 Cinnycerthia olivascens | reverse complement strand
TTGTTATGGCTGCCATTTAAGGCAGCTAAAGCACAATTCAGAGCAGGGCTGTCCCTGTGTTCCTAACTCATCCCCTTGTGTTTTCACTTTTCATGATCTCAGGAAACTGGCATTGTCAGAAGAATTACTGGGGCTGAAACAACACCTGGGCACAGGGGATTCCATTGAGAACAAGGGTACCAGTGATGCTGTGTGCACTCTGGATTTCTTTTATTTATGCATCATTTAAAACATTACTGCAGTCTTCTATTCCAATGAGATTATTTTAGAAACATAAATTCCTTGGCCAGGGATTGCAGATTGTAAAGAAATGAGTCTATTTCCCTGATAGTTCAGATGTGTCCATTAGACTTGGACCAGCAGGAAATTAGCTCAGTATTATTGCTACATATACTGATTTTGTGCTTTTCTTTAATTTCTTCAGTGTGTTGAATATTTACCAAAAAAAAAAAAAAAAAAAAAGATAATAAGAACGCAAATGACCTTGACAATTCTCTCCCCCAAATATCTTTTAAATACACTAGACAGTATTTAGAGGTAGCTTATGAGCACTTTAGTAAAGGGGTCATGAGTGCTATTCCACTATTTTAAATAAGGACTGACTTAGAGCAGATCAAATTGGAACATTTGATTCAGACTTACAATCCAAAAAACATTGACCCTTTCCAGTGTATGACTGAATCTGCCAGGTCTTGAAATCAGAAATGTTTTTGGGCTCAACAAGGCCAAATTTATGTTCTAACTGTTAATAAAAATAGTCATAGGCAGATGTGAAACAAGATCAAAACACTTGGTCTCTTAGAAAAAACAATGATCTTACATTATTGGTACCTACATTTGGTAGTGCTTAAATTTCTATTCCTCTTTTGAAATGCTCTTCTCTATGAATTCATTCATTCAGAATCAAGCACCATGCTTCAGATCTTGATAGACATTTTCTGTTTGCCTCAAGTTATTTTTATTTTGAAAATATTTATAGATGGATGTACTTTTGGAGCTGAGTTATTGCACCAATCAGTTTTTAGCAGATATCTCAGACACTTAGGTTTTACTGGGGTAAAAAAACCCAACACCTATTGAAACAAAATCCAAATTTAGTATCTTACCATGTTGTGGTATCAGTCATACGTCAATTTCTGTGGTGTGAATTATTAGAGATGGAGAGAACTCTAAACTTTTTCTTGTATGATGGAATCCCATATGCCTTTATCATTTCCACAAGGGGCTCATTATGCTGTCAGTGATTCTTTGTAATGGCTGTTTCTGCTTCCTTTTCTCAGACGTGTTTTTATTCTATAGATGACTTTGCCTTTTGAGAACTTATATTTGACTTTTGGAAACACCTGTTTATAAGTGTTGAAATTAATCTCAGTTTTACTGATACAAATTTTGCATCATTCTTCTGAAACACTCCATACAATATTATTATAAAAAGATCCATAAAGAATAAAATGCTCTGATGCATATTAATCTCAAGAATACAATATGAAATTAATCTGTTTGAAATGTGAAAAATATCCATGACTATCTACTTAAAAATAATGAAATCACATTTCCAATAATTAGGATGTGAACATTAGGAAATGCCAGAGTTGACTCTGATTTATCCCTATGTACTGTGTTGCTCTAATTATAGCAGGATTGTACTTGATAAAAATATTTTACAAATATCAGCCAGTCTTCCATGTGCTGGTACCCCTTGTCAACAAACACAGAGGCAACAGATACAGACCAGATGGCCTAACTAGGAATGTGTTGTTTACATAAATTTATGCGGTTTCATTGTGTGTTCTGAATATGTAAACTTGGTCCACATTCCTACAAATGACAGCTATCCATTTTTGTCTAATTTTTAGTAGCTTGTTTGCACTGTTAGTAATAGTTTCAGTTTTGAGACCGTTATTAACATGATCAGTTCCCTCACAGTATGAATACAAATTAGTTTCATTTTGCAAACTTTTCTCCAAACTTGAAAAAGTAGCTTTTTTAATCAAAGCAAGTATCTGTTCTTGATGTATACTACAAACTCAATATGAAACTAAGTCATTATCTAGATGACACAATGGTTTCCTGATTTGGCAATGATTTATTTTTTGGTGGATATACTTTCCTGTAAGGGCATTATTAGCTTCCTGTGGACCTGATGGGGAACCCATCAATGGCCAATTTTGAATACTGAGACGTGGTTGAAACAATGAAAGACATGAATACACCTTTCTGAATACACCAAAAAACCTGGGAATAGCTCTCTTGGCTTCCAGCCTTTGAAGAGCTGGCTGGGTCTGGGCTGTTCTCACTCGGCCCACATGGCTTGGCCCAGGCTGGGTCCCCACCATGGCCTGGCTGAGATTTTCTGCCCCCGGAGGGGTGGTGAGCTGGCTGCCGAGCCCCTCACCAGGGACCCTGCCGGGCCCTCTTTCAGTGGGCGGCTGGGGCCTCTTGCCAGCAGGGCTGGGCCCCTTCCTGGTGGAGCCTGCAGGGCTGTGCTGGCCAGGGGCTGTATCGGCACCGGGAGAAACTTGGGGGGTGGACTCGAGGCCAGGAGCATCCGTGCAGTCACCGCCAGCCTGCGAGTGTCCATGTGGCTGAGATCGGAGCAGCTGCACAGCCACCTCGGCGTGGCTGACAACAAACTTTATTTGCTTAGCCACTTTGAGCTAGGTTTGCTGCAGACAGAAGGACAAAAGCATCAGCAGCAATTTTTCCTGTTTTCAGTGCCCCAGCAGAGTCGGGCCAGCGTGCCTTGCAGGGAGTCGGTGAAAACCATGTGGCTAACAGAGAGGCACAGTGAGCCATTTTCCATGTGCAGAGTTTGGACCAGATTAACCTTTCAGTGTTGCAAGACTCTATAAAAACTGTTTCAATTGATAAAGCTTGAAAAGAAATGACCCTACGAACACCAATTCTCTCCTAAACCAGAAAAAAAAAGAGTGAAGACACATAAAGACAACAATATGGGACTCTGAGGTCAATGAAGAAAGAGTCAAATTCAAGATAGGGGGTTTGAGGAGACGCCTTAGTCTTGGGCTGAAATTCTTTTGTAAGGCTATAATGAAAACATATTTGAGATATCAGACTTTGTTTTTTCCCTGTAACTCATGGGAATGCATTGGGGGGATGTAGTGTTCTAACCACAGCCGTGGCCAGATGCACCAGTGTTAAAATAAGCAGATGTTGCAGCAGCTGTGATCCAATGAGAATCTTGAACAGTGAGAGATGAGAGCAAGAGAAACCTTGCCCCAGGAATAGAAGAAAACCAGAAATGGATGTAGAATGTCTCATCCTTAAAATAGCACCCCAAAGAGTTAACATGGCCAATAAATACAGCTGTGGGAAAAGCTGTGAAAGAAGAACTTCACAAATGCAGATTCCCAGGCGTCTGCTGTTCCTGGAAATTGAAGCCATGAGAACTGGTTTTTTTTTCCCATCGGGAATTCTCCATAGCATTTCAAGAGATACTTCTCTTCCTAAGTAAACTGAAGAAAGACTATTCTAAAGGTAGAAAACTGACTGAAAGTTCTGGGTATTGTTTCTGTGCATTGTCAGTGAGAGAGAGGGAAGGGTTGAGGGGAGGAGGAGAGGTGTTCTGAAAGTTTAATTTTGATTCCTGTTATTATATTTTTAGTTCTGTTAATAAAGTTTTCTTTATACTCTTTGAAAGTTTTAGCCTGCTTTGCTTTTCTCCTATCCTATCTCATAGCAGAAAATAGATAACACCACCTAATCGGTGTGTCTGCCGGGAAATTTCAAATTGGTGAACCTAAACCACTACATAAAATTGGTGTTTTCGAACTGAAACCACCACAAATGGTTTCCTGGTTAATTTCTTGTCATAGATTCATAATCACAGAAATGTTGAGGCTGGAAGGCACATCTGGTGCCCTATGGTGCTTCTCAAGCAGGTTCCACTAAAGCAGTTTGTCCAGTACAATGTCCAGCTGAGTTTTAAAGATCCATGGATGGAAACTCCACAAAATTAATGATAACCTGTTCTAGAGTTTGACCACTCCCAAAAACAGTTAGGTGATTTTTTTTTGTACGGCAAATTGTGCCCCTTGACATTTGTCTTTTCAATGTACACCACTCAAGAGTCTGAATCTTTCTTATGAATTTTCTCTCATCAGTCATTTATACTTTGCATAGTTTGTATAAATACATTGGTAAGATTCCTCTGAGCCTTCTTTTGTCCAGGATGAGCAGCCCTGCTTCCCTCAGACTATCATATGATTGATGCTTCTAGGTCTTGATCATCTTCATGGCCCATTTTGTTGGATTTGCTTCAGTATTTTCATATATCTCTCTCACTCTTGTACTGGGGAGACAAGAACTGGACCCAACACTCCAGATACTTTTCACTATACCTGAGTTAGAGGGGAAGGATTACTTCCTTCAACTTGCTGGCAAAGATTTTCCTAGTGCAGCTCAGTATACTGTTGGTCATTTCTGCAAGACACATTGCTCACAGTCAACCTGCAGTTCACCAGAACAGCAGTCCCTTTTCTAATAAGCTGTTTTAGGCAGTCAGGTGCAGTCCAAGCATGCAACCTCTGTTTATTTCTTAATAAGAAGTTCACTCCAGTAGTTTGTAGAATGCCTCTTCTTCTTCTAGATCAGACAGCCAACACAACATTGTGTTGTAGAAGCACAGCACATCACCATGTTGTTGTTCCTGTTTGTTTTGATCCATACACTTTCAACTAGCCTTTTTCATGTCCAGACCCACAATGTGCTATGATTTACAGGGATAAAATTTTCATTAAGCACCTGCTTTCCTGCACAACTTCTTCAGTCTGTAAGCACTTCTGCCAATCAATTGGATGGGAGTAGGACAAGCTCTTTAATTTCTGGGTCATTCATCAGAAAAGGAAAGTACCATTTCAAACTGTAAAGAATCCCAGTTGTCATCAGTCAGATTAGAGGCTTCTTAACTGCTGTGAGCAGTGGTATTGTATCTTCTGTTTGGTGTACATTAACATTTGGAAGAGAACTGATTGTTTTAACTGCTTTAGTTTGTGTCTCACTGTGACACTATGCAGTAATAGATCCTGCTGATTATGTGTGTTTCTTGTCTTTGTTCCTCTTTTATCATTTAAATCAAGTTTCTTCCTCTGCCTGCAATTTGTGAGCTTTAATTAATTGGCATAAGGTTGGTTTTGTGTGACCTGTAAGATATTTTATCAGTAACTTGTTTGCACTTTGTGCATCCAATTACAATGTCTAGATTTTAAGTAACCATAATTAGCATAATATACTAATGATAAGATTGCAAGTTAAAAGGAAATACACAACTGCATTCTGAAACTACATGATTAATTACAGATTTAAAAATAAAGTTCAATTTACATTTTGGCAAAGCAGGACACAGTATAACATCTTCATGTCAAGGGAATACTCATTACTAATTAACAGAAATTAAATGTGCCTCACTTGCACGCTTCAAAATAAGAATGAAAATGAGGCACAATTATAAACAATTTCACGCACCTGGGAAGAACAATAATTTCTTGTAGGTAAGAGCTTGACTGGGCTGGGAAAAGGTTGTACTCTCTTATTTTCTAGCAGCTGCCCTTCTCATTTAATTACCAGGAGTGATTTTGTAAAATGGTTGTATAGCTCCAACAAATAATTTGCACATCCACTGCAACAATCAGACAAAGAGGGTGTCTTGCATCTAAGGCAGTTTCTGAAAACTTGTAGACTTTTACTGACATATTGATGAGAATTGCTTTATCCTTGCCTTACAATGAACTGATCCAGTGATCATTTAGGGTAATACCTAGATAGCCTAGGCAGGCTGCTCTGACTTCAGTGTAAAACAGTGTGAAAGTAAAGGACTCAGTAATATAGCAATTCAGAGATGCTATGTAGAGTCCTGTGTGGTAGGAGAATAGGTGAAGTTGTTCCAAGATACCAATGCTAATGGCTAAGGTTCAGTACACTTTTTTTTCTCTGTAGCACAGCATTTGAGCTGGTGGTACTTAGTGGTTGCCAGCAGGCTTTCCAGTACTTCATGTTCTCTGGAGAATTGTCCTAAAAGTAAGTTCCTCTCTTTGCACAGAACACAAACATTTTAGCCTGTCCCCTGACTTTTTCATTTTAAATACCAAAGTGGATAGTCTGACCCTTTGGCAACAAGGAATTAGGGGAGTGCCTTGGACTGCACAGCTGAATGATTGAGTGATGTGAGGGAGTGGCTTTTTTTGAGAAGTTTACCCCTTGACATAAGTGAAAGTACAAAGAAAAGAATGAGGACAACACTTTTGCACAGGCAAGAGTGTTCCAGGAACAACAGGACGCATCCTATTGCTCCCTGACTGTAGGATAATGTGTCTGACATATGCACTGACCATGCTGAAACTGGGCCTCTATGCCAAGAGGAGTTAGAGGTCTGTCAGGCAGAAACAGAGCACAGGAGATGTGGAGGCCATACCTCCAAAGTAACCAAAGTATTCTGTGCAAAGAGGGCTGTAATGAGATCAGAATATATGTAGCTGCCAAAGGTGGACAATTTTGCTGTCAGGGTTTAGGCGACCATAACAGTAAAGGACTTCTGCATTGATCCCCTGGACTTCTATGCCCAGCCTCAGACTATCTCAAATTTGATGCCATTGTATGACATCTTTATCCCACCCTGTACCACAAGGAATGAGGTAACAGTTTTCTGGTGACAATTGAAATAAATAGCATTTTTTGATATTTACCCTTATCGGAGTCTTCCTCTGAAGAAGGAAACGACTGGAAGGTAAATGGGAGAAGGAATTTGAAAGGAAAAAAAAAGGGGGGAGGGAGAAGAAAAGATAAAGGAATGATATAGACAACCTGGTCATCAATCAAGTTGTTACAATCTAATACTGGCATCTGTAAGTATTGCCTCAGGCAATACTTAGGCAGTTGTCTAATTCTTTGCTTTCACTATTACATTGATTTATCAGTACTTCTTATTGATGCTTGATGTTATAGTTACTTTACATCAACCTGCTATGACTGTAGTTTTGTCACAAAAAGCCTGCAATTTCCCTCTCTTTCCTCATAATTGTTTTTGGGATGTGTCTACCATTGTGGTTGAAAGAAGAGAAACTTCAGTGCTGGATGGAAGAGGGTTGGAAGAGTGAAGGGATGTTTAATGTAAGCAGGAGCCTGAAGTGGTTATAGGAAGTGAAAGTATAATAAGAAAACTCAGGGTGCATAACATCAGCAGTAGAATAAAAAGGAAAATCCAGGAGGAAACATTCTACTCTCCCAGGAGAAAATTTTGCTTTTATGGAACCCATAAAAAAGAATAAAACAAAATTAAAAGTATAGAAAAAGGAGGATGGCAAAGATAAAAACAATCCAGGAGAATGAAACAGGAGAATCAGGCAAAGATGAATCAAAAATATGGATCTAAAATAAAGTGAAGAAAGTTTTGCAATTCCTTAATAGTGATTATTGAGCACAAGGTCTAGATCTATGGACAGCACTTTCGCTAACAGTAACAAAATATTTGATGTAGTTCTTGACCTTGTAATACAGTTTTCAGCCACATAAGGAAGCATGACCACAGCTCTTTAGCACAAGAAATAAAGACTGCAGTCCCCTGAGCTGCCCTTTTCCCATACAACTAAACAATACAGTTCCTGTGCCATAGGAAGAAATCTACTTATAAACTAGCCTGCCCCATTCCCTGGAGCATATTTTTGGTTTCTGTCATGTAAGTATTGCTCAGTCAGTAAGTCTTCAATCATATTGGTCATTTAAGATACTGATTAATCCAGGAAGAGATTGCCTTTGAAATATTTACAACAGTATTGATGTGCTGACTTCTTTTTCTTCTTATGACAGACAGAATTCTTCAGAAGCACTTATTATCTCAGTGCTATTTTTAGAGTATTTTCTTTTTTCAAATTAAATTCAAGGCTTCAAAATGTGTTTGTGTTTCAAATAGGATTTTTATTCAGTGCATGTCTGACCACATTCAGAATATGAAGAGGAACTATGAAGTAGCATATTCAGTCACAGATCGAGTAGCTTTCCATTTGCATTTTGGAAACCTCAGTCTAAATGCCAATGTCAGTAGGCTGCAGGTATTTTAAGTCTTTTCTTAAAATTATTGCTTTTTAAAAGTTCATCCAAAATGAGGTCATACCTTAAAAAGCAACAAAAGTCTTCTAAAAGGTTTTCCAAAACTAAACCTGGAAAATAAAAAAGAAAATATATTCAGAACAATTTCACCTTCACCTAACTTACTTTGTAAGGACTTTAGGATTTGTGCAAGTAACCATAATACAAAAAAAAACCCCACAAAATCCCCAAAACCAGAGAGAGTGAGAAGAAGAAAAGAAAAAAAAAAATCCAAACCAAAACAGGGTAACCTTCAGAAGACATTCAGCAGAACCTGACAAAGTTTTGATTGAAGAAAAATTGATTCTCTAAAGTTGGAATGGTCAGACATGCACTGAATTTGCTGAGGTTCATTGCTATATCCTAGAAAGTATTTTGAGCCCTTCTATCCTAATGAGCTTATTAGTAAAAGGCTGAAAGGATCACAGATTGTCTGTCAAATAAGATTGTCAGTCACACACTGTTAGCAACTCTGCTGTGATTTATACACCATGATTACAGAAGAGAGAGGTATGAAAAAATGAGTCTTATTGTGTTCTATGACCAGTGCAGTGGTACAAAATACAATGTACGGTTTTGTGTTTAGGAGGTAGGAAGGTGTATGTTCTGGATGAGGAAGCCATAGAAAATTAGATAGAATGGTACCTTCCCCCTCTTATTTCCTCCAGTGATAATTATATTGCATAGAAGAAATTGAATTACCTGCAGCAGAAATAGTTATGAGTGAAAAATATTCTATTATACATGATTTAAAAGTAGGGGACAAACTTGACATGAGAAGGGAAAAACTCAAAATCAGCTCAGCTGCTGCTAGAAACAGGCATTTTCTACACTCCCTGTAGTCAATGTACCTAGACACTAGATTGTCAGTGCAGTTCTACGTCCAACAGAGACCTTTGTTTGATATTTTTGATTGAATTTTTATGTAACAGCAGGAAATTTTGATAATTTACAGAAGAATATAATTTAGGGGGAAAAAGTTGGGAGGATTTGTTTATTACTGAAATATTTTCAAATTGTTAAAAAAGCAGGTTGATTTTAATAAATGGCTTCTCAGTGAGACTTGTATCTAAAGGGAATGAAAATAAGGCTTGGAAAAATTACAGTTAAATTAACAACTAAAGATCCAGCTTGGGCTGAGCTTAGTGGGTTTGAGAGCCATACACACACAAGTATCATATTAGTTAGGGTTGTTGGATAGCCCCAAATAAGTCTTTGGGGCACAAAACTATCTTAAATCAAAACAATCCCTTCCAGTTTCTCCTGACAGATGTTGCTTTCTCTCCCACTCAGTAAGGCTCCCCTCTTTCCTTGAGATAACCAAACAGCTCTGTCAATGGTTCCCTGTTCACCATTCCTCTTCTCTTGTGGCCTGGCTGATTCCAGTTGATAAGGATTGCATTGTAAGTTAGCAATTGCAGCTGCAGTTGAGGTTTGTGCTGCACAATGAGAATATGCATTAGTGGAAGCCTTTGGGAGTGACTCAGCTGGGACCTTGCTTATTATAAATCTCTGCATAGGCTTTGGTAGAGAACAGTTTATGCCCGTCATTTGTGCAGCTGTCCCATCATGTTTCTACTGACAAGTAAATTCAAAGCCGGCCAATAATCTTATTACTGGAGTAGTTAAAGTAGATAGTCACTTCAATGAAAGATATGTGCATTTCAGTTGTTCAGAGAGAAAATTATGTGAGACAGAAAATTTCAAATCATCAAAGGCAGCCTATCTGCTTCTCCAACATTCTAAGGAAACAAGGCAAATAAGAAGAAAGAATAGGTTTCTTTTGTGATCTACTTGCTCTGCTGTCCACTCCCACTACCAAGTTAAGCACAATATTTTTTATTTAAAACTATCCTCCTAGCTATTTTAAAATTTCAGAAAGAGGAACCTTATCTTCTCTCCTTAAGAAAAGTACAAAATGAAAAAATTTGGACAATCAAGAAAACAGCTATTTCTGGGAAAGAACTCTTTAAAAACTAACAGAGTACCTTACATTTCTGAGAAGCTTTTCAGACACATTCACCAAGTATTCCTATTCAGTATCTGCTGCATAATAAAAAACTACCAGTTTGTATATGATGGAACAGAATGGGTTCATCAGAACCCTGGCTGAAATAGAAAATTTGTGTCAAGAAATTCCCAGGGGATGAAAAATATTTCAAGATAAAATTTAATGTGTATTTAAAATATTTTGATGAGATGAACAGAGAATGCTTCAGGCCATGCAAAAACATATCGTTAGGAGTTCCTGTTTTACATATCAAATATGTGTTTTATGCTGTGCTATCCTGCTGTCAAGACAAACGGTCATTACTTGTTATTTGTCTCCATATATCTCTTACGAAGAGGCTTTTTTTTTGTTTTGTTTTCTTGTGCTGATAAGCACAGAACATTTATCACAGTCAGGGCTTCATGGTTCAGCTCTTCTTTTTTAAATGAAAAGGAAAGAAGAGCATACATTACGGGAATGCAAAATTTTATAACCTTGTCTTAGAAAGCTAGGCATTTAAAATCTGCTCCAGGAGTAGCACTTATGTAGATAAAGCACATAGACTTAGTAGAGATCAAAACATTTAACAGAGAATTAAAAATACTTCACAGTGTACCATCTTGCCAAGTTTTGCATATCAAATATATGTCTTCTTTAAAGCTATAATTAATGAATATTTTTATCTTTATACTGGTGGCATAAAAGCCTCTATGTCTGACCCAGATCCCACTATACCCATTATTTGAAAACAGGACACATTTACAAATTAAGATTGGAACAGAACAGGACAGCCAAACATATGCTAAAGGCAGGAATAAGGCACAAGACAGGTCAGGATTCACACAAAACAAATACATAAATTGGTTAATTAATTGGTATGTTGTCAGAAGTGGTGAGGATGTGGTTCATCAGGCCAGATGACATGGCTTTTATGCATTACAGTACAAATGAGATATTGTCTGCTTGAAGTCTGAAGTTTCATTAGTGATATCTACTTTCAGATTACTTTTGAACTAAAGATTCCATCATGAAATTTTTAGAAAATACATTTTAAGTTAAAAGGACATATTGAAAAATCAGTGCTGTATTTATAACAGCATCAACTCTTTTAATTAGGAACTCTAGAAGTCTTCTTGTTTTCGTTTCAAATTCATTTGGAAATATGCTATTTTAAATATTCTGTTTTATCACAGAAAACACAACATAGGAGTAGGCAGCTATTTCTGTGAGAAAGTCTTAAGTTCTCTATTTGGCCCCAAATTAATGTTTATCTCTTGGAATAGCAAGAGACTAGAATTATTCATTATTTTTCCTGTTAGTCCCCAAAAGATATTCTTAAAAGTGAGACTTACATTCTGACCAAACCCTTGACCCTTTTAGGTCTCAGCTCCTTAGATTTTCAGGGCATGGTTTGTCTATGTTCTCCATTGTTTGGGGTGTTTTTTTTGTTCTGCAATTTTTTTCTTCTTATATTATCTATCCTTTGATAGAATTTTTCACCTCCTCTTATTTCTGATTATTGGCATATATATGATGGAGGTTTTTACTGCCCTGAATGCTTGCATTTCACATTATCCTCAATGAGATTTGATGATCAAGAGTTCTGCAAATGAAAACATTTGTGACTTTTGCCTCAAAAATCTCCACCCAAGGGAATCCTGCTGCTATTCATTTCCCTTTCTAGAGACTGCATTAAGAGATTTCTCCTCTACAAATAATTGAAGTTCTTTGCTTTTGGTTTAACTCTGTTGAATTTCTTGAAGCACCATGAGCACATAGGGAGCATTGCTATATAAATCAAATAATAATAAAATGTATAAAGAAAAATCACAAAGGGGAAGAAAAAGTCTCATGCTGTTAAAAATAAATTATACTTAGATATTGGAAAGACCTCCCATGGTTAAAGAATGAGTTATATTATTAACAGAAAATATATAATTCAAGCACATTTCATTTATTTGACATGATAACAGAAAGATTCAAGTGTCTGTGGAGCCCAGACTTTGATTTTTTCAATTCATGTTAATTTTTGAGAGGAAATGTTTAAAAAAATTGTGTATAGGAAAACAATTCATGTCATGGTATTTAGTATGGCATATCCCAGTTGAATGCTTTTTCTTTCCTTTGACATCTGTTATCTAATAACTTCTGCCTTTGTAGAATGACCGATATTACTTTTTCAAGGTCCTTGAGCATATGCTAAACTGTAAACATATGAGTATATTTGAGCGTATGTTGCATAATTGCTTTAAAAAATTTACTCTTAAGAAAGATTAAATATTTGAATTACGCTACATATACAACTGATCCATGTGCAATTGTAAAAGATGCTTCTCTAGGAAGAGGTAAAATGGGCTGGATGAAAGATTCCCAGGAGACACTGTAACAGCTGCCACAAGCATATGCTCTTCTACATGCAGACCAAGTCATGATGACTATTCCTTCCACTTTGTGAAGAAATGAGGCTGTAGATTGGTTAACTGGACTTCCACTTGTGGTGTTATAGGATTTCTTGCCTGAGAGATCCTCAAGAGTCACTTCAGCATTAAATGTACACTAAATTGCCAATATATTGCATTGAAGTATGAGACTGGTGTTTTACTAGATATATTAAATTAAACCTTTGACACTGAAAATTAAGTTTTCAGACCTACTACTTAAAATGTATACTGAGGAAAATTTCTGGCCATAAAACAGTATGATCAATACAGAATAAACAAATGGAAATGAGAATAGAAATAGACACACGTAAAAACTAATATTCACCCAGGGGTAGGTGCCAATGTCAATTAGGGAGCCTTCTCTCTTCCAAACCCTTGCCTAATTTTTTAATGTGAGACAGACTCCTATGTCCACCTGAAGATTTCTAGACTTTTGAGATATCTCTTTGGATACAATTCTTACAGTGAAACATGTGAGTTGTTTTCTGTTAATATAAAAAATACTATCTTCAATCATAGTGTGCTTATTAACATAAAGGCCATTAACTTCTCATAGGAAAACCTCTAAGATGTTATTTACATGGAAACAATTTCACTTGCTATGTACACCTGTGGAAATCTCCAAGGGCTTGAACACTGTGGAACAAGGAGAGCTGTATTTCCAGGTCATTTAGTGCATATTCTCTTTTAAGTGTCCTAGACAAGATGCACAACTGGCATTTGGAAGGAGACAAAGCATTTGCTGCTACTGTTACAATTTACACATGAACATGTATGGACTCCTTACATTGTGGTTTTCAATAAAGACAGGGAAACTCATTGACTGTATTTTCTCATAACTTGTTTTCATATTGTTGTAAAGCAATAGTGTATCATGCCATTAGAAATTATGCAGAAGTCTTATCCTGTATTTCAGTTTGGTGTGTGATGCACTGAAGATCAATATTAGCAAGATCAGTCATAGTAACTTTCACAGGGTTAGAGAGATTAGAATATTATTTTCTCCTAATGGTTTACAAAAACATTGCTAAATAATGTTGGAAACTCTAGACTTTAGCTTTGGTTTCAAAACAAGTAGAGTGCTGAGTACTGTGTCTGTGGTGAACTGACCAAATACACATTGCATTTTCTTATAGCAGGAATGTTTGTATAAATATATCCATTCTCGGGGAAGCAGCCCTTATTCTGACAGAACACCATGGTGTGTTAGGACAGTACTTTTCTTATGTTCCATCAAAGACACAGATGCAACTTGCTTGTCTTTGAGCACAGAGTCTATAAACTTTTTTAGCTAACACACAGCTGGCTGTAGATCATTGATTTTGTCATTGACAAATTTTAAACGAATTTCAGGATGAAAAGTTTACTAGTTTTCATTCAAATGCATTTCCCATCTGCTACTGTGCAGAGCTGGTGAATGCAAAGCTGAAATTGGACTGATCTAACTAGTACTGTATACAATTTCTTCTCCATTTTGTTTGTTTGTATTTTGTTGGGCTTGATTTTTTCAGGAATGGCAGCTGTTTTGCATTGAAATAGAAGCTTCCTGTCATCTGTTTGTTGTGATCTAGATTCTTCTCTCAACTTTAGTTCAAACTAAAGTGAACATCACTGAATGCAATAGAAACAAAAATTTTATGCCTTTGAAAACCATAGTCTGTATTTCTTCCTTTCTCTAAGACTGATTACCAGCTTCTGATTTTAGTAGTTCTGGAAAGGTCAAATGAAACATGGAAGAGGAACTAAGGTAATGAGAATGGGAGAAAGATGATAAGGGTAGAAAGAGATAATGTGATTTACTCACTTTCAGTTTTTGTGAAGTTTATGAAGAAAGAGGAAAAAAAGGCAAGAAAATGCTGCAAAGGAAATCAGCAGTAACTCAGTAGTCATAAAGAAAACACTTTCTGAAGGCATACCTCAGCTCCTGAAGATGTCTATTTTGGCTTGTTATCATATGATAGGTCAATCATAATAAGTCTTTTCATCTTTAGAAGCCTTATCTGTTGTGACAGTAAATGTTTGTGGGCTTTGTTAAGACTAGACTCAGATGAGCAAAATGTTACTGTTATGAATATCTAGTGCTCTCTAACGTTACTTCAACACAATAGACCAGTTCCACCATAGGGCTTTGTGTTATCCCTGGCTCACTACTAAGAAATTAGGTCAGACTATTAAAAGTAACCATCTGCCCAGTGGGGATCTGTCTATAGGGCCAGCTCTTTACATCAAAGAGCTTTATTCCTTGTCACATTTGGATTTTGTACTGCTAAAGAAATATGTCAGAAAAACAGCATTTTGAGGAATTTGAAAGATGTTTAATACATGGTTATTCTCATAATTAGTTTAATAATTTAGGGATGGTGGCTGAATAATCTGTTGTTTTATAAAGAAATAAAAGAATGAAGAGTGCTGTATTGAACAAACAGGATTGGCAAAATGTTCAAAACTGGAAAGGTAATCTGAGGATTTGTGTTTAACAGAATTGAATTTCAAGGATAACCAAGGTTATGCTCATCTTTATATTTCCTCCTCCTCTCTCTCTTTTATTTTTTTAATGAAATTAAGTTTCTGTGATACAACTAAAATTATAATCTGATAGCAAGTTTGTTGTTCATTGATACATGAGTGAGTTCTTGCCTTTCCCTGTTTTTAGCTATGTGAGTTGACAGTTTTAACAGTCCTCCAGGACAGGGTAGCCAAAAAAGGTTTAACTTTCATTTAATAAGATTTAATATCATTGATAGCTTTAATGTATGTAGCAGGTAGAGAAATTTTACCTAAGGGCTTAGATAATGTTACATGTTGGGTGAAGTTTATGAAATGGATGTATTTGATCAGCATATTTCATTTGAAAAAAAAGCTACGTGGAAGGAAAAGAATGCTTATTTTTTTTTCCCTAAGAGAACATCTCTCCTTTACTTCACTCTCTTTGTTGTGGTGAATAGTGACAATTAGTTTACTGGCTGAGATAAGACTGGCTGCAGCATAAAGCATCTAGTTGCTACAGACTCCAGAAAAAATATGGGTTAGCAACTAAATAATGTGGCAACCTGGTAGAGAAGCCCCCTATTTTGTTAATATTGTGGCAGAAATTTCAAACTATATGAAGTCTTTTTCTCAATTGACTAAAATAGCTCAAAAAATACTGAAAAACTCTGCATATTGTAAGACTGATTTAAAATGCCATTAAGTTAATAGATAACTCTATTTGGATCTTTGGAGGATAAGATACTGACTGATGTCAGGATCTGAAATACTGCCCCATGTCTTGTTTCAGCAGTCTATCTCCATTCAGTAAAGCATTTAATCATGTACTTAGCTCTGGAATGAGATGTAATTTATATGTGCCTAAGAACTTGGCTAAACAGGGATAAAAAGTAGAAATACACATAGTAGTTATTGTCTGGTGTCTGTTGATTAATCTCATACTTCAGACCAGTTGTTAGTGAATTATTAATATTATCCATGAAGAATGATTTTCTCTGGTGTCTATCAGAGGAGATGGGCATGGAGCATATCCACTTGAAGGTATCATAGATTATTAATATATAGAAGATATCTTTTATTGAATTGCTTGGGAAAATGTGATGCACACAATTTCTAGTTCACTGATATTTGCTTGCAATGTGTTAATGTGTTTTTCAGGTTTTAAATTGAAGCACGGCAGCTTTTTCAAAAACCATGTGTGATAAGGTCAGAAACACTGGGGAAAGCTTCTGTCATTGCAGTATTTTTGATATTTTCGTCAGACAGAGAGTTTCAAGTGTTTGGGTAGTTTTTTACCTCCTGAGGATCACAAAAGGTTTGATTCATGTAAGCTGGTAAGGTATCAAGAGCACCTTGGGGAAAAAGATTTATGTAAGAGCAAAGCAGCAATAATGGTAATTTATTGTAGGCAGATTCTTTTTGAATGCAACAGTAACAGAGGGAGGGAAAAGGCCACATCAAGATTTTGGTTCACTCACAAAACCGTCATGAATACCTACAGTCCCCAGATGTTTCATTTAAGGCTAGTTCATTTTCTTGTCTTTCTACAGCAGAAGAAAATCTATTAGCTCTTTTGTTAATATTAAGATACTTACAATCTATTATTTACTCTTACCAAATTTAGTACAACTTAGCCATGCCACATGTTCACAAACAGGCTCATAACAGTCAGCACAAAACTTTCAAAAAATATAAACCAGGTCTTACCATGAGGATAGGCTTAGTGAAGTGAGATATTTTATTGAAATAAAACAAACAAAAACAAAACAAAAAATTCCAAACAACAAAACTCATTATTTTGAACTGTTTGAAGAATTTTCAAGAAATTTATTGGCTTTGTGCAGGCCTATTCCACTCCCACTGCCTGAAACCCAAGATTATTATGGAAGCATTTTTTTCAGGAATTTACATTCTAAAAAAAGAAATCATCTTTAATTTTCAGAGCAAAATTGTAGGATTTTTGAACATTACAGAGTTAATTTTGAAGTTAGGCATGAACAAACGCATTTTATAAGTTCTTCCCTTGAAAAACCAGGCTCTCAACAAAATGGCAATTCTCACGTGTAGGTTTACGCTCCTTGAATATTGTACTGATTTGTTAAAAAAAACAAGGACCAAAAAACCAGACCTTTTTGAACAAGTATCTGCCAAGGACTGCTATTTCACCTGAATTTTTTTTTTTTTTTCTCAGCAGCATTTTCCACAAGGAATATTAACATTTAAATATCTTTTATGTGAACTAATCAGATCTAAAAACTTTTGATTCTAAAAGTGGCAGCTTTCTAAAAATAAAGCTTTCGTGTAGCTGAGGTGTGAACTATTTCTAGGGATGAAATGTGCTCTGTGGCTCAAAGGCAGCCTCGTATCAGCCTCCTCTGAGTCTCCCTGCTGTGGCTGCCCAGAGCCTGCTCAGTGGGAGCAGGCTGGGGAACACCAGTTTTGCTTGTTGCTGTGCTGCAGGAAGAGATGCAGTAAAGAATAGAGACAGCCAGCCCAGACCAGGGACCAGCACAGATCAGAGAAAAATCCACAGAGAAGAAATCTGGTCTGCTATTTATTACTATTTATGTACACTCAGATGAAAGAGTTCAATCCTTCAAAGAGAAGAGAGCAGTGAGGGATATGAAATATGGTACTGGTGTTGCTAATGATACTAGACTGCTCAGGCAGTGGTGGTTAGGGTGCAGAGATACTATGTTATCCCTTCTGTCATCATTCTTATAAGGGGGGAGAAAAACATTCTTGACCTGTAACTTATATTAACTTGCTTTGGATAGATTAATGTTTTTCTTTCTAATTAGGTAGATACAAAAAAAAAAAAAAAAAAAAAAAAAAATCACTCTGTGTTTATATATCCACCTAGCAATGGAAAGTCAGTAATGAACTGCAGCAAAACTTCTGTCTCCAAAAGGTCATTTATATTCCCAGATGCTAGACTACAAAAGGCAGATACATGAATTAAGAGACAAAGCTGGAGTCCAGACATTCATACACATAGAACTGGGATGCTGAGGCTTGGCCAGCCTAGGTTATACTGAATACATTCAAGGTGCCTGTTCCATTTGTATGCAACTGGAATGACCCATGGGACCTTCACTGGCACTAATTACATGACAAAATATAAGATCAAAGACATGAATCATTGCCAAAGTTGTCAAATGCTTCAGGATTGACCTTTCTGATCCCAAATTGAATGGGAACATTAATAAGGTATGAGTTCAGTAAATGCAGCAGCAAGGACTCAGTTTGAAAACAGCAATATAGCATACAATATTTCTGCAGTAAGTATGTATAGCAAAAAATATTGGAGTGTACGCAGAGCTGTCTTAGCAGTTTTGAAAATGTAAGTTATGTCTATGCTGCTTTGATTTCATGTACTGTATTCCTATGCAGATAAAATGGCATAACTCTATTCATTATTAAAGAGCTGGAGAAGCTTTTATTACTATCTCATTTAGAACTCAGAGATAAAATTTCAAAGTCCTATTTCAAGCAAATGTGGTGTATTTTAGACTGATCAAAACATCCAAGATGCTTCACAAGAATAACTTGTATGGTATAAAAGCCGCACTGATAGCACAGTGCAGAGCTTGCTTTTTTTCAATGCTGCCATTTCTTGACTGGAAAGTGATCAAATAGTATCTTCCACTCATTGACTAGAACAGGAAGTGGAATCACTAGAGACTGTTGAAACTGCCAAAACTCCCCAAAACCTGTATATATGAAATATTATTAATAATGAGATGTATTAAATACCAGTTGAGACAACTAACACTACTGTGTATCTTAGTTTAATAAAGAAGTCCATACGCAATTAAGGTCTCTGTCTAGGTGCTTATCAAAATCCTGATATCCCTAATTGCTCTGCCTAATTCAGCTTTAACCAAGAGATAAAATCTTGGTCATTGATCACATCTACCTGAATAGCATGAATTTTAGGAAGAGAGTATGTCCTTTAAATGTAGCAACAACAGAAACAGTCACCTTATTCTTTCAATCAGTGAGATTAGCTTTACAAAGAGCCAAGTCTCTCCTTCTGGAAGATGAAAGTGAGAGGTTGAGAGGCAACAGTGAAGGGAGTCCATGATGAGCAGGAAAAAAAGGGATGCTGAAATGGGTGAAATGGGAGCAAGCATAGGGCAGCAGAGCAAAGTGAAGCTGCATTTCAAATCTGTTGTGTCCAAGTTAAATTGCCTGGAGATAGAGATCTCATGAAATGCATCCTTGGCTGCACCACTATTTGGCTTCTTGTTACAAACCAGCATTGCCAAGAGACATTAAGCAGTGATATTTGAAAACACTTTGCAGGTGCCAGGCTGTACTTTCCTCTGTGTTAATGAGAATTTGATCATCTACTGTAGATAGAACATACAGAGGAGGAGGAGCAGAGTCTGTGAATCAGCCATTTTTATACCAAGGGTGGATCACTGGCAGAATAACAATAGGATGACTCTGCATCTTAATAAAAATAAAAAATAAAAAAAATCACTGAACATTGTTCCAGTCCATTAAAAACTGGTACTTGTACAATCTTATTGAGACATCTGGTCACTTTACTTTGGCCATTGATGAGAAAATGAAGACTGTCAGGCCTGGAATCTAGACAAATCTGAGATCAATTATTTCTAACGTTTAGCTGTTTCTTTATCAGAGAACTATCTGGCTGCTGATAGATAATCTAAATATATGTTGCAGTAGAAGCCATAGCTATGGGAATTAATTTCTCTCTTAGAATGCTTTTCTTCATTCATTTTCCTGCCATTCTGCATGGGAAAAAAACAATGCTCGGTTCATTTCCAGAACCAAAAAGACTCTGTCTTTTCCTTGAGTTATTCCGCCTCCTTTCCTTTTCTTTCCTCATGCTTGTTTTTACCCCCTCCATTCGCCTACAGCACACACACAAACCCTTTACATTTGTGAGCTGCACATTAGCCCAAAAGGTTAATGAGCATAGGGCTCAGGTGCAGTCCATACTCTTGCAGCATTACTAATGCTGTGGTCATGTGTTTGGAATGGCATTCTGGAAAATTAGTTCTTTTGTGATCTCTGCGCTGAGAGTGACTCTGCTGTTTTCTCTGCTTCCTAACTGCATTTTTATGCTAAGCTTTCTGTCTCCATGAGAATGTTTTTTGCCCATTTCATTACCCGTTCCCTCCAAGCACAACAAAGTTATTTGTGAGATCAACACCAACTGCAATATGGTGAATATGTCACTGCCAACAAACTTTCTTAAATATTCCTGTGCATATAAGTTCAGCAGTAGGGATGATGGCAAGGTGGAAGGTAAAAGATTTGAATAGGAAAATGTCCATCAGAACTCCACTGAGTTGGAGACTTAGGTGGACAAAACCCTTGGAAATACATAACAACAATTCAGTCATCTTCCTTCTGAGACTGGTTATTAAAGTAGATTTCGAGAATATTTAGATATATCTCTATTAAAAAGTTGCTGAATACTTAACCATTATATCCCAAAAAAAATCTGAGAAATGCTCCTTTTGGAAAGAAGAACATCCATCTTCTTTTTTAAGTATGCCTGCAACTCAGATGTAAGGGATCATCCAGGGAATTCTGGTGAGGTGAAGAAGTCAAATCTGCAGGTCGGAGTTCTGGATTGTCTGAGTACATGGCCAAGCATGGACGTGGCTCTGAGCTGAGGCCTCCCCTCAGCTCTCTCGTCATCCCCCAGCAAGTCAGGTCTTGGCAGCCAATTGAACTCCACTCAAGACCCTCGGCTTGAGGTTTGGGAAGACAGTGATTTAAAGCCAAATAGTAATTTTATTCAAGTACTGGTGATGATGATCATCTTCTGTATTGTGCTTAATAAAGTCCCAAATTTGCAACAAACATCAATTCATTAATTGATGTTAATGAATTAATTTAAAAAGTTCAATACAAGTGTGGATATCCTTTATAATCAAGTATTTATCTAGATGATCTTGAAATATCTTAGATGGGATTTATCTCAAGGAGGCATGGGAGCATGGTAGGGAATCTGAAATGGGAGTGTTGTGTATCTGTCCTTCTGGGCAGGAACAGCTCCAGAACAGCAAGTCCTAAGAACTATGAGAAGACTGATCAAAAAGAGTCTTGACTGTAATGCATAGAGTTCACATAAGGTGAAGCAAATTTGAGGCGTCTATATTCATACAACACATATTTTTCTGTTGAAGCCTGGAGGTAAATGCATATTTAATACATGGTTATCATACCTAGATGGTGGTTATATTTTCCTGTGAGGTCAGTGACATTTGCTGAAATTCAGGGCCACACCCTAATTTAAATTAGCGTCTCATTTTGTGAGAGGGAGAATCTCACCCACTCAGGACAAAAAACGCTACATGACACAGTAGAACCACTGGGTCACAGAGATTTGGGAAGCAGCAGCCTTCCAGGACAGCTAAGGGTACGGTGACTGGTGCATTCAAATATATAAATTTCTGGAAAAGATGGATAGAGTGGCTTTTTTGAAAAATGCATTTATTGCTTTAGAAACACATGAGGGATAAGAAGCTGTAATTTATGTAACTGCACTGCCTCAAGCTTAACATTGTGACAGCAGCTGTGGCCTTGGTACCTCAGGATCTTCTGACAGAGTGAGAAAGGAGAGATTCCCACAGTTCCTGTGGGCAAAATGCTTCTTCTTGACTTCTGCTCACAGGAGCAGAATTTGGCCTTAAGCGTAATCACCTGGAGGTGCTTCAGAAAATAAATGCATATGTACTTCCTCTGAGTGATTTGTCTGCAAACATGTCAATTGCTCAGCTTTAAAGCTCTGGTGGATGTAGAGATGTATAAGTACTTCAAAACATTAGAAGGAAAGAGATGAGGAATAAACAAAAATAAGTGATGACTAGTACTGTGCAGAAGTACAAGTGTACTGTATATTGATAGGAATTCCTCTGTTGGAGAAATAAGACAACTTGCACAGTATAGTGAACATCATCTAGGAGGAGACATGAAATGGTGACTGAATCTGTGGAGGCTCGCAGTCAAGCAAACAAGGCATGAAAAATAAGTAGTTCAAGAAGCCTTAACAAGAAGCTTTATTATATGAATATTTTTTAATATTCAGTTTCCCTAAAATAAAAATGTAAGCAATGTACAACATGTATAATCATAAAGAGCATAACATAAATCGATTATAAAAATGCATAACTTAATTATAAAAGCCACCAGTTTCTATTGTAGGTCAGAATATATAGCAATAATAATGTCTCTTAAATTACATTATTTCAGTCCTTGTCTCATTCATGAAATCTGTAAAGGGCTTTGTAAATTGACTTGAAAATTGATGGGTCTCAGCTGACTTAACAAAGGGGAGAGAAACTTTTAGAGTATGTGGCCTTTTTCTATGAACACTCTGTATCTTATTCAGTCCTTATCTGGAGTAATATTGCATCAAGTTATACTGCAATCTTGCAGTCCAAAACCCAATCCATACCATCTGACTATTTGTTGTTCTTACTAGAATCCAGAGATCTTTCTGAAAGTAACATGTTTCAATTGACGTCTTTTCCTGCTGATCCTAGCGGTCCTGTCTGAAAAAAGTCAGAGGTCTTCTAATCCAAGATGTGAAGACATCCAGTTTAGTATATTCACACAAAGCTCTACCACTTTGCCAAGGGAAGGCTTACCAGCTCATGTCTGTTTAGAACTCTGTAGTCTCCTGCCTTCTGCTTGTGTGCTGTTTGGCACATTATTCCGAGTTTGGAATGCATGAGCGTAGATGTTATCCAATCCTTACTAAGAGATCAAACCTTCTATAGTATCCAAACCTTACTGCTTCTTCTGCTCTTCCACACTAAATCGAGCTTAATCTTAAATTTGTCCAAATGGTTCTGTTTTTCTGTTTATTTATGTATTTGGTTGCTTTACCTACCCTTTTTGTGTAAATATTTAAAGATTTTTCTGTGTTTATTCTCCATGTACTGTTCAGTCCCTCTGGATTCTTGGATTCCAATGCTGAAGGTAAATTTGCTTAATACATGATCTCTTTCACCAAACTGAATCTATGCTGAAAAAAAAGCTCGTCTTGTAAAGGGACATAGTAGCAACTAACTGTAAGTCATAGCTAGACAAGGTAGCTTTTCTAAAATAAACTGGACCTTAAGTGCAGTTGTAGAGAAGCAAAGTTATTGAATCAGAATGTCATCTCAACAAAGTCTTTGTCAGTTAGAGCACAGAAGTGACCATCTTTCTTCCTGAAATTTTTAAAGATTTTGTCAATGACTCTCTGTATTACTTCTTTCCTTGCCCTTTCCTCAAACAAGCATCATTTCTTTTATGTCTGCAGAGAAGTAAGAGAGAAATCATTGTTAAATGTTAATGTCTGGTGAAGGATATTCCACTGTCCTTTCCAGTGAATATCCTCCCTCAGGAACAAAGCTTTTTCCAGCTCTGAAAGGTCATTATTACTCTACTCCAAACAATGGAAATGCCCCTTTCTTTCCTCTCTGGGGATTAATGTGTTCTTCCTCTGAGAACATCACACTTACGAGTGAAGGGACTGAAGTCTGAGCAGTGTACATGAAAATACCACAAAAATTCATTCATTCTCCAAAGAGCAATACAGACTTCAGACTGACATGGAAAGTGATTCAAGATCTCTAGATATTTTCCACTTTAAGTAATTGGTGGGGAAGAGGGTGTGAAGAGTGATTACACCTTGACCTGTTTTCCTTTGTGCTTTTCTTCTTGATGACCCAAGCTAACCCCAGTATTGATCCTAAAGAAAATAATGATGTGTCTGAAATGGACTTGAGAAAGTGAAATAAGGCAGTATAATTACTAACAGTCTGTGTGGGTTTACACAAAATGAATACTGTTGACCTAACTTAATATTTTTTATGACATTATGGATTTTGTTGATAAAGGTATTTCTATTGATGTAACACTCTTATATTTCTGCAAGATAAAGAAACAGGACATTTCAAAAACAAACTGGAATACTTTATATGATCTTAAACCTGAGAGGCTAAAGTCTTCATACAAGGTAGCAAACCAGAAAAACACGCAATACATCTTTGATTATGGTCAGACATAAAGTCATCAAGAGCAATAATTATATGCCAACAACAAATTCCCTTTCCTGGGAAATAGTGGCAACAGGTTTAGCAGTTGAACCTTTAGGCTGGACAGCCTAACAGACAGCTATCTTTGTTTTCAGCTTCATGTATTAGTATTTCTGCTGAAATGATCAATAAGAAGCATAGAAGAAACTGGGAAGTTTTCATGAGATTTTTTCCCTAAAATGAAAATTGAGTTGCATTGGCCTATGTATTCACTGACCCTCGAGCATATGAACTGGACTAGTTCTATTTAGCATGTTATACACATTTCTGTAGTTCAGTAGAGAATTTCATTGCACGTACCCTATTTCACACATATTCTACCACCTACACACTGTAACTGAAGATTAACCTCCAAATCTTACTGAGATACCAAATTAACTCCTAACATGGTTTCCATTTCTCCTACTGCTCCTCTGGGCATGTAAGTAATGTAGTAACTTCTTCTGTGCCATCAGAAAGAAAAAACCTCCTGAAAAAAGTCCTTAAGAATAATTCATTTCATAACTTAAATTGCTAATTTCAAAGCACAGAAGTATCTGTTGTACTTTCATGGTTAGAGTCTACGCTCAAACTATACAGCCAAGAAGTTGCTCATGTCCATCACTGATATTCACTCTATTTTCAGTATTTCACAAAATTCTGCTTCTTATTTCACACTATAAGTACATGTAACATTTTCTCATGCAACAGTTCAGCTGTGCAGGCTAGAAGTAAAGAAAGAAATACAAGAAACATATTGCACTGGATATTTGCAGTGCAGAGCTAGATAATACTTAGACTTACTTGTCCAGGACCATATTCACATGAAAATTAATATATTTGGCTAGATTTTTGGGTAAAACAGTATTGAATAGGTTCAATAATAATAGATCAAGAATATTCTTCCCCATTCTGATGATTTACCTAAATAATTTGACATTATATAGCTACAGGCAGATGCTTCCTTACCACAGGAAAAAGAAAAACAAACAACTCTTAAACACAGCAGGAAAGATGAGATTTAGTGATATTCGTATGCAAATTCAAACACATGTTTAAATCTTTGCAGAGCTGAGGCCTAGGGTGGTGTTCTGGGTTTATTTCAGAGATGAGCAGACAGTCATCTTGTTGGAGAGATATGGGATAATGGAAATGCACCATGCCATCTGTTGGCAAACCGCAGCGCTGCAGCCGGAAGCTGTGCAAAACCACCTGAAACTGTTACCATCACCAAGCAAATTAGAAGAAATCATAGGGAGTCCTCAAAAACAAACACACATATAAGAGAGCAATTGGCAGAAAATCCAAATTTGGTTTTCTCTTTATTTGCTCACATCTGCTAACTGAACGCGTTGCAATTTGATTGCACAGCCAAATTACCATTTCCTCATACAGCCGCTGTTGCGAGATTAGTTTCTTCAAAGTGTGAGCTTTCCTGCATCTCTGCAGATACACTAGGATAGAATGAATGGGAAGAAGCATATATTTTTATGTAGCTTCTTATGATCTTGCAGAAAATACGTTTTTAAAACTATATAAATTACTATTTATATACTTAGACATAAAAAATAACTTATTTTAATAGAAATGAATATAACAATTCCCGTCATTATAGCTGAGGAAAATGCTGATAAGGCATAAATTCATAAATGAAACCTGTTTCTGAGGATGCTATAAGAAATTGTGAATAGAGGCTTCTATATGTTTTCAGGAGTTGAAGACATGCATAGAAAATGCCATAGATAATTCATTTCACATAATATTTGTTCATTCATTTTGTGGGACTGGAAACTTGAGTCATGCCATCTAGTTAGTGGATAGCTGAAGCATTTACTCATAAAAAAAGCAATGTATCTCTTTCCAGATGGCCACTTGTGCTTTTGATATCTTCCCAGGCATTTTGACTCCCCTTAGGCCTTCAGTCTTGAATTGCCTAGACAGCTCTCTCTAATGTCTGTGAGGGTTCTTAAAGTAAACTTTCCTCTGAGCTCACAAAGCATCTCAGTCTTACATGTGGTTTCTGAGACTGTCACAAAAAACAGTTGATGTTTTAAAGTGTGACATGAAAATTCAGTCAGGAAAGTCACAGTCCTTTTGCACAGCAGTAAAAGATCACCAGGCACTACCTCAGCAGAAAAAGGAGCCCTGCTTCTTTCCCACTTAGGTTTTCCTAAGAGTGTCCTGCACATGCCACCACAGATCATGATGGCCAGTCTTTCTGAACCCACCAGATAAATACATTACACCTTCATCTGGCTGTCAGGCACATTGCAATTTTCTCCTGCTTTTGGAAAGATGGCCTTGTGGGAGTTGTCAGTGAGAGTAGATGGCAATGGATACCCAGTGTGCTTTCATTACAGGATGGAGTTGGCTGAATTTGCCATGTCATGTTGGGAAAATCTCAGGATAGTGAGTTGAGAGGCTGCAGAAAGTTCCTTGTCTTCCCGGAATTGAGGGTTTGAGCTCACCAGCTGCTCTCATTAGTCTTGAGCTGTTGGTAAACGGCACATAACACATGCAGCTGTGTCTGTACTTAGACATCACATATTTCTGCTCTCATTTCTTGAGTAAATATTTAAATTGTTAAGCTGTAATATGGGAGGAGCACAACATCCACTCCTATAATTCTGAAGATAGAAATTATCTCTATTCACTGAAAAAATGAGACAATCACCCACTTTCACTAGGAATTCTGAAGTTGTGGATCCCAAATGGGTGGAGGTGGTTCTTCAAATCTCCTAGAACCCTGCCCAAGTACAATGTGACATCTTCTTCCTGCCAACATCTTCCTAGTGTCTAAGTTCATTTGCACCACTTTTGAGCCCTGTACCATTTTCATCATATGTAGAGCAACTGACTTTTCTCAAATCCAGTACAGAGAGCCTTAGTGTGCAGAACACAGAGCATGATTCCACTGGTGAGACCAGCAACCTAAAATTTTTCTAAATATTTTACTGGCCTCAAAGTCCCTAGGATTGTCTACATTTTCTTGCTACAGTTATGTTCAGGGAACTTCATGTTTCAGGATGCCTAAGTGCTGAGATTGAGCACATGTTGCTGACATAATCTGCCCTCAGGGCTTGTGCTTTCCTTCTGTGAAAATGAGAATGGGATGAGATGAGGAAGTGCTACTGCTTTTGTAGACATTTATTGGTATAGATTTGGGGTGGAGCCAGTGTTTATATCTGAAGCCAGGAAATTGAAAGTACTCTTGAGGTCTATAATATATTCGCAGCCAGGAGTATCTCCTCTGAATGGGAAATAGGATCCCCTAAGAAGACTAATGAAAAGTATATAAACCATATAGTCTCTTAATCTCTTCCTGTGCCATAAAAAAGACTAAACAAATCTTTTTACCTCAAAGGGAGCTGAAACAGCCTTTATAGACAAGAAAATGCAGCCAAGGTATACATAGTGTTAGGTGCACTCCTCCTTGCAACTTTACAACCAAGCTATTCTGCTGTATCTGGCAAGAATATTTCCTCTTTTTGCAACATGTTAAATTTCTTTTGGAGGCATAAAAGAAGTCTCAGATACTTACTGCTAGTTTTCTTAGAACATCTGCCATTTTGAAATACCCTGTCTTTATATTTCAGGAACAAGTCTGATAATCCTTGGATCTTATAGTAGATCCAAGAGATAGTAGAAGCCATGACAGCACTAGTAATAACAAATCCATTTTCCACAAGGAAATTGATAAATAAACAATGCAGTTAATACAGTTAATACAATACAGTTAATACAAATACTTCAGTATTTGCAATATCCGCCCATTTGATTGAATTTGGCTGTCTGTGGGATGTCCACCAAGCTTCTCTTTCACTTCACGTCCTTCACTATGCCTCTTCAATGCACAAAGAGAGAAATAAGAGGAATAGCTTGTGGACCAAGATAAAGACTAGGATATTGCTTGGGAGTTATCACCATCTCAGATTGGGGGAAATTAATTTAAATTATTGCCAATTAAAAGTAAAATAGAATACCAAGCAACAAAGTCAAAACTAAAAGCTCACCTTTCCACCATTGTTCCTTCTTCCTAGACTTCATGTCACTCCTTCCTTCCTGAATCCTCTGTCTCCTCCCATCTGTGCAGAGCAGGGGAATAGGGATATGTGGTCAGTCCATAATAGTTCCCTCTTTCTCCTGTCGCTTTCAACTTGCTTTAACGTGGATGCTACCGAGGGGCTGCAGTCCTCTACATACTGTTTCAGTGTGGGTCCTTTCCACTGGGTACAATCTATCAGGGACAGACTGCACTATTGAAGGTCATCACACTGGATTTATTCCCTCACGAACTGTTCAAAAATGGGTCTTTTTCCTTGATTGCAGACTTCAGGAACTTTTCCAGTGTGGGTTCTCTCTATGGGTTATAGTCCTTCAGGACTGCTCTAGCATGGGTCTTTCACTGTCTGCAGATCATCAAGAAAACTTCTCCTGTATGGGCTTTTCTCCATGGACTGCAGCTCTTGCCAGAACCCAGCTCCAGTGTGTGGTCTCCACAGCCTGTGTCTTCCTTCAGCATATATCCACTTGCTGTGGCACAGGGTCTTCTCTGGGCTGAACTGTGGTTATATATTCCTATGGGACCTCAATGAGCTGCAAGGGGACAACCTGT
>JAWWMU010000106.1:97720575-97753425 GCA_035048155.1 Cinnycerthia olivascens | reverse complement strand
GCACAGGGTCTTCTCTGGGCTGAACTGTGGTTATATATTCCTATGGGACCTCAATGAGCTGCAAGGGGACAACCTGTGTAACCATGGGCTTCCCCACGGACTGCAGGGGAATCTCTGCTCCTGCACCTGTGGCACCTCCTCCTTGTCCCCTCACTTGCCGTCAGAGGGTTGTTTCTATGACATTTTTCTTACTCCTCTCTCTGTGCCTACTCAGAATTTTGCCCTTTCTTAAATATGCTTCCCCAGAGTTTGCCACTGTGTTGTCTTGGGGGCTGAGCTGTCCTGGGGTGGCTCTGTTGGAGTGGCTGGAACCCGCTGTTTTTTATCACAGGACAGTCCCAATCTCCTGCCCTAGAGGCCCTCTCTCTAGCTCCCTGTATCAAACACCTGTACAACTCCACCCATTATAATCCAAATGGTCACTGATACAGTCCAAAGCCCTACCTTATCAGCACCTCTGTTAAGTTTCCTCAGCACCAGCAGTCCCATAAATTTCAAAGATCTGGCAGCCTCCTTGTGTTTGCTCAGAAAATGAAGGAAGGAATATCAGCAGCTTATTCACACAAATTCTGTATTCCCAAAGTCAGTTTGAAGACTAGCATGTAGAAATAGCAGGCCGAGATGACAATTTGGCATTTGCAAGTTATTGCTTGCACTTAACAGGACTGGGATCAGTTTGAGTTATTTATCACTTCTTTACTGCAGAGTGTACAAGGCCACTGTAACACATACGGTAGAACTTGTTGCGATTCAAAAAGACTAATATTTTCTTCTCTTGATATATCTGTCTTGGTGTCAACTCTGCTTATCAACTAAAATGGCAATAGACACATAGGTGGGTGTTGCTTTGGGTTTGAGACACTGTGAGGCTGGATTTGTCGTAGGGATGTGCTATAATCTCTGCTTTCCTCAGCTAACTTCTTACCTAACTATAGACATTTATTCAGTTAAGTAGGGCATTTTTTTCAGCCTGAGTTGTGTTATCTAAGACATCAGCTGTCACTTCCCTGGATATTTAATGTTTAAAAAGCCTACATGTATAAGTGAAATGTATATATGTTCACAAGGCTTTATGTATGACACATCTTGTACACTACAAGCTATCATCACCATAGACTGTACAGCTGCAAGGACTGAAACTAGCATCCTACAAAGACAAATATGGTCTTATGCATAGCATTCATGTTTTACATTACCTTAAGCAGAGTTTTCTTTTATTCTGCTGAAAAGAAACAAAAGCAATGTGAAGCTCACAGTGATTAAATTGTTGTCAGTCCGTCATAAATAGAAAGAGTTTAGAGGTTAGACTAGTATCTGGCTGAAAGGTGGATATGACGTATGTTTCTACCTAGTTTTAGATGTATAGTTTAGAACTGCAAAAAAGAGTAAACAAAATTAATGGCTTATTTTAGCATAATATTTTAAAAAAGAAAAAAGTCTTTTACAATGCCTGCCAACAGATTAGCTCTTCAATGTTTTGTATTGTTAACATTTTAAATCTCCTTTCATCATGCATGAGTTTGCACCTGGGTCATCATCCTGCACATCCTTGTACTCCTCAGTTCCTCTTTTTCACTGATATATTTATTTACAGCTGCTGTGGTCTGTGAGAGATTTTAAATTTAGTATCATTTATGGTAATATACACATTAGCCAAAGAATTAATGTTTATACTTTATTTATGGAGTTAATTGTGACAGTATAACCAAGTCTACCTGTTTTTCTGACTAGGTTTAATAAAGAAGACACACATACACTTCTCTCTGGAGTATTTAGCCTCTTCTAAACATAAAAGAGGTCATTGATCAGGGAGGGGGAAGTACTAAATCAACATGCTAGATGAAATGTCTTTGTATTCCTCCTTCATCACTTACTCCCTCGTACTTATTACATAAGTACATAAATAAATGATAAACCCCCCTCTAGTTTCTCCCTGAGCCTTTCTCTCTTATCATTTGTATATTCTGCCATTATCATAAAGTGATAAATGACTGCTGCAGCATTGAATTTATATTGTCATTTTAGTTGCTTGAAAGTGAGCTTCCATATAATACCTTCATAAAGTCTATCAGTGTAAGAAATACACTGCTTAGCTACTCAGGGGAAGCTGAAGTCCCCTGGTCCTGGTTTAAATTATGCCTAGCCTTTTAAAAAAGATGAGATCACACCTAAAACCGAGGGGGAGGAAAATCAATGAAACCTACAGAAACAGGTCCTGTTGGCAAACCCCTGGCTTGCACTGTGGAGACAGCTGCTCTCCAGCCCTCCTGGCAGAATTGTCCTGGGAAGTGCTTCAGTACAGATGGGAAGGAGGGAGCAAAAAACCCCAAAACGCTAAAAAATCAGCACCAGCAACACACAAGAAGATTGCATTCATGTTAAAAGAGAGATGTATAAATGCAATAAACTATGCATTAGGCAACAGCCTACATTTTGGTTGAAGATAAATTACACAAATGACAAAAAATATTCTCTAGTTTCCTACTTTATTTGATAGTTCTCAAATTAAAGTTCACATATGTTTTTTTAGGACTAGTGCAACTCTCCGACCCCGTATCTAATCTGGATAAAATTTTAGGTAGTACAAAATTAACATTAAAGTATAAATGTTTGCCCTCAATGCACAAAGCATGAATATGTTTCATTAAAATACTTATTGTTATTCTTGTG
Source organism: Cinnycerthia olivascens (assembly GCA_035048155.1). Classification (NCBI taxonomy): domain Eukaryota; kingdom Metazoa; phylum Chordata; class Aves; order Passeriformes; family Certhiidae; genus Cinnycerthia; species Cinnycerthia olivascens. Next base: position 97,750,755 of record JAWWMU010000106.1, on the reverse strand, counting down.
GGAGTGTTGATATCTGTTCAATATATGTACACTACATATAGATGGAGGTATGCCTTTTATGCTTCTTTCTCAATAGAATCAGATTGTCTTCCCTACTTTCATTCTCATCTCTAAACCTCAGCTTCCCTATATAATAAAGTTGTAACACGATTTCTTTGTGTTTGGCAGCAGCAGCTTGAGGGATCGTTGCACAATAAACCAGCTACCATGACTTATGTGGGCCTGCAATTAGACTTCAATAGAGAGGACATTACTAGCTTGGGTAAGAATCAATCTTAAACGTAGAGCAAAAAATCCTACATTTCATGTTTAGTTTCACCAAGTTCTTCCCCTCTGTGGGTAGCCTTTCTTAATGTCTACCTCATGAAAAGCTGGATTAAGTATCCTAGCACTGTATTGGATTACCTTACTGCTAAATATTCAAAGGTTTTCCAGATCAAAATTTTATTTATTATTTTGCCCCCAGTGCAGCATACCTCAAGAGCAAATGCAGAACACAAGAAGAAAACATATTTCCCTTAGCTAATCCTTAGTCTTTCACTGAAGATTTTCTTCAATTCTTTCAGCTTATTTATCAGTCAGTGCACTGGAGCAAGTTCTGCTGAAACTTGCTTCCATAGTTAAACTGATTTTTCTACAGGGATACCAGCTGATGCAATTTTGAATGTCCAGACACACTTTCGCCTTTATTTTTTTGGGCAGTGAGGAATGTCCTTTCCTGCCTGTGTGAATGCTTTGCCATGTATCCCCTAACACTTTCTGACAATGTGACATGGATGACACAGGGCAGATAAATCTGTCCAAGGTCCTTCCCGGAGGGGACTGACATCAAGTGCAGGAAGGGCCTGGGGGGTGTGTAGGTTGCTGTGTTACAGCCACCCTAGGGTCTGTCATGTGGATGCATGGGGCACACAGGCACACTTTACTGTCCTCTGGCCCATGTTTCAGTGAACAGTACAAAAATAGTGCCAGTCCCTTTGTGTCACTTACGTACCCCTGTGAAACTTGCTGACATTTATGTCTGCGTGGTTTGACATGCTTTAATCTTTATCAGTGTCTTGGTTACTTGATAACTGTGTGTAACTTCACACAAGTGTGTTTCACACACAACTACACCTATACAAGCACACATCAAGTCACAGCTGGTTGGTGGGGCTTAGCTGAAGTTTTTCTGTACCCCTTTCAAAGATGTATGAGGATGGCTCACAAGAGGACAGGAAAACAACAAAAAAAGAAAAGCAGAAGGCAGCCACCTAGTCAATTCACAGCCCACAAGACTTCACCTTTCAGAGAAAAAGATTGAAGAAACCTTTGCAGAGGGTAGCTCATGGAATTTCATGCCCTCTTTGGCTCATTCCCTATGAATATCTATGCAGAACATAACATTTGGCACTTAAAAACTAAGTAAATGGGAAGAGCTTAAGTGATTGCTTTTCTCTTTGAGCTAATGTCAGGTTGTTCTTATTAACAATGTAAAATGGGTTCCGTGATATGAATGTACAAACTGTAATCAAGTGCATTGATCTTTGCAGCTACCCAGAGGTAAAACAAGTGGAAAACAACTCTCTATTCCAAGCAGAATTTAGCAAATTATATGTTTCAACAGCTCATAGCTGGACTTAGGACCCAGAGAGTGTCTGGTAACAGATATATTTTTTCTTTATCCTATCCATATCTGGAATTGTCCAAAGGAAGGATATTTTGTGCTACCTTAGTAATTCCTGAATGTCAAAAAAGAGGTTAAATCTAAAATTAAAAACTATTTCAGCTCTTTTGAATTTTAAAAAAGCTGAACAGTGTCCTGGAACTCTGTAAACATATGAATGGGAAATCTTACTATCTTACTATTTTTCAGTGAAAGCTGTTTCTGGTAAACAGACACAGCTGCTTAGACTCTGTCCTTGCATTTCCTCTTCCGTTTTCCTGCCCATGAAGAACATTATTAAATTCAATAAAGTCTTACCAATTTGGTGTTTTTTCTTTGTTAAGAAAACATCTTGAAAATGGTTGCAAACTATAATATTCAGAGTTTCCAGGTTATTAAAAATATTTTATTTTCTGCATTTGAAATATCTTGACTAGAACTCATCTGTTGCAATTTTTTTAATTTTGGGTTTTTGGGGTGTTTTGTACCCTAACATATCTTTTTCCTAGTGTTCTGGCTTATTCTGAAGGTTGGTGCTTCCAGCTGAACTTTGACAGGTCGGTAATTCTTTTGGTACAGCAGCAGAAGTTGTTCAGAAAAATACTTTCCTAGTTTGTTCTCTCTGATAGGTATTCCTTTTTTTTCTCTATAGCTGTTCCTTCTTTTTATTATTTTCTATTATAATAATTCTATTATCACCCCTATGTGTGAAGCAGGACTGTGATGCATCTCTTAAAGGTTAGATAAACAAAAATACTGTTAATGGAGAAACAGATCACTCATAACAATCTATAGCTCTGCTTCTCACTGTCTGAGGAACACTCACGTTATCAATGATTTCAGGGTTCATAGCCCTGGCCTGCTGGTCTTGGACAATCTATCCACATAAGGATTTATAACCATCTTTGTAATGGTCCTTAAATAAAGTCAGAAAAATGTAACTGTGTCTCACTTCAATTCTGTATTTTGGAGACCTGCAAAATTCAGTTATCTGTACTAGTTTCCACAATGAGAGAAGGATGTGTACATCAATTTCATTCTATGCAGTCTCTAATCCACAGTATTCTGCTACAAACCTTTCTGTTGATGAAACAGGATATCATATACACATGCTAGAAAGATATTTCTTTCAATAATGCCTCTGTAGCACACTCTTAAAAAGCAGTATCTTCTGGGGAACATGTATATTACCTAGATGCTGAGGAAATTTTAATAAACAAAACAACAGTGACGACAAAACAAAACAAAAAACAACAAACCCAACCCAAAGTAAAAAACACAAAAACGCCAACAAAACAAAACAACAACAAAAAATTTCCAGCTCTGAAGGGACTCAGAATAGGAAAATGGTCACTGACTCTCTGTTCAAAGGGAATCTGATGAGCATTTACTAGGGCATTTTAAAATTCAACCCAGTATCTTTAACAGCAGGTCCCTTTATTGCAAATGTGATAATCAGACACAAAGCCTAAAATGTAGTATGTTGTTTTGGAGAACCAAAATACCATGTTCAATTGTCTGCTTACTAAAAGTATGCTGAGATTTTTTTTCCCTTTTTGTTTATGGCTCAATTAAGTTTTGGATGATAAAACTGTTAGGACTTGCGAGACTTAACATCGCTAGTTTTCCACAGCATCTGTGGAAATGTGTTGCAAAGAATACATACGTGGGTTTTCTTGGATGAATAGATGCCTAATTACTTAAAAACAGACAGTAAAGGTATTGTAGCTCTCAATCTCTAATATCAGCACAGACAAGCATTATTAGATTTGGTAAGACAGTCTTGCAAAAATTACTACACCATACTAGCAGTTTCTCTCCTGTCTTGCAATGGTTTTGAGCATGGCTTTTAAAGGCTAGCTAAGTGAAAATACATTTATAGATATTCATTCAATAGACAGAAAGTTAAAAGGTCAATGGAGATGAAAAAATCAATTTTATCTCAACGGATTGTTATTAACTATGCACTGGAGTTCAGTTTTACTGATCATCAATCATTGTTCAACAATATATTTTATAATTAATAATAATTTTAAGAGCTAGGAAGCTAATGCTTTATTTTGAGTCACTATAATTGATCATTAGAGAAATGCTGTAAACACAGGCACCCTTAGAACACAACCATATTAACATTCAGAACTTCAGGTTGGAATGTACCTTAGAGAGGGTGGGGAAGAATTTAACAGCACCTGAATGTCCTGAAAAGCAGAGGTTTGTGGTTGTGATTTGAGCATTCTAAACAGTATCTCTGAACATTTTGCCCATTAGCTCTTGTGCTGTGGCTTTGTCAGGCCAAGGCGTTACAGTGGTGGGCTCCCTCTCGTGCGCTGTTTCACCACGGCTGCCTGCCGCTGGCTTCAACCCTGCACTCCTGCAGCCATTCCCCTCCACTACCTGCTAGAACAAGAATGGACTTGGCAAACTTCCTAATTGGCACCTCCCTTTGGATAGCTCTGAGTGTGAGAACCGCTTTACTCTGACTTGCAGAGGGCTCAACTTTTGTCCTGGCGCCTTAATTTTTCATATAATTGAGGTAAGGCAGGAGAGGTGAAGCGTCATGCAAAAAATTCCAAAAGCTAGGAAAAGAGGCCTGCATTTTGGTCCTTAGTTCACATGAGTTTTTACAGGATTTTTTACTCTGTCTTAGAAAGACCCATGAGATTGGCTCTGAAATCATATGCACAGGTTATATGAAGATATTTGGGATAAAAGAATGCTGAAAAGTCACATTCAGTATTATAGAATACAGACAGGCAAACAAATATTGTCTGGGTCTTGAGGGATACTGCTGTCTTGCACACAAACAATTTAGTATAAAATGTCATGCATACTAGTAGAAATAGCATCACTGTTTTTTAACAAATAACAAGACTAATTTAATTTATATGTATCTCACAACTATAGATTCAAAGGGTAATTTTTTTTCTCTCTAAGGTCTCAGGCAGGTAAGTTCCCATACATCATAAGTGCTCAATATCACTGCACTGAAGAGATTGCCTTTAAGCCTGGATTCTGCCTCGTGCAGAAGAGCAACAGGAATCAGCATCTCTTTACTTGTTCCCCTTTTAGTCTTGAAAACCAAACCAGAACTTCATTTTGAGCCCAAAAGACATAAAGCAGAAACCTTTCCAGAAACCTTATTTTACACAAACTTCACATCTACCCATCCCTTGAACTTCTTCACACTGCCTGGCTGCTTTCAACACGAACATTTTCAGGACCTATCTCTTTGAACTTGGCAAGCCTAGACAGTCTCAGCTTGCATGTGGCCATGCTGCTGATGTTGGATTAAAACTCCTCAACAGAACAGAGCAAAGCCTTTAAAGGATTTGATATTATAGGCATGTTCAAAACATGCATAAAACAAAGAAAAGATTGACTTTCTTAGGCATGTATGCAGATGAGGATAATAGTTTATTCATGCTTCACTATTATAACCACTTCTCAGATACCTGGATACTGTGGTTTAATATTCTGTCCAATTGGACAAGGTTCAAGAGCATATCTTCCATCTGTGACCAGGCTACCTACCAGACTGTATGAGAACAAGTCTGAGTGTGAGCTTGTAGGGAAATAAGTAGTAAAAACTGAAATGGATGAAAAAAGTGCTCTTTACTTCTCCAGCAGAAATAGTGCAAAATTCAAATTGTACAGGAGACTTAATAGAAGAAAGAGTCTGATGGGATAAGCTAAAAATCATGATGCTCAGCTGACAGCAGGGAATTTAGGCTCTAACATCTGCTCCCAAGATTCATTCTATTCTCTTTAATCTGGTGTATCACTTGAAAAAGACTGTCAGTTCTAGGAGCAGGAGTTGGCACGTAGGACTTCCCTGCTTTCTGGCAGTTCTTCGTTCTTCATGACATTTTACTGTTTTTGATGTGACATATTACAAAACATGTTCCTGTACAGTCAGCTTCATTCCCAAAACATCCTTCTCGGTATGAAATAAAAAAAAAAAAACAACATACTTTTTATCTTTGATTTTTTTCACTTTTGACCAGACATTTTCCTTGATGTCTTTCAAATGGTATTGCATTGTTCACTGATGATTTCTGTCAGTGAGTCCTTGAGATCTTGAACACATGGAGTTCTGGGGAAAAGGAAGTGGTGTGCTGCTTGACCTGCACACTGTTATTTTCTTCAAAAAGCTTTGAGATCACGCTATCTGCAGGTGTTTTCCTTTGGGAAATAAGCAGTTAATTCCTCCCAATAGGTGGTGTGCTTCTGGACTGAACAGAGAGCATCAGTTTTATGAAATTAATTTTCTGAAAAACCACAGAAAATAAATCAATTTTCATCAATCAAACTGAATCAACTTATACAAAGATATCATACAGAGAATAGGGAATTATAGCTCTGCATATGGCCTGTCTTCACTTCTTTCAAAATAAGACAAATAAACTTCTGTATATTTTTAAAACATATCTGTAAATGCAACAAATTCAGGTCTCGGGACTTGATATTTATTGCCAGCATTGCAACAACATATGTTGAGCCTTTGCTTCTTTGTGATTTGAAATTAACACTGATGTATTAAGCTCATTTAATGGTAGCATATACTAATGAGAAAACAGTTTGCAATCTGCTTTCTGTTTGCTTATGAGGCCCAGGTTTTCAGAAATGGCCTCTAATGCTGTAATCATATTTATACATACATTTATTTCATATATAAAATTCACAGCTGTGTTTCTAAACAACCATTTAGAAACGCACATTACTGTGGATGCTTTTACATACTAAAGTGTATTTTGAGAATGAGGAATGGCATGGAGAGGAAAAAGAAGTTTTTCTTGATCCTCATCACTGTTGATACAGGAATGAGTGGGCATTTGTTGAGGCAAAAGGGAAGAAAGATTCATCACATTTAAAAAACGCCAACCAACCAACAAGAAAAAGAACAATTTAGTAGATCTTCAGGCAATGCATTAACAGACTGCAGATGTCCTGGCTATATACTGCTGTGGATGCTAAGAATTTACACAGGCTCATAAAGAATAATTAAAGGGAAAGCAGTCTAAAATAGATTTGCATTGAGTGTCAGAATATTGCAAATTCCTGGAGACAGGATACTGAGTGGAAAGATCTTTGGTCTGACTGTTCTCATGTTCTTTTCTGGGCACAGATGTCTAGATACTTACAAATTATGTACAAATGCTGTGACTAAAAGTTGGGTGGAATATCTGTAGAAGAAAAAGCAGTTAAACACTCAAGGGCTTGAGACCTAAGTCGTAAAACTACCTTAGAACATACTTTCCTTCCCAGCCCTACTGTCTCTTACAAATGGGGCATGAAATCTTGTTACTTATAATCCTTTTTTTTTTTTTTTCCCTTGCAATCCCCTCTCTTTATTTGTCTTTACTTTTCCACAGTTTCTTTGCAGCAATTTCTCAGATTGCACTGCAATCATTATGCTATGTCCTTCAAAGTGGTGGTGAAGAAGTCCCTCAGACAGGAAGACATACAGAGAAGACTCAGATGTAGACTACAGTAAAGTCAGTCCCTTTAGCAAAAGTTAAAAAAAAAAACAAACAACTGATTAAGTTAAAGTGAAATTCAGTTCAACTAGATAATTTATTATGGAGCTTTGGGCCTCTCCCTAAGAGTACTATAAAAAGTATTTAATTCCACTTAAATTTTAAAATACACAAATTTCATGTGTAGTATTGGCAATCTTTTCCAAGGAAATCCCTCAAAAATTGTCTTTCTTATCCTTATGGCATTCTCTCATGAAAAATGAACACAGGTTTTGCTCCTGCCTGGATTTATTTTCATTGCAAGCATTTTTAATTCACAATTACAATTAACGCTAATGTGATTAATGCCAAAGCAGAACTGCAACAGTACTAAAGGGGAGGGGTGCAAAATCTGGATGGTTGAAGTAAAGTCATTCTCCTGTCCTGTGCCTGAAAAGTAGTAAAAAAAGAAAAGTGATGTGAATGGATGGCTACTACTGCTTGACAAGTAGGCAAGTGGCAAGAATAGTGTATGATGTACAATTTATGTCATAAGCTTTCAGAGTGCTGTAGGTTTTCAGCTTTCCTGGTATGAAAAGATGGAAAGTACAAGAAGGAACAATCTCCACATCCAGAGCTCTCAAATATTCTTTGAGGATGGGATAGGGAGGAAGAGGAGCAGACTTGTGCTAGGCTTGAGAGCTGAAGAAGAGAAAATCTGTGTGTTTATTACTCTAGAACTAGTACAGTATAGTAATTGGAACATCTCAAGTAAAAGCACTTTTTAATTGGTCTGAGACAGAAATGCAATATAGAGACATTGAGGCTTAGGAAGCAGTTGGATATTAGAAGCACTAGAACACATTGTACAGTACTTTGCCATCACGTTCTATTTTCCACATGATGCTGCAGTGCTGTTTGGTCTGTTTCAATGTTGACTCAGAATTTTCCCAATAGGCTGAAGCTGGCTCAATAACTGTGGTCACTTGGTCTCTGCATGGAGGCAACAAGGGCAGAGGCAGACAATACTACTGAATACCCGGTCTAGAGGTAAAAGATCTTTTGTTTCAAGTTTCAGCATGGGAATGATGAAAGAGTTTTGAGTTTATGTGTTTATCTTCTATAATAGTTTCTTTTCTGACAGTGCTTCTGGAAATCAAAGGTAGACAGATGGTTGTCAGCATTCCTGCTTCAGTCCCAACACACTGAGTCATATATCATAGCTTGAAAGCTATTATCAAGTACCTTGATAAAGTCAATTTGGTGACAAGTTCTCAAATGATGGAAGAAAGGTCTTACTTTCTGTCTGAGTGTATGTGTGTGTATGTGTGCCTCAATACAGGAGAGGCAGAAGAGATGATTGAGAGAAATATGCATTTCATAGAGGTGGTGGGGCTCTGAATAATTTGTTCATGAGGAAAATGCTTTTGACATGCCGGTTCTGAAAGAAAGGTACATGATGCACGTGTGAAAAATATAACAGAGGTAGACAATTTTTGTTTATTTCCCGAATAGCTCATTTGTCAAGCAGATTTGTTCAACCAAAATTATTTGTTAATTTATATTTAAATTTTCAGCTAGATAAATAAATGTGCTGGTTTTGTCTGGGCTAGAGTTTATCTTCACAGGCTGGTATAGAGGTGTGGTTTTGATTTGTACTGAATACAGGGTTGATAACACAGAGATGTTTTTGTTATTGCTGAGCAGAGATCACACAGAGCCAAGGACTTTTCTGCTTTTTGTACTGCCACTCTGGGGAGGAAACTGGGGGTGCTTGAGATGTTGGGAGGAGACACAGCCAGGACAGGTGACCCCAAGTGACCAAAGGGATATTCCAGATCACATGGCATCATGCTCAGTAGAAAAAGTGTGGGAAGAAAAGAGCAAGGGGGGAAGCAGAATGTTTAGAGGGGTGGAATTTGTCTTCTCAAGTCACTGCCATGTGGGATGGGGCCCTGCTCTCCTAGGGGTGGCTGAACACTTGCTTGCCCATGGAAAGCAGTGAATTAATTCCTTGTTTTGCTTTGCTTTCTGTACAGCTTTTACCTTTTACCTTTCCAATTCTATCTCCAATTCTGCTGGTGAGGGAATAAGTGAGGGTCTGCGTGGTCTTGGTTGATGGCTGGGGTTAAATTGTGGCAATAACTAAAAAGTTCTGTGTGAGACAGAAATTAGAAAAAGCTCTGAACATTTGTCTTTCCTTTTTAAGGGCAACGTTTATAATTTTCATAAAACACCAAAAGCAAAATATTGTTATTGGCAGAAATATTTTCAACTTAAATTCAGTTCTTTCAAATGTGCTTTGATTTTTCTATAGCGTTTGTAAAGGAAAAAAACCCCAAACAATAAAATTTGAATCTCATCTATAAAAATTTTAGCGGTTACATGACAGACACAGGGTTTCTCATAATAAAGGTTTCTGATATGGATCCTGGTATGAGACTAAGAATAATTTTATGCTTATTTCAAAGTTTGCAGAAAAAATACATTGTCAATAATCCCTTAAAGCAGTGCATAACAAAAGGATAATTTTAAAAGCAGATTATGATTTGTTAGAAGTTACAATTATATAATAAAAATTCAGAAATATTTGGTTTACATAAACCATATTCACTGTGTTAGATCAATTATTGGTCTCTATGCAGAAAGACAAAGAAACAAAACAAAATGGGAACCTAACAAGAGAATATGAGATACCAATTTAGTTTAGGCATTTTGCTTTCACTGAATAGAAACCTGTTATGGTAAATTTTATTCAAAGTGTTTCAATACAATGCAAATAATGAAATTTTATAAATTTCTATTTACAAAACATTTCAGTTTTCAAAGCTTTTTAACAACTATTCTGCTGACTGAAGTTGATAAACTTCATCAGTTCTGTAAAGTTTATTTAATTCAATTTCACTTGTGGTGATGATAAATAAAAAACCCAAACAAATAAACAAATATGAAAGTTAAGCATCATAAATATGTTTTCTGTTTAGCATTCTTTTGCTCCCTTTACTTATTAGATAGCTGACTGGATTTATTTTTCTCAATGGAAAGTATTTTTCAAAATAATTCTGAGTTAGAGAATACTTTCAGGAGATTACAGTATGATTTTTACATACAGACAGAAAAAATCTTAACAAAATGTATCTGGGCATCAAATTGATCAGAGATGATGAAAGAAAATTACGCTGTTGTCAAAACACTATTCAGTATTTGACAGCATTCATTTTAATGGTAGAATAGAACAGCTTGTTTGACCAAAAGCTACAGAAACTTTTTAGCTATTTGACACATTATATTTTTTGCTACAAACCAGCTTTGAGTGAGCTGCCAATCATTTGTAACTTGTAAGAAAAAAGAAAATATCCCAGACAGCAGTGAAAGTCAATGCTTCAAGCCTTTCAAGCCAAAATTTTCAGAACACATTTATTTGAGAAACTTGAGAGAGTTTCTTTAAGTGCATAATTTGAATAAAGGAATTCTTAGCTTGCACATTGTGCTGGCTTTGGCTGGGTTAATGTTAAGTTTTTCTTATAGCAAGTGGTATGGAGCCATGTTTTTGATTTGTGCCGGAAACAGTTTTGATAGCACAGGGATGTTTTTGCTATGAGCAGAACTTAACACAGAGTCAGGGCCTATTCTGTGTCTCACCTCAGCCCACCAGTGAGGAAACAGAGTGTGCACAGGGAGTTGGGAAGGAATAAAACTGGAACAGCTGACCTCAGTTGACCAAGGTACACCCCATACTCCATGGAATCACCCTCAGCATGCAAAGCTGTGGCAAGAAGAAGGAAGGGGAGATATCTGGAATGATTTATCTTCCAAGTCACCATTACACAGGATGGAAGATGGCTTTCCTAGAGATGGCTGAAGAGTTGCCCGATGATGGGAAGTGATGAATGAGTTCCTTGTTTTGCTTTACTTGTGTGTGCAGCTTTAACGTTCCCTATTAAATCCTCTTTATCTCTGTGCAGGAGTTTTCTCTTTTACTGTTCTGATTCTCTCCTCCGCCCTGGCCCGGGGCAGTGAGTGAACAGCTGTGTGGATCTTAGTTGCTAGGGTTAAACCATGCCAGACGTTCTGTAACCTAACCACATAGTAGGAGATTGACTGTATGAGAAGGTCTCCTTGATTTGACCAGCTTCCCATGCTCTGCTGTGGAAAACAAGGAGGATTATTCAATTCATAAATTCAGCCAGAAGAGAGTATCCTTAGCGCAGGTACCACATAACAGTACTGCAAACTTCTTTAGGAATCTAGGGAGTTTCCTCCCATCTTGATTGGTAAAGTTTGCTGCTGCCATACCTCAGGTAGGTCAGCTACATCACAGTTAAGAAAATCCTGAAGAAATCCAGAAAGTCCCTTTGTTATTTTTTTTTCTTTTTTTATTCAGCACTAACTATTCATAGTACAGTAACGTGCACGTGTGTCTTTGTAAGTGAATTTCCTTTGTTACAAAAAGATGTCATGATAGTGCTTTCAGAGGACAAGGCAGCAGCAGATGAGAGGAACATAAGGTAATAATTAGAAAATTACAAGCAACAGTGGTGATAAACAGTGGGCGCAGCTGTCTCGTTACTGTCAAGCTTTTTGTGAGCATCAAGACAAAGGTGTGTTTTAACAAATTACTTGGTTATGAACATTTTAAATAAATGGAAAGGAGGAGGAAAGAGCATTTCTTTTGAAAGAAGGAGGAAATAGCATTTTTTTGTGGAATGTAGTCAGTCAAGACAGTCACAAAGTAACAAGCCCACCAGTCTGCACTCCTGGCCATCCATACCTGTGGCTTCTGAGGACACCAGACTGCAGGCATTTTGTCAGGCTGCCCACGGGCAGTGTAGGGTCTTCAGACAATGCCCCTGGCAGGGATGGATTGGGGACAGATCCAGCTGAACTTCCTGTCCTGGGCATTCCTGGAACTACAGTGTATTGTCTGCTGGGAAAGATGAATGGCTTTTGTAAAAGTCCCAGAATGTTTCAAGGGGGAACAAAACTGGACCAGCACTTATAACAACTATAATACTCTGAGTGGCAGTCATTTGGGTAAATAAATGTTTTTACAGAAATGAAGACAGAATTTCCATTCCATTGGATATTTTAACTCTTAAAATTTGGATTTTGGCTAAAATTGCAAGAAAATGTCCACATCTTCCATTGTACAGAAATTCACAAATACTGAACTCATTGATTTTGTATAATTTTGTGCCATTTTATTAAAATGAATAATAAAAAATAGATGACATTCTAATTATGAAATATTATGTCATAAAAGTAATACAAAGCATTTTATTGGCAAAATAGGAATGCTTTTTAATTGAAGACAAAATGAAATGCCAGATACTTTTAATGAAATTATTTTTGAGAAACAGTGTTGACACTGAAAGCAACTTTAAATGATACAATATTTTTGCTTCAGTTAAACTAGCTTTGTGATTAGGAAATTTTATTTAATTGTTTTTTTACAATTTACACATATATTTATTATTTTTTCCATGCAAGGAATAAATTTCACCTGTTGGAGAATTTTCAATCAATAAATTAATTGAAAAAAATCTTAATTTTTTTTTCTTTAATTCATAGGTCCTGAAAGTCTCAATATTTATTACTTATGTGAGCTATTAGTGGCTGAGGTAAATGAGTTTTGAACAGTTACTCTAGAACAGCAAGGTTTCTATTAGCCTAAATATTAAAAATTTTAGAATAAATTAATATTAGTTTTAATACTTTTGCGCATATCATCAGTATCAACAATTCTTTTGCATGTGTTCATGTAACCCTTCTTTATAGAGCTTTGGCTTGAAACATAGATGACTTGAGTTTTACTGCTCTAAGTAAGGCATTTTTTATAAACATTAAGTTAGAAACTTCATTTAATTCTGACTTTTTTCCTCCTCTTCATTTTGAACTTTCATAGAGAATACAAAACTGTCATGATTTTATGACAGGGATTGAAGTAGAATACTAATTTTTCAGGTATGCCCTTTATAAGTTTGCAATCAGGATTTTTTTAAATGCATTTCAGACCTCACAGCACACTCAGCTTAGGAAGATTTAACATTCTTAGAAACTACAAATTTTGTAAAGTGTTACATTTTATGGCTTTCTATGACTTTAATGCAACTCCATCTTTACAGTACTACTTATAGCATCAGAAATAGTAAGTGAATGTTATCGTCGTGATGGAGATGTCTTTTTCAGCAATGTGTAAGGGCAGATATAGTTTAACACTTTTAAAAGAACATAGCTGGAATCATGAAAGTGTGTGCTATCTTCAGTTATAAAATTGTGAAATGGTGTTAATAAATTCAAATTCTAACCATGATTCATTGGGAAAATGGAAGTAAAACACTTAAACAATCAGGGAGGAGACAGGGGAATCTTAAATGAACTCGAATTGCTTTTTTGTGATTTCCGTGGTTCTGTGTGCATTTCTGGTTCATGGTTGCACATCTCAAAAAATGCTACAGAAGCCTGGAACGGCTGACACATGTTATTGTTAAACAGGGGATGTGGGTAGTTTTTATTACTGCTCAACAAAAACCTGTGACTTTTTTGCAGTATCATTTTTTCTTCTTTCTTACTCTCGTTGTCCTTAATTTTCTCTGAGAACTGTAATAGTTCATGATTTTGCCTGAGTCAGTCCCCACAGAAGCAACTGCAATGGACAAAAAATTAGATCCCCTGGAACGAAAATTGCACATTTCTGATTGAGGCATGTTTAGGTTGATGGTGTTCAGAGCTGTATTTGACACACTGATGAGACAGTCATAATTTATTTCCACTGTGAACCCAGGAATATTTGCAAATGGACCTTCAAAACATGCAACAAAAGTAACAGATGAGATCTGAGTGGGATATTGTAAACAGAGGTGCACTTGGACAAGAGACAATATTTTGGGAACAAATGCAATACATTCTCTGTGTTTATTTCTAAACCTTGGAATTTCTTCTCTCCTCAAGCAGAAATTGGGGAAGGGAAGAACATATTATCTGAATTTTCCAAAAGCAACTGGAGTTAATTCTTGACATACTCTGTACAAAAGATAAGAAAATACTTGATACAGACTACACGGGTACCTGATTTTACAGGTTAAGTTTACACTCACTGATAGTACCCACAACTACAAGTTTCATTACCTGCCCTTAAAAAATGATGAAAGAAACCTTATAATGTACATGCTTCTAGCAGAGGGTGACAGGGAACTCCACAAATAAATCTGGTCTGAGAAAGAAAATACAATAATATGATGGCTACATAGGACTGAAGAATTCATAGCAGAAAGGACAAGGAAAACTGGAATTCTTGTTGTCAGACATAACATATTAAAAAGGCACTGAATATCAGGATGAAGGACATCATCCCAAAATACTGAAACTCCTAGAGCTAGAGTCTGGGACAAACTCACATACTTAGAAATGCTCAAATTAACTTAGAGAGTTATATCTTCTAATACGGCTTCTGTAAAAGGATTGTGCACATTGTTCCTTTTTCTGCAATTACAAATTGATGCCTTCCTCTTTATACTTACAAATCCACTCACTTTTAAGCATATGGTTTGCCAAATAAGACTGGACACAGTAAAAGATCAAAGCTCAACACAAAAGTCGTTTTTCTATTGAAACAAGACCTAAGGTACCAGCTGGATGTCATACAAGATGCAACATTACATTTTTAAAACCACTTCTCTTTTCCAGTCAAATTTATATTTATCAATGCATATACATAATGAATGTATTTTTTTTCTTTGTCAGTTTTTGAAGTGCCATTATTCCCTGCTGTCTACATCAGGCACACTCTGCCTTTGAGAGTGACAGCTCTTGACACTGTACATTAGTTTCATTATTGACATAATGCTGAAGTAGCTTCTGAATAGAAAACTGCCAGCATAGTTTTATTTTTTAATCTTCTGTGTCCTATTTTTTAGATACATGAATGAAAAAAAGCTAAAAGAAACAGAAGTTATAGCCACTTTAGCTAGGAAAATAAACACCTTTCATGATGTTAAGACATGTCAAAGCCACAGCAAGTGCAGGGACTAAAACTCCAAGTGAGGATATAAGACCTGACATGTACAAAGACAAAATACAATGTTCTCAAAATAAAGCATTGTCTTAAAGCAACAATAGCAACAATACCAATTAAGCAGCAACTGAGTTCCTTTTGATGTGAGTTGGATGCTGTACTACACATTGTGTGCTTGATCCCTTGAAGTACTGAGCAGCCTCATCTCCTGTTGATTGGTGCTCAGTATTTTACACAATCTGGCACTTGCGGAAGGTTTTCAAAGGCATCAATACCAGCTTGGTGCCTAACCGATGCTGACTTCCAAAGAAAGGGATTTGGGCTTCTGACTGACAGTTTGTGCCTTTGAAAACCTCTCTTCTGAGGTTAGTCTGCACTAAACACTAACATATTTGCAAAAGAAATTAATTCCTTTCCACTTCCTGTTAATTCTTAAACTCCAGTTCTGCTAAGAATAGTCCCTGCTGTAACCTAGAAGAATACGCACTTTTTGGCAGTCAGCTTATGCAAAATGCTTATTTTTCTTCTTGTTATTTACCATGCCATCTGGCATTATATTTAAGATGGAAGTGAAATTAAAACCAACCTATTATTAAAAATGATCCCATCTTTGACCTTGAAATGCTCCATGGCTCAGTGACCCCATTACTTGGAGTTTGGTGTTGGATATCTGACATTTTAGAAACCTGACTGAAGAATATCCAATTGCAATTGAGTTTATACATAATTTATTTTCATTCAAAAAAATATGTCCTTTAATTAAAATTTGAAATTAGGAAAAAAAGGGAATTTTAAATTTAGATTTTTATCAGTCCATAGTAAGCTATTTTATTTTTTTGAAAAGAGAAAACTTATCTTCTTTATCTGTAGAAATACATATGTTTGAATTAAATTGTAATGTCCTTATAGTGTAATCACTGCAGAAAATAAAATTCAGATCTAGATAGCAGTGAACAGGAAGCACCTGTGTGGACTTTTTAAGCTTAGTAGGCATAACTGCTAGTTTTACATCCCATTTTTAAGAGAAAATTATTGTGTCTATAATTCTTGATGAAAGCCATGTATTGTGAAAGCCTCTACGAAGTGCTTTTTTCTTGAAAACAGGTGAATCCAACAACACAAGCTATGATTTCCTAGCCAGTATTTGTTTTGCAAAAGTATAATTTCTCTGAGCTTTTCCTCAAAGCTATGTTGTAGCTTTTATTTTTTCCTTCTTTTTTTCTTTGTTATAAACACACCTATAATTTCTTCAGAAAAAAATTCTAGGAGAAAATAAGGGTACTATTTGCTGTCACATGCCTCTTTTGTAGGATTTAAAGTATCTCAGTCGTAGAAACTGAGTCTATTGTCTATTTTGCTGTGGGAACCATACACAGGATTGTAATTGTGGGGCTTATTTTTCCTCAGTAAACGGTGGACATTGAGTGTCTCAGTTCTTACAGATTTAAGTCAACCACATGATGTGGATAAAGAAGGCCACTTGATTATCTGTAGTAAAAAACAATTTGTAGGCCAAGTGGAATACATTTCTCTATGAAATTGTTGTGAAAGCCAAGCCTAATCCTCAGAAAGAGGTCTGTTCTAATCCATTCTTTATGAAAGCAAACCTAATACAAGCCTAGTGTAAATCCAGCATCGTGAGATGGAGATGATGGTCGGGATTAATTCTGTGCAAATAACTGATTCTTCAGTTTAGTGGAAAAGGGGAAAAAAACCCCAAAACAATCAAAAAAACCCTATTGGGTCTGTCCTGAGCAGAGTACTTCATGTGTTTCCATGGCATATTGAACTACCCTAACCGATATCATTAAAGCAATGAAGAAATCATCAGCAATAGTGACAATATTTTTTCTATGTGCTTTGAAGGAAGGAAGGTGTTCACTTCTTTCCATACCAATTTTATGATTAGGCCAAAATAGAATTAAAACTCATTTGGAAATACAGAAATAGTTTTATTTAGTGTGAAGTTTTCCTGAAAAGTGTGGACTTTTAATTTGAAAACTACTACAATTAAATCTGCATTTTCAACTTGTATTCTGAAAATTCATATTATTGAAACAATTAGAAACAGGGCTTTTGTTTTTCCTTCTGTTATTGAGAGTCTAATATTTTCCAGTAAATTCCTGCAAAAAGAATACACAAAGAGACCTTTGGGCCCATACTGATTCACAAAAGATGAGTTCTTTGTCATGGAACAAATTACAGTAATTTGTAACTTAACAAAATACTTTGCAGTAATTAGGAAGAAGAAATCCCTAGAAAGTTATCACAGGGGCAGAGTTTATTGGATGACTGCCTTTAGTAACTAATTCAGGGATCCTTGTATTGACAAGAGGACAACTTTTTATAATACATTATTGATAGATGTTAGAGCCGAGCTCTGCTGAATTTTATTTCTAACCATTTTCCCTATAAGTAAGTTTTAATGAAATACAGCTTACAGTTTGTTCCCCACAGGACCATCTATTTTTAATTAGCATGTGATTATAATTCACTGTATATTATGATATTATTTATGGTATTTAAGCAGAAGAAGAAGAAAATGAATAGGCCATGACTATTTACTGATGTTGTTCATTTACAGTCTTTGTTGAACTTAAAAGGTAATGAAGCCTGAGATAATGCATTGTCTGGATGTGTTATAATTTTGGCAGCCTCAAGGAAGTATATAGTTGAAAATGCTTCAAACACTTGGGAATATCTTCCTCTTTACTTTTGTAACTGCAAGTCTTGCCTTTCAGATATGTTTTTAATAAAATTCACCTTTATAATTAGATTAAGGATTAATAGCTGTTATAAACATCCTATAGACATGAGTTGCATTTATTATTGAGGGCTGCAAAACATCTCAGATGGATGTGACTGTGAGGGATGTATTGACTTTATTTCTGTAAGGTTCAGTTACTGATGTAGAAAATACTTTTCTGTCTTATTAACCCTTTAATGATTGTACTATATTTCTCAATTTTCATAAAGCCTAAATAACTTTAGGGGGGTAGATGTGTCTCTGTACGTCAGTTGGAGTGAGCTCTGGTGGTTGAGGAAGATGCAAAACAGACATATTTTGATGTATATCTCTATTACTAATGAGAATTTAAAAAATACTTTTAAAAAATGGAAACAATAACTTTTACTTTAATGTTATTACTTAGAGGAAGAACTGAACTTCCTACTGCTTACATATATTCTTTAAAACAAATAAATAAATTCAGACATGCATTTTAATTTATCTAACTTTTAATTTAATATCTACATCTTTAAGGCACAATGGAAAATGGTATGTTCAATACATGATCTGATAGCTACCATTTCTTATTTTCAGTAAACTGCTGGAAAAAGCTCCCCATATGAATAAGACCCTTAAATATTACTATTTTACTTTCCTACATGTATAAATGCCAAAGATGATAAACTTTTCCATTTCAAGTAAAATTCAGACAGTAATTTAAAAATGAGATAAACCAGAACATAAATATTTCAGATTTATACATATTTTCATTCCTGAAGATTGTTCTCAGATAAATCTTAGTGACATTAATTAAGAAAATCTAATGCCTAAAAAAACAATTGCGAGCCAAGCCTTATAATTTTAACTGGAAACTCTTCACCTGCATTAAAAAAAAAATCTCTTACTTAGAGAGCACTGTTCACACCACTCTTAATTAATTATGGTTCCACACATCAAAAAAAGGTGCCGGTTATCTTTTGTTTTTTGTTTCTTGAGTAGAATTGTAGAAACACAGAATATTCTGAATTGGAAAGAGTCCACAAGGATCATGAAGCCCAGCTCCAGGCCTTGCACAGGATCCCCAAGAGTCACACGCTGTGCCTGAGAGCATTGCCAAACGTTTCTGGAGCTCTGTCAGGCTTGGGGCTATGACCACTTCCCTGGGGAGGCTCCTCTAGTGCCCAACCACTAGAGAAGATGTTTTTCCTAATATCCAAACTAAACTTCCCCTGACACAGCATTATGCTGCTCCCACAGCTCTGGACACTGGTCACCACAAGAGAAGAGAACCGTGCCTGCTCTAGTGACAAAGTTGTAGGCTGTAATGAGGCCCCCCCCTGAGTTCCCTGTTCTCTAGAGGTAAAGGAAATGGTGTGTTTGAATTTTTTATGACATGAATTTTTCATCAAATTATAAGTGACATTAGTAAGTAACATATAGTAACAACAATTGCTTGAGAGAAATGTTGGGAAGGTTTTATTTTTTGCATGAGCTATTGAGGAAATATGATTAAGGAACATTGTTTTTTTTTGACATGCTATTAATATATTGTTTGAGCAATAATTCCATAGAGATGGAGCCATGGAAACTTTTCAGGTATCTCAGTGATTTTATAATTAAAACTCATTATCATTGTCTCAGTTTTAAGTAATTTAATCTTCCTGGATAAACCTTCTAAACTGGATTTTAAAAAAAATATTTTGAACTTGAGTTTATTTTTAATGAAGATAAATACAAAAAATATGTGTTTAATTTGTTAATGAAGACCAGCATTGGTGTGGTTGAGAATACATAATTAAAACAGATTTAGACTTTAATGATCTAAAATAACTTAAGCGTAAGTATTCTTGATTAAAATTTTTACCTCTTAGAAGAGTCTATTTTCATAACTTCAGTTCATTTTTAACAGTGATAGGAAGAAGTTCGCAACCATCACAGCTATGAAGATTTCAGTTCACATATTTGCTTTGGTGACTTTCTTGACGTTGGAAATACTATTGAAGTTCATATGGGATCAAGCAGTACCCTTGAGAAACCCATAGCACTTAGAAGAATATAGGTTTCTATACTTAGAATCTCCTGCCTTAAGAATATTCAAAGCTGAATATTTAACTGTCTGTGCATCTTGAACCTGCTTGAGTTCAGTCCTTACATAGTATTTATCTGACTCAATGGTTTTAAAAAAGGTATATGTTCAAATATTGTCCATAATGAAAATGTTTTGTAGACATTTTGTCTAGCTGAAGTGGGATTGATACTGAGTAACTAATCAGTATCATGCTTCTAAGTTAACATTATGGGAGTTATAATGACCTTTGTCTCAGCTATAGCTACTTCTACATATAATATTTTGTCAATAAATAAGAATGTAACAAAAATTGGTAAAAGTTTTGATAAAATTTAAGCTACTCTAATTTTTCTTTTCCTTAGTATCCCAGAAAAATGTAAAATCTTGATTTTTTATTTCTTTCTGCATCATTTGCACACCAAAGTTCCAGCATAAGATAAATTTATCTAATGTATCATCACAAAGAGACCTGAGAAGCTTAGAGGAGAGTAGCTTCCTGGGGCAGCACAAAGATTCTTCAGCAGACTGCTTCTTCTGAGGAAGTTTCCAGGCTGCTACCCAATCCCTCAGATTAAGTTTTCCATTATGACTGAATATACTTTCCAAAAAACAAAACTTAAAGTTGTAATAAATACACTTAAATCTTTAAAATAATGATGGTTCTATCTACACTTTATAATCTTTATCCTCGGGCTAGGGAAGCTTCAACAGACCCACCTGCTCACCAGTCCTTTTAAGGATAGAAGAGTATTTGGCCTTTGTATTTGGATATTGTCAAGAATTGTCAGATTAGAGGAGGGCCATCCATACTACTCTTTCATCTGGAGCTGTCCCATGTTACTGTTCTTCAGTTGTTGTGAAGACCTCTTAGGAAGTGTCACAGCATTTGACATTTTAAAACAATAATTTGATTAAGAAAGTAATAGATCATATACATCTTCTGATGAAACCTCTCTAAAATTATCTGAACTTTACTTATTTTATATTAATATTGCTTAAAGAAGAAACTACTAGTGTTTAACTTGTTTGAATCTAAGATGGTAGGATCACGCCAAATACCTTTACAGCACGTCACCTCATTATGGTTCCAAAACCGCACGGGTTTCTTGTAAATCCTGTGTCCCATTGGCCAGTCCCATGTGGATGTCTGTGATATCTTAGAGTATGTCTACAATGCATGGCTTGAACATGGGAAACATAGGTGCAGCCTCATGTCCTGCCATGCCCAGCTGGACATTTGAGAGACGCTGAAATGTTGAAGGCTGACGGCTCAAGCAATCGGCCATTTGCAAAAGCAGCAGGGATGAAGCAGGACCCTTGAGAAACTTCATTACTCAGCAGAGTATATTTATCTGTACCTTGCTTTACTGGCTTTACACTTTTCTCTGGATCTTGCCTGACGTCTCCTGTTGGCTGTTAAGACCTCAGCTAAATTTTAGAAAATTCCCAAAAAGCTTGCTTTCTCACATCCATTGTTCAAGGCACTCTGAAGTAAGACTGTAACATATGCAGCATGTAAATATATAAGTGTTACAGAAATTCAGAGGCATTGTTTTTATTTAAGAAATTAAATGCCAAGGAACTCAAATGCTGCACTTTCAATGGCTTATTTTTAGTGTTCTACAACAAGGTCTTCGTGAAAGTGTTTGATAAGAGACTAAAAGGGCCTTTGGACACTAACAAGTCATGACATCTAGCAGAATTCATAAGTAATTTATCAGTCACGGGTCATCTGGAGATGGTAAGTCAGGTCCTGAAAAGGACTGCTGCAAGTATATCTTTTATGGAGTATAAAAAATCCTTGATGTAGTGGAAGTAGAAAACAGTCCTGGAAGCTCTGTAAAGAATACCACAGGAGATGCAATGGACATTAAAAGATTATTGTAGTTTGAAAGGTAAGTACTGGTTATATCTTTCCAATGAGCAGAACATTTCAAATAGGAGCTTTTTCAGACTAGCTGAAATGAGAGTCTTGAAACAATCACAAGGTTCACAGAACACATCAAAAACATATTCTAAAACATAGCTAACCCCCATCCTATTTAATACAGTTAGAGGAAAAACAATTCTAAAGGGGGGACAGGAGAACCTGCAAGGATTATCAGGCTAAACAGAATGTCTTATTCATTAAGCTTTGTAGATACTTTTGTCACATCTCCCTTTTAATTTCTGAAAAAATATTAAAACATTGATGAGAGTACAGAGACTCAAAGAACAAAGAATGTTGACTCAGAATAAATATACAGAAGATTAGACACAATTATGAGGTTAACATGAAGAAAAGAACAAGTACAATGACAGTTAATTTTAGAAGATGTAAAAACAAATTAGTTGCCTTAATATAGCAGCCTTACCTAATAAAATATAAAATGTGGATATTATCACTGAGATGTAAAGAGGGAAATGTAAGACTTCTTTTTCTCTCTCCTTTTTATTTTATTTTCCTTTTTTTTTGTTTACTTTTTTGTTTTCTGTTTTAAAGAATTGAAAAGAAGAGTTGGTGTGGAGTATTCATCATGTATTTCTCAGTCAGGATTACTTTGCATTTAAAAAAATATGAAAAGATACCCTTTGGAAAAGACTAAGATCCATCTGAGATTGGCTCTTGAGTAAATATGACCCTATTTCAATAGATGCTGAACGTTCCTAACTACTGTTGTTAGGGAACAGAATGACAATAACATTAGAATAGTTCTCCTGGAAGAGACATAGATTTCCACCAGTTTTTGTCCCTAAAGTTATCTGGAAGGCATAATGAGGGAGTGAAGAAAGGGAGCAGAGCAACAGAATACTGAAATGAAAAAAAAAAACAACTCAGGAAATTATTTACTTAAAACATACATTTCTAGCAATTATTTCTTTAGTAATCTGAATCCATTTTGTTCCTAATCTTTGATTACTCAGGAAAAGCTTTGCAATATGATATTCAATATTTTCTCCCCATCTGGCAAGGACTTCAAATGTATCTGGCTAGTTTAGGCGTTAATACTTATTTAGTAAAAAAATCTTTTCAAATACAGAAATTGATATAGTTCAAAATTTTATTGAATGTATTCCTCTGTATGGATGAAATAGCAAGTGGAGCTGAGAAATATAACCTGCAACTTCTGATAAATAATATACAAAAGAACTGCTTGCTTTCATGTGGAATAGGGATGGACCTATGAGGCCAGGTATGAAATCACTGACACATACAATAATTTAGGCAGGGGGGGAACCTCTGGAAATCGGCTAGTCCAAAATCATGCTCGAAGCAGGTCCAACTAGGTCAGGTTGCTCAAGGCCTTGTTCAGTCAAGCTGTGAGTATCTTCAAAGACAGAACCCACAGCCTTAGTGAGCAATGTGTCCTTGTGTTCGACTACCCTCAGAGTGATTCTTTTTTTCCTTTTTCCTTTTATCTTGTTATATTTCCCTGTTTATAGAGGTAGAGACAGGATGTAATCTGACTGTTTTTCTATTGCAGCGACTCTTACGTGAAAAGAACCCAATGTGGGATCCTGGAATTTGGAAAAAATAGCAATGAGTAAGAAAGGAAATAATCACCTGCATCCATGAAAAGATGACAAAAGTACTGCTTCTCAGCTGACTTCTTTAATTCATCTTTATTTTGTGTTAATGAATCAGATTTTCGTTACTCCATTTGACTTTTTCTATAGTAATAATATGCAGTGAGTGCTTTATTAAAAAATGTGGTAAAAATGTTTACAAATATAAAATGACCATTCATTTTATTTGAAAAAGCTTGTATATGTATATGTATATGATTAGTGCGTGTTTCCTATCCTATAGGGCACACTGCAGTCTAACTTTCCTGATGTTAAAAAGAATTTCTTATACTATAAGGTCATGCCATTTGTATTTGCTCAGAAAATTGGATTATTATTTCTCTTGTGCTTTATTTTTTTTCTCTGTATTGTTATCTGAGAGAAGAGACCAGAGTAGACGTGCTAGTTATCACATCTGATGTGGTTACCCTTACATTTCTCACTAAAGACAGAGTTTCTGTCTAACATTAACTGTGTCTGAGATTAAAAATCAGAAAAGACTAATAGTTTCAAAAAACAGTCCCATGCAAACCTTTAACCACATTGTTGAAGAGCCTTGCAGGTGGAAAAACCACATCAGAACAGATGTGGAAATGCAACCACAATAAGAGAAATGTGTGTAGTGCAGGGTTTTGTTTTTTTTTAAACTAATGCTACCAATTATTTATATTTACTATGCTTTAAGCTGTACTTGTCTGACAAAGTTGGCTGTGGAACGTGTATGAACAAAAGTTCTTGACATTGTTGAGAGGTGCTTGATACTGACGAGCTGGAATTTACCTTCTCTCTGTTTTCTTTCCTATAAGATCTATTATAGTTTTTTGTTTTCCAGACAAAAATGAGGCCGTCCTAAGACTTGGATTTGCATGAATCTTCATTGTGAAGGAGTACACCCTTCTAGGTCAGTCTTCACACATTTTCCCCACCCACAGGATTTAAATTCAAGTTACATACTATCATAACCATGGACCCCATTATTGGTACCATTTCCTCTACAGCAACGCAGTAATGAACGTCAAGGATAATGCCGGATATTGTGCTTACTGTAATAATTTGACAATCAGCCATAAGACTTCTGTATTCACTGTACATATACTCTGAGACCAATTTCATTACATCATGTTTCATGTGGAAAAAAAAGGGCAGCCAAGAGACCAAGACAGGGGGTCACTTTGTGACCCAGTCATGAATACAAAACATTTATACAACATCCTTCACAGAAAGTCACAGGATGATTTATGGCTCTAACTAAATTAAAAGCAACATCAATCAAAAGGATTTTAATTTTTAATTTTTAAACTGCAATACATTCAGTTTCTGATTATTAATCCTGAATCTCATGCATAAAGGCAAAATGCTTACTTTCAAACAGTATGTAAAACCTATCAGTCATCACAACTCCATGCAAAGTACCTGTTACATATTAACATTTGGAACCAAGTTGGAGAGGACATACTTTTGAGAACACCAAGTTTTAGCTAAACAGATTCTTACCTTCTATATGAAATCAGGTTCTTCTCCCTAATGACTGTTGCTTTTTCCTACAGATTTTCTTCTGATGCTTCTGTAAATAAGAGATGTGTTTACTAGCTTAACTATATTTCAGGAAATGATAGAAAAGCCTCTGCTTTATTATGTAAAGCAAAATACAAAAGATTTTTTTGGAAACCAGCTCCCTGTGTTATGAAGCCTGCACCAGCGTAAAGGGTAGGTATGTGTAAGCCCTTTGAGTTACAATTCTGCATCACTCACATTTTCAACTTCAGAAAAATACTTCTAGCTGAATTTAATTATTCAGGGTTTGGGTTTATTTGTGGGGGTTTTTTTTATGGTTTGGGTTTTATTGCAGGAAAGGCAAGAGTCTTTTTTGCAGGTTGCACATGTCCAAGTGTTGGCAGTTAGCAGCACAGCAGGGCTGCCTCCATGAGAAAAGACATGGGGCTGCTCCCTGTCCAATCCAGCCAGTTCCAGTCAGCTTCAACACACTCACTACAGAGCTCAGTGGAGACCTTCAGTTCACATGGTGATGCCTATGGACAAACATATTTAAGGGCAAAAAAAATTGCACATCAGCTGTGAGTTACATGAAAGAGATTAGGTGTGAGAGAAACAGCCCTGTAAACACCAAGGTTTTGGAGGAAGGGGAGGCAGCACTCTAAGTGCCAGAGTAGAGATTCTTTATCAGCCCATGGAGAACATTGTTGTGACACAGGTTGTCCCCTTGTGGCCCATGGAGGACCACACTGGAGCAGACATCCCACTGCAGCTCATGCAAGTATTCACAACACAGCAAATGAATATCTGTTTATAGGAACTGCAGCCCATGCAGAGCTCCCCTGGGAGCAGGCTCCTAGCAGGAGGCAGGAGACGTGATCACATAAGAGAAGATGTCACAGAAGAGGTTTCTGATGGGACCTGTGTCCTGTGAGTGACTCACTCTGGAGCAGTCTGTCTGTGAAGGCATGTGGAGCAGTCTGTCTGTGAAGGCATGTGGAGCAGTTTGTGCAGAACAGCAGACTGTGGGATAGACTCACACAGGAGCAGGGAAAAAAAATGTGTGAGAAGGAAGTAAGATCTGCTCTGGACTGACCATAGCTCTCACTCCCCAGAAAACTGCTCTGCTTGGATGAGGAAAGAAGGTAAAGGAGTAGTGATTGAAGGAGTAAAGTTGAGCCTGATATGAAGCAGGGTGTGGGGTTTTGTCTCTGTTTCTCACTCTAGTTTTAATTGGCAATAAATTAAATTAATTATTTTTCAAGTTCAGTCTGTTTTGCCCTTGACTGTAATTGGTATGGAATTTCCCTATCTTTATCTCAGCCCATGAGCTTTGTGATCTCATTTTTTTCCCTATCCCATTGTGGAGGGGGAATGATAAAGCAGCTGGGTTGGCACCTGGCAGCCAGAGAGGATCAATACACTGCAGCCTATGAACAATTTTAGTAGTACATTTTTACTATTAAAAAATGTTGGTATTTCTTTTGCAGTTCATACATTAAGGTTTTTAAATGGCTTTTAGACAAGAATGTCATTAAATATCTGAGATGAATTCCCAGCTGATGTTTGTGTTTTCAACTTCACCAAAATCCGTGGAACTACAGCCGTTCCCATCAGTACAAAAGTTCACTCCTGTATTCAAAATTCTTTTCCTTATATGTTACTACTAACAGACTTAGAGCTCTTGCATCTCTCAAACAGGGTAAAGACTTCAGAAAGAAATCTGGAAATCTACAATATAAGTAGTTTCTAATGAAAGCCAATGGGTTCTTCACACAGGAAAAATCTTACAAGACGACTTATAATTTATATTGTTTTTCTAAATCATTAAATAGCAGAATCACCTGGGTTTGAGGGGACCTTAAAGATCTTCTAGTACCAACCCCCATGCCATGGGCAAGTACATCTTTCACTAGAGCAGTTATATTTAATATTATTTTTACTTTTTTGAGTTCAAACTATTGGTCCTGGTTTGAAGTCGAAATTACCTACATTTATAATGCACACACATAAATCACAAATCCATTGTCATTTCTAGCCTTTACCACAAATTGACTTGCAACTGGATGATATGACAGACACACACAACAGCAACACTGGTACTGACTAATTTCTATTTAGCTGAAAATGGTAATTTTAAATTAACATAAATACATTCCTGATTAAAATTCTCTATGCACATATGACATTGTGCATAGACATTCAGAGCATGGAGAAAGTTTTTTGTAAAAAACCCCAGTAATAGCTGATACACAGATTTAAAATTCTTTTTCTGTATAATAAAAGTTTAAGTTCAAGAGCAGGTCAAATTCTTGTTTAAACTTTTTAGTATCATTTATTACTTCCCAGTCTCTTGTGTTGTACAGTCATATATTGAAGATGATACTATTTATAAAAGACCTCAATATTTGTAATGTATATATTTATAAATTATAAAGCAAGGAAGAGGCACAGAAGGAAAAAAACTAGACAACTGGCAATTCTCCACGTGCTCTTTGATCAATCAGGAAATGGCATAATCATGTTACATACCTGTAATGTGACTACAAACCACACGATGATAACTGAAAGCCATATTTTTCATTAAGTAGCTTCTTGACTGGTGTCCTCTTCCCTAGATAACATGTTCTTCCCAAATCAATACAACTTTAATATCATCTAATTGGCATTTAAAAGACCCTGCTGTGAAGGTTCTGTCCAGGACAGAGTCAATTTTTGCAGTTACCAGGAGCAGGCATGGCTAGGACCCAGAGTTTATTCTATAACACCTCACATAATTTTCTTGGAATGGGGAAAGGGGTCCCTTCCAGGTCTACTGTAGCAGTGGTTGGGTGTTCTTAGGCTTGGAGGGCTGTAGTGGTGAGCATTTGCATGTGAATTATTCTCCTCTCTTGTAATCTTGTGTTGTTAATAATGTTGTTATTGCTGTTCATTTTCTTATCTCATTGTTGTTTCCAGTAATTTTTTCTTTTACCAACCAGTGATCTTTACCTTTTTATACCTCCAATTCTCCTCTCCACCACAGCCCAGGGGAGGGAGAGTGAGGAGGAGGGGGAGTGAACAACGGGATGCATGGTTTGCAGTGGTTTTAGTGAGAACACTAAATTGGAGTTCCTAAACCACGATACTTGCAGTGAGCAGGTGTCGCTAAGCCTCCGTGGAACACAATAATTTTTTAAATGGCCTTCATGCTTGCAGACACATACAAGGACATTGAAAGGAAACCAGATTCAGAAAGATATAGTGTAATCTTTAGCACACCTTAAGAAGGAATTATATACTGGACGTCCGCTTTACTATTAAAAGACTGGATTATTTTCTTCAAATTTGGTCTAAAGTCTTAGAAATAGAATTCAGTCAAACAACACTCTGATGAGGTAGCAGACAGGTGCTCTGGGTACCCTTGTCCAACAAAAAGGAGGGGAGAAAAGGAAGAACTTCATGGAAGTTTTTTTCCAAAATATGGTGGAGACTTTATTTTGTATTCTTCCTTTCCTGAGAATTTGTTACTCTGTAAACAAATGTATCTGGGTAAAATATTGAAATGTGATTGAAGCATATTTTACCTGTTCAACAAATTAAAATATATTGTGGTGATGAATAATATTTTAATATACTAATTGAATGTATTTTTCTGACTTATTATGATAAGAAACATTTACTATCTTCTTAAATGTCTGAATGTTCCCTTTAGGCCATGTAGGTTTTAATTATTCTACTGAAATTGATTTGTCTCAGCCAATCACAGAACTCAGATAAAGCATAGAGACTTAGGAACACCATATAATTTTTTTTCTCATTTATGCAAATCCCTGTCTGCTGATTAGCTAATAGGAGCTAATTTACATTCTCTCTATACATTATTTCTCAAGAAATACAGTGA
The DNA here is from genome assembly GCA_035048155.1 of Cinnycerthia olivascens. NCBI lineage: Eukaryota > Metazoa > Chordata > Aves > Passeriformes > Certhiidae > Cinnycerthia > Cinnycerthia olivascens. Next base: position 97,721,921 of record JAWWMU010000106.1, on the reverse strand, counting down.
ATTTGCAGATTTCTGCTTCATCTGCTGTTGTCCATTTGATCCCACAGGGTCTTCCCTACATATTTTCAGCAACTGAACCACATACAATTACAGGAGAATGTATAATAATATCAATAAAATATGAAATCCCTGTCTAATAAAAAGAAATATACATATAGAAAGAAACATTCAATAATTTGAGAAAGTGCTACAAGGATGTTCTTGATAAAATTAGTATTAGGTTCTTTTAGAATTTGTTTTCCTTTCCCCTCCCACATGATTTAGATAACAAACTCCCTGTCTAGACTATTTTTTGTTAGTAAAAGATCTATATTTTGAAAATAAATGTTAATAAACAAAGGAAAATCATATTGAATGCGATATTTTGCAAAGACTGTTTTTGTTTTATGTATGTTTCATTTTCATTTAAGTTATCTTTCTCTCATTTATAATTGACAAGAAAGATTTTTTTTTCATACTAATAATGCCAAATTAAGATGGTTGGGCATTCCAAAAATGTTTAAACTTGTTAATTCCTATGATATAACAAATAAATATTTTAAATAGAGTTCTTGAAATGTAATGGTCTCTAATGAAAATAAAATCTATTTGAATCTAATATTTTTGAATCCTTAACCAACTTTCATGTATTTTGTTATCAGTCCCAGCTATATATAAATATACATTTAACTCCTAATTCCTCAGATGACTGAGCAGCCAAGATATGGATATGCAAGGACCATCTCTGAAATATCACATTGTTCTATCTCTTGTGTGTACCTTTAGCAGAATAAATACATAAAACAAAGGCAACTTTTCTGCTTAGGAATGTTGTGACTATCGCTCATGTTGTCCCTGGTGATATCAGCCTGGATTATTATTTATAGTAAGGCAAAACCTCTACTGAGATGGAGGGCCATGACCCCTTGAGCAGAGACAATAAATGAAATGGGTGCTTTCAGAAGGGAAAGAAAAGGAAATATTATGTACCAGGGACCAGCATGATGTGCAATGGTCTCAGTACAAAAACAGTCTACTTGCTATTTGTTCTATCTTATTTTATTTTATTATTTTATTTTATTCCTCTGGCTATGTCACAGAGGAGAAATTTGAAAAATTCTGAAGAGAACAGAGAGGTGGCTTTGCTGGGGCTCACAGTGATATTCACAAGTGTGAGTGGCTGCCTGAGGAAACATGCAGAAAGATTCATTACAGTGCACCTTGAGAAGGCCATAAAGGCTGTCAACACTGATAGAAAGAGAAATCAAATCTTTAGCAGCAGATGATGGGTATGAGAAGAGAAGAGAAGAGAAGAGAAGAGAAGAGAAGAGAAGAGAAGAGAAGAGAAGAGAAGAGAAGAGAAGAGA
>JAWWMU010000106.1:97696341-97713227 GCA_035048155.1 Cinnycerthia olivascens | reverse complement strand
TGCTAGCTATGGAAAAAAATAAAAGTGGAGAGGTTAGGAAATTAGGAAAGGAATAATTTTATTAAGCTAAGTGGAGCAAGGTAGGCATATCTTTATTAGAGAGGTTTATTAGTATGATTTTTGTACAAATGCAAGCAAAGCCTTTCAGTGAGAAAGGAAGAAATCTTTATCACCTTGAATTTTTCTGGAGTAACTTGTGTGAACTAGAACATAAGAAAAATGTCAACAAAGAAAGTGAATTGAAAGAACATGAAAAGTGAAATGTTTAACTGTTATCTGGGATGATAACTATTCAAATATGGGCTGCTATTCAAGTCATTCTTACCTAGTTATCCTTTAATATATTAGTAAATACACTATCTCTTACAAGTGTCCTAGCAGCAATTTCCCTCTATTCTATACTTTATACCTCTTCTTTAAATCTTTGTGTTCATTTATGATTTTTTTCTTTTTGGCAAAGGCACAAGTATTCATTCAGTTTGTTGACTCTCCTTCTCATAATCTGTCTCTCTAAGACACCTAGGAAAAGAAGAAATTAATGGAAACATCACTTCATTTGCCAGCAAATTGGAGGAAGAAGCTAAAAAAGAAATATTCCAATTTGTTCAAAATCTTGTAGCAATTTTCATTTCCATTATTTACAAAGGAAGAGGGCTCCAGAGACATAACTCAGAAGTTAAAACAGTGAAGCATTAAGGAATATGAAGTTGGAAGTAAATGTACTTGAAAGTAGTTCTTTTATTTTGACAACAATTGATATTTGACTGGGAGAAATACGTCTGATCCAGGAAAATAATTTCTAGACTAAACTAGAGAAAATAGGCACTCTTCTAAGAACATACTCAGAAATGAGATGCACTGATGCAAAAGGAAACTTTTGTCATATTAAGCCTGGAACAAAATGGGTGCATTTTTGCCAATCAGAACAAAAGAAAAGTTGCAATATAGGAACCCAGCCCCATACAACTACTTCCTCTCAACCAAACTATAAGTGCATTTTTTTTTTTCAGCAGGTTAAAATGTGGTTATTCGGTTATATAAAAAAGGTTAGGTCAGGATCCAAACTGAAACTGCTAACACTGGAGGAATTGCTGTTTAAACACACATTAGAAAACAATCTCTGCCACCAGAGATTTTAAATAGCACTGTTTATAAAGGTAATATACCACTATTTTTTTTCTATTTTCTTCATTGTGCCTCATCTCTTTTTGCATCACATATATGCATTCTCTTCCTTTTCAATGATTCTTAATTTGCTTCTTCTCAGATAGTTTAGTGTTGAATAGAGATCTTGGGCCCCTGAGAATGCTTTAAATATTGTATTGCCCTATAGAAGGCTCATTCTTCACAAAGCCTCTTTACAGATCTGTGTCTAGTGAAAGTTAAGCACCTACAAAAGAGAGGTCAGGCTACTGATCTTTAACTCAGGATTATGGAAAATAGTTATAGAACATGATGAGAAGTGATCTTACCTGTTTCCCCTCCAAGACTGCTCATGAGAATTTTCCTGTCTAATCTCAATGCATAGTGATTGATGGAGACTTTTAATTTTTCTCAGTTTCAGTTATTTTCTAATTGTCTTGTTGTTCCATTTATTTTCTAAAAGTTATTTTTTAATGTCATACCAAAATTTTACCTCTGGATTTTTTCCCCTTCTGTTTTATTTTGTTCGTTTCACATCTGCTAAACTTAAAATGTATAAGATCACTCCAAACAGACAAATCTATCCATGCACTAAGTTGCCTTTCATGACTCAAAGGGAAACCTTTGAGAGAGTTGTTCACGGCTTCTCTCCTATGAACAACCACTTTTGTGAACTTTAATCCTTTTTGGTCCAGAGACTGATATATTTGATATTTTTAGCACATAATATTAAATAAGTAAATGTTAACCTTCCGTTAGGAGCACTTTAGTTATATCTCTCTAATGCATGTAATGTATAGGAAGGGGACTAAATGTTAAGAACACTCTCATCCTAGGCACCCTCTTATCAGGTCCTAAAAGAAAATTGACAACTCTTCCTCTTTTGGGTCCTGTGAGGTTGTAGAGGATAATTCTGTCCTTCTTAAAATCATATATGTGTGCTTTGCCATTCTCCTATAATGTAGTAACATGCTCAAATAGTCAATCTGCTATATTTTCTCCAATTCAACAAACACCAAAATCTGACTAATTCAGAACGCATCAGATTAATTTATCTTTTCTGCAGGGCAGTCTTAATGCAAGACTACTTTTATTCTTTATGGCTTGATGGTTTTCATCCTCAGGGATTTGGTTAATATTAGCGATCATTCAGAAATCTTTTTTGAAATTGCCATATTTTTTAATTTTATGAGAAAGCAGTCTAGAATCTAATAGAAAGTGATAGTTTTTCTATTTTCTTTTTACTACCTTTGAAACATACCAAGAAAGTATCTGAGTGCAGAACATAACAGAAGTTTCTAAGTTTGGATTTAGGAACTAGAGAAAGAAAATTATTCTTTAGTGAATTCCATACATTATTTGAGCAGTAATTCTGTAGAAGCATATTAAAACTGTCCTTCTTTAAGCCCTTGTTAAATTCTGTGGAGTGGGAAGATAGCAGAATACTCTAGGTGGTTTATAATAGGCTTCAGCATGTTCATGAGTACAAGTCTACTTGTAAAAGCATATGAAGCTTGAAACTGTTAGAAGTCTTTCAGATACCTAGATATCCTCAGTTTTTAAGATGTCCAAAATTTTTATTAGGAAGACGTATGTATTATGTAATTACAAACTAATCCAATGAGCAAGACTCTTAACAGAAATGATGACTGCAGTGTTTGCACTCCCACTCATGAGAGGATTAAACAGTCGTGACAGCAGAGATGGGACAACATTGAGTCCTCCAGATTTAAAAAATGCCCCAGGCTCATGCATCTCTGACTTTCTTCTGTTACAGTTGAAACAAAACACAACAAAGCAAAACAAAAAACAATCAAACAACTGCAGCAAATTTACAACAGGTGCAGTATGATTCCTGCTTATGTTAAATGGGTTCATTGGGAAATGTCTGCTCAAATGCCTCCATTAATTCCAGCAACTAAAAGGAAAAGGGGCTTCTGGCAAAGAAGTGTCTGAGAGTGTGCCTGTGATGATGCTGTCTCAACCCTCTTGCTCTTATTGGGCAATTTGTTGTGATTACCTGAATTCTGTCTCAAAAGACAGGTGTCCTTCTGTTCCTCCAGTCCTAAACAGATTAAATCTGTTTTCCTTTAGGATACTGATAGAATACATAGAAAGGAAGTGTTGCTGTGGAAGGAAATTTTACAGGAATAGAGTATTTTTCTGTTATAGGTATAACTATATAATGATAGCATGTTATTGGTATTACTAGATAATGGCAAATAACTAGACAGTGCAGTCTGTCACTGAGGCTCAGGCTCACTTTGGCTTTGACCATGCCAAAAAATAATTGGCAAACAAATTTACAGATCTTTAAACCAAATAAATGAACTAGCACTAAAGAATTTATTGGGCTATTACATTGTTATTTTTTAAAATGAGTTAATAATATTAAGATAGAAATAAAACAAAATCCTAGTCATCATATTTTAATTTGTTTATTTTTCATAAGCTTGAAGACAGTAACTGCTGGCTTTCAATACGGTCTGGCATTGGGCCTTAGTTAATTAACTACCTAACAGAGAGAAATAGAAAAAAGTTAATATTAAAAGTATAGATATAATGCCAGTTTTTTTAGTAGGCTTCTGCATGTATTCAGCAGGTTAATATATACCACCAACACAGATTTTTGCTCTCTTAAATATCACAAGAAAAGGACTAGTTTGTGTATTCTCAACACAGTCCTACAGAAATTTATGGAGTAAGACATAAACACTGACTGAAGTGCATGCAAGCATTGCAAGAAGAAATCCAAAATAAAAAAGTTTTTTCCTTCTGTTTCTGATATAGGCCACCTGTGCTTATATTTAGGGCAGGCCAGGAACAACTGTCACTTTTACCTATGAATGTGGGTTAATTCTTCATGCGATGTACTTGTGACCTTCAAACTATGGCTCTGAGTGGCTTAGAGAGCCTTAGTGCAGAATATTCAATGTGCCCTTAGGTTTGTGTTTCTCTCAGAACAACACCTGCCACTATAGGCAGTCAGATTATATGCTTATAGCACTCCTTCATGCTTATTTTTTAAAGGTAATGACAGAAATGAATTCAGAAGTAATTTAGAATTAAATGTAGTAGCTTTTATACCTTCTGAAATATCTCTCTATAAATTATCATTTGTGAATGGAGTTTGAATGAGAAAGTGTCATACTTTTTGTTGCAAGTATTGGGAACCTTTAATTAGTCTTAGCGAGGTTTGTGGGTGTTTTTTCCATACTGAAGTAAATCAAAATATATGCTGTCAGGAAATATCAGAATATTAAATTCATATACAGATTTACTTTAGGTGAAAATGAGATTCTCTGTTTTATCTGAGTAACTCAGGGTTTAAATCCATTATCAGTACTAAATGTTACTGTGATTCATGCAATAACCTACTCATTAGACAATCTTCTCTCTCAAAGCAAATCCCAGATAATCTCTTCACATCATATTGCCAAAGGGCCAACCTTAATCAAATCATTTAAGTATAGAATGATCTCTGCTCTCTAAGACGAGATCAGAAAGAAAATACTGATGCTTGTTTGATTCCAAACTTGCTGCATGTGAGACTGGTGATGCTTTTTCTCTTTCATGGTCGGTACATACAAATAGGAGAATCCTCAAGCAAGATGCTACAAGATCCAAATAAATGGATTCCTTCACCAAAAAATGAAGATCATTTATACTTCAAACCTCATGGGCTGGATCTTTCCCATTTTGATTTTTTTTTCTTTTTGAATGAGTTTGACAGATGCACTAAGAAATTGTCTGTAGTTTTGTCCATATAGCTTTAATTAGCCTTCCAAAATAATGAAGTTCTCACATGAAATTCATTACCCTTAAGTCTCTCCAGTCTTCTACATGCTTTAAAAAAGTATTTATTATTTAATGTATTTCACATTACTTAGAAATTATCTACAATTGCATCAAAGTTACAATCTTGACTGTGAACCTCTGATAAAGATTGATAAAAACCACAAAAGATCAACATTATGCTCCTACTAGTTTGTATGTACCATGTTTATATGGAAAAAAAAGGGCAAAAACAATCCCCAAAACAAAACTCCCCACCCTACCCTAAAATTATTAGTTGCTCTCTGCTGTCATGGCTTTTCTATGGATATTTCTAAAAATGTGTGCATGAAAAAAGTTACTTTTACTTTATGTATCCTTGCTGCTTGCTGGCATGCTCAGGGAGTAGCACTTCATGCAGCTCTGCGTATGCTGTAATTCTCTATCAGATAAAAACCCCAACACTGGAATTTTCTCTACAGAATCAGATTTACCTAGAGACAGAGGGAAAGACTCAGGAGATGAGTGAATAAGAGTGCAGTTCTCCCAGTTGCTCTCACCAGAATGACACCCACTCCTTGTTATGCAGTCCAGGGCAGGATGTAACTTCATGCTACCTCTCTCTTTCATCCATCAGTGGGCCCTTTCCAGCAGATGCACAAACAAATTTGCAATTGAAACATTTCAGATGAGTATGGATTACCTGGCAGCTCAGGTGGCAGAAGCAGTTGCTGATGGTACTTCTGTCATATTTGGAAAGATGGAGAACAGAAATCTCATACCACTAAAGGACAATTGATTCTCTGTATTCTATTTTCCAGGTATCTTTCTGCAAGAGAGAGAGAGAGGACTATTGATTCAGACTTTTTGGGTATATTTATCAAAAGCTTTTTCTTTGCAGCATCAATAATATTTTACACAGTGAAATTGAAGGGAACTAATACCAAGGATGAACCAAATCCAATTTCCAACACTTTGCTACCTGTGAGGAAAACACAGTGCTTGGGAGACTTAAGATCATCTGTTTGATGATTTCTCTTGCTACATCTTGAGTCACTGACTGAGGGCATCTTTGAAAAGGTCATTGATGGAAGTTTTATCTTAAGTTGTTGAGTATAAAGAAGACACCAAAGTGTCTGGCATTGATTTTTTTTCGCACTGCAACATTACTCCCAGGAGTAAACTATCAAAGAGCCTATTGGTAGAAACATGCCACAAGTCTGTGACTACATAGAATAGAACTACAGGCAATTTCATTTTTTAGTATTAGTTGTCCTTAACACATAAGGGAACTCGACAAAACCTTAAAGTGACTATCTGAGATGTGATATTGAAGTTTAAGCTGTTCAATGCTCTTTATGGACCAAGACTCCATAAATTGAATCAAATACATAAGGTTAGCTAGCACTTAGATGCAGTTTCTGTACTTTACACATATCCTGCGTGGATACTCCTTGGAGGAGGCTGGGAGAGGAAGAGGAGGGAAAATCAGAACACTACTCATATGGTTATTATATAATATTGGATTATAAAAGCAAGTCATACTCTTTCTAACAGATTTTTGAACTAATCAAACCATTAGAGATTTGTACTTTTCCAGTATTTGAACTATGATGACAGCTATACCTTGCAGAGGAAAAGAAAACACTTCCACCTGATCTAGATTCACCCTCCCAAGCCTTATGATTATCCCTCTGCAGAATTCTGACTTGTTGAAGGAGAGACAGTTTGCCAAGTAAGCAACTATATCACTTATGAAAGTCTCAGTGCAATCTAAGTTGTGCAGTGGATATACACAGGCACACACAACAGTGAATTTACACTTTCTGACACCTTAAAGGCTTTTCAGAAGCCATGGCAGCTTCAAAAGTGTCTGCTTTCTAGCAGTACATACTTGTATAACTTTTTTGTCAGTTTTTTTCCTTTGTAATTTTGCTGACTGCTACAGCTTTTATTCCTGAGACATATCAAAGAATATAGATAACAGAAGTCAAAAGAAGGTAAATTCATAATCACATTCAAATGTAGTGTATAAGACACATTTTAAATTTTTTTTGTAGATGATTCATATTTTCTCTTGCAGTATCTTATATTTCTTTACCTTGATAGCCTAGCTGTGGATGTGAGTAGAGAAGGAACAAATCAGTGTCTCAGTGAGAAAAAAATGAAACTTTCCTGCTGCTTCTGCAGAAGGAATTTGATTATATGGATTAATCCATTTTGTCTCACAATGTATAATATGTTATATAGGAAATCCAAGCAGGATGGATTAATCCATTCTTTTTCTCTCAACACCTTATATATTTTAAATTTATTTATGAGAATTACAGGAGGAAAGGGGAGTGTTGTCACTAGATGAAGACAGGATATGTTCCTACCATAGATTACAAATAAATACCTTCCCTTATTGTAAAACAACATGCAAAGTGAGAACAGATGAGAAAATTGCTGTAATTAGTGCTAAATGCTAAATATTTCCTCATTTGTTTCCTTTAATACTTTACCACATTTTATGTGACCTCCAGAATGATCTTTTGAAAGCCAGGTTTCTGCCTGGGTCTCCTTGTGAATGAGGTACTGCAGAAAATGGAGCCCTTTCTGAGCATGATTTCTATGTTTTACCATTTTTAATACATCAATCAGTCATAGCAAACAGTCTATCTGCCCTGCTAGCAGTCCTGGTGAGTAGGGCAGGGATTTTCAGTGTCAGGTCAAAAACCCTCTCTGGCTCACACATATTAATGTTGCTCTCAGCAGGAGCAGCACACACACCTCAGGCAATGTTCCCTTCTGCCAGCACCCGGCCTGAGCTCAGGGTCATTAATTCAGCCCATGGTGTTCATCCCAAACCAGCCTGACAACCTGGTTACAGGGACAAGTCCTTCATGGAGGTCAGGGCTGCCCACTGGGGAGAGAGGGTGAGGCTTATTAATTAATCTCTCTTCACCACTTGTTGGTCAGAAAGAAAAACACATGGAATGATACAGGCAAGAGTGTGACCAACACATTGACAATTCTATTGAGTTATGGTTATTCTGGGCTATCCTACCAGGGAACCTCGGGGACTGTCATTTTCTGATTGAATTGGAACTGCTCTGCATTACCATTTTAATAATTTTTGAGCTACCAGTTTAGAAAATTTTCTGAAGAAGGAAAAAACTTCGTGCTTACCACTTCCCAGATACAAAGGGAGAAATTACATCCACCTTTACTTCAATTGTTTTAGTAGCACTTGCCAGAGTTGATTTAGTGCCAGTAAAAATATAAACAAGACAATTGTTATTTACCAACTTCTCTGGAATGACTTTGAATTGTTTCTAAAGGTAATATAGAAAAACCTTTTTGAAAGAAAAGAAACTTTTATGCAGAAATGAAGATTTTCCATTAAAAAAAGTAGATCTTTTTTTCTTTTTCCTTTTTTTTTTTTTTTTTTTTTTTAATAATGTAAAGAGATAAAGGTCCCCAAGCATCTGTAACACAAAAGTGAGAGGAAATATCAAGGGATTTAGTGTTTGCTACCTACAAGTTTGAGATCTCTTCCTTTGAACATATTTCATTTCTTTCCCTGTAGGATTTATTTGATATTTCCTTTAGGGACAGTAGGGTTGAAAGGAAGTTGGACTACATTATGAAGCCAACAGGGCAGGAGACATGAGCTGTTTTGTTGATTACAAAATAGGATCTGAGGTTGTCAGAAAAGAACCCAAAATTTTTTATTACCAAAGGCAGATTTCAAAGGCTATTTAGAAATAGAGAAGAAAAATTGCTTCAACACATTCTGCCATTAAAAAGTTTGTATAAAGGGTATTTCCTGTGGCAGATATATTCCAAGCAGATTTATAGCTATACTTCAGTGTTTTCCAGTATGAACAAAACACCAAAGAATTATGAAGATTTTTCAAATTTATTAAATATATATCTGGATGGATCATCATGGTAGTATCATGATTTCTCTAAAATCATAAAAAATTATCTCAATTTTAGTGAAGAATTTCAGATTCTATTATCCCTTAGATGAGGAATTAGACTGTTAATAAACACACAGAGTGGGCCCATCCTTACAAACTCTAGTTGTAGTTCAGTAAATTTCAGCTATCCCACCTTGTTCTACTTGCTCAGCTACTTTTAGATGCCATATAAACAATAGGATTTAATTTCATCTGCTGCAGCTTTTCTGCTTTGGGACAGAAAGGAGGAAAAATCTTAGAAATTCTGTCCTCGGTGATTAAATTCTAATAATAACAACTCACCACCTGAGAGTTAAAATGAAAAGAATGAAAGAAAAGAGAAAATTTGACCCAGTATCTTCAAAGATCTGAAATAAACAGTTGCCAGACAGCTCTTATTACATTCTTGTGAAGCAACTGTTTACTAATATTTTGATTTCACTGATGACAAATCAGACTCTGGAAGAAGATAGGAATCCCATAGACTCCAAAAGAGAGTCAGTAACAGATCTGTAATTATTTTCACTCAGCAAATAATAGCTCACCCACTGGAGCCCTAAATTCCTAATGCTTTTATTTAAAGAAACTGATATTTTGAAAAAGTACATCTTCGGTGTGTAAAACTCTACAAAGCCAATGCAGAATTTGCTTAGGAATTCATCAGTGCAGCACATCCATATTCCTCTTTTTTTGTTGTTGTTTTTGTTGTTGTTTTTGTTTCAAACTTAATGTGTGTCCATCTCTCAGTGTCCTGTATGCTCTGAAGTCTGCACAGCACATTCTCTGTTTTATGCAAGCTATAATCCCATGATATTGTAAAAAGAAAATAGAAGTATCATTTCAAGACACAGCTCATTGAACCCATTTTAATTAAAACTTTTTGAAATAGATTTTATAAACTTCTTAATCTTAGCTGCAGATTAGCTGCCTGTTTATCGGATGAATGCACTAGGCACATTTTGGTTTGCATACTTAGAGATTACAGCCCTATTTTGTCCTGAAGGTATTTTATTTGATGAGGTCCATTTTAAGCAGCCTAATTCATGAATTAGCTGCCAGAGTAGGGCATAAACCCAATCTAATTTGAGGGACCCACATAATTTATTCTGCATGATGAATTCTCCCAAGGAAGGAGCAGAGCAGAAATACCTTTCACCAGTAAAGAGAAAGCCATGAATTTAGAACAAAAACCCCCAAACCCCAACAACAACAAAACAAGCAAAAAAACCCTCAATAATTTACTAGTACACAATTCTTAGCACAAAATATTTAATCCAAAAAAGCATATGCAAAATTATGGTTATTTTTTTTTCAAGGATGCCTTAGAAGTGAATAATATCCAGACAGTGTAACATTAGTGTAAATCATTAACATAATTTCTAGAACATTTCTGTAATATATAGGCAAGGAGGAATTTTGGAAACAACATTAATCAAAGACATTCCAATCTGGATATACAGGTAATTCTTCACTCTTTCTGCCAAGCAGAGCTAACCAAATTTCATGTGCCATCTGATTGTTACAGCCTCTTCAGCTGTACTTGTTCCCTGCTGCATTCAAATCCAATAAATGCAGATGCATAATTGTACATCAATTTTCTGATTTACTTGTTTTGCAATTCATCTATGGCCTTCAGTAGTTTTCCAAAGCTCTTGAGTCAAAATGGTCTGAATCTGAGCATTAAAGCTTACAGAGTTCTAGGCAATCTTCCCCCTCTTTTTGAAACTTTTCTGAGTTTAAAGTAGAATACAGCCTGATGTTTACTGGTACCTTCTTTGACTTGAGTAAGATCAAAATTAAAGTATTGCAAGAAGCAAATCACTCTACTCAGTCATGTGCACCTGACTATCTAGCACTGCTATGCTTTCAAATCTTGCCCTAACAGATCTGTGCAACATTTTTCATTCGTATATAAATAAATGTTAAGCTCTTATAGATTTGGTAATGCTTGATATAGTGGATGATATCTCCTTTACTTTCTTTTTTTTTTTCTTTTTTTTAATTCCTTTTAGGATAAGCTCCACATTTGGACCTGCCAAACTGGAAGAGACTCAGATATCCATCTAGATGGAGAGCCTGCAGTAGTCAACACACAGGGGTAGAGGCCATGAACAAAGCAACGACACAGTGATTCTCCCTTGAACTGTCCTTAAAGATTTTGCCAGTTAGAAGTTCAGGAACTGGCTGTTCCATGCAAACTGCAGTGTCCAACAGCTGTGCTTGAGTAGGTTTCTTCATGAAGCATTTCAGAAAAAATGTGGAATCACTGCTGCAGAATGAGCAAGTGTGGGTTTTTTAGTCTTGGTTTGCTCTAAAAAGATTCATTGTTTCAGTAAGTACTGTCTACATCTTGAACTTTCAAAACAGAGAAAATCATTATCTAGTACGCTTTGCTCTTTTCCAAATATAGTGCTTTTAATGCATTGATTTTGTTGCTACACAGACCATTCTGTATCCTTTTCTGTATATTTCCTACTTCTATTTCATCCTTTATTTTGAAGGGCCAGAGCTGACTCTATGACCAAGATAAGTGTAGTTTCATCTTTATTCACAAAGATTTCAACATCTTTTTTCCTGAGAGGTAATAACTAATTTGGAACTCATCACTGTGTTTCCATGTAGAGCTGAAATGTTTTCTCCTGTGGGCATTACTTTGCATTATCTTTCTTCAGGTTCCATCTGCCCTTTTATTGCCTAACCTCTCAGCAACACGGCAGATTTTTGCACCTCTTTGAGGTTAATATTCAGTGACAAGCCCAAATACATTAATTTCAATGAATTCTGTCCCATCACTTGTAATGTGTTCTCTGCAATAATTAGCTATATCTTACATGTCAGAGAACCTGTAAAGATCATTAGGGCAACTTGCTTGGAGATGCCCTTTGTGAAAATTGCTACCTTTTCTTAAGCGTGTTATTGATATATGACAGTGTCGACCCCAAAAAGCTGAGCTACACTACAATTTCATGGAAAAGTGTTGTACTTCTCAGTACTAAATCTGCCTCCAATTCTTACAATTAATATAACTGTGGATGTGGTTAAAAAAAGACATAGGACTGCAGGAGGCAACCTATACATTAAATAGGAGCTTTGAGAGACAATATGTCCTTTTGGAAGTAAATGAATTATTCCTCTGCAAGGACTTAAAGAGCAAATTTTCCTGTTTCAGATACTATCAAGGCCATAGAAGAAAGACAAGCCATAAAAGCCACCATAGCAGGAATTTGAGATAAGCTCAGAAGGGAAGTGTTACGACAGGAAATTGCTAATTCCAGGTCTATCAGAGGTGAGATCTGGTTAGCACATTCTGGTTAATGTACCTGGACAAAAATTTCCACTGTGGCAAACTGTGTGGAAGGAAGCAACTGCTCATACACGTATCACTCCAAGTGATGGGACGGATGGCACCTGCAACCATCAACAACCCTTGGCGCATCCCCAGACTCATTTCCGAGTCATATTCCCCACACTCAGTGGATCAAGGCTTTTGACCATCACTTCAACCAACAGACATCTAAATTGCAAAAATCAAATATCATCATCAGATCCACAGTGGCTGATAACCTTCCACTATCTAACTTTCTCTCGCTCACCTTTTTCCTTAAGTGATATTTTCATATCCTTATATTGTCAGATTACTGTAGATAACAACCCGAACAGTTATACCTACTTTCCACTGCAACCAGATTTTTCTAAAATATATGTATTTGTATATTATTTCTATTTATATTAAATTTAAATTTATATTATTTATATTTATATTTACAATGTGGGGGGTTTTTTATTGTTTTTTTTTTAAATAAAACCTGATCATTCTGTGTCGTTTCACTCTAATCCACCCCAAGGGACCTATCAAGAATCCCAGTCCAGTTAGCCTAGCCTTCAGGGCTGGTTGCAACACCCTTTTAGAGAAGACTACCAGAACCTGCTACCAGACTACATCAAGTTCATCAGGGAGCTGAAGGATGATTGTGCTGAAATGCACACTGAAATTTTAACTAGCATATGGCTCCAATGACAGAGAGTTAACTGTTATCACATCGTGCTTGGCTCTGAGAAACTGGGGGAGGAGTAAGGGAACAAGTATTGCCTAAGGAGTCAAATAAATCCCACAGTACAGCAAGTCAAAATTTGCTTTGTTACTGTGAGAGAGACACAATCACAGAACTGGGGGTTTATTTTAAAATATTATGGAATTAATCATATTACAACTTCCAAGGGAGTCCTTTTTATAATAAGATGAGGTTCAGAACATTTCAGAGCAACTCCTATTCAATAATTGCTAAGTACTCAGCCCTTCATAACACAAAACACTGTCTCAGACTTTACTTATTATTAATGCATAGATGAAAATATAATTAAGATTCTGAAAAGTATTGAATTTCTGGTTTTGCAATAACATATTAACGCATCCAAAATTAATGGATAGTCTGAAAGCACAGATTATATATGTAAAATATAAATTTAAGGTTTAAAGCCTTAAGAAATTAAGAACTGATGTCTTAACTGAGAAAAAAAAAATTACTACCTCCTACCCTCCCAGTGCACTAAAGTGAAGTAAGTTGGAATACTCCCATGTATTTTTTGCAGAAATTGATTCTTATGTCTAGTGTCAAAATATAAGCCAAAAACCTGCAAATTTTGCTCAAACTGAACAAGGAAGAAAACCTTCATTTTATGAGATCTGAAATATAATGTTTTTAGTAACTTTGAGCATAAGCAAAGGATTGGGAAACTTATAGATTCTGCAAATTGTTGTTAGAGACAAATAATTCTGTTTGTTTTGTTGCCTTCTTGGTTGAAAACCTAGGCATAATATATATATATATAATCTGCAAACAAGTCACTTTATTAAAAACAAACAGATAAAAGTAAACAACTAACAAAAAAAAAACCCAAAAAACCTACAAACCCCACATTGAAAAGGAGCAACGGGAGCATTTAAAATCTATCTACATTCCATTATAGTGAGCTATGCCTATTCCTGGGCAGTAGACAGTGTGGATTTAAACCTCCTTGGACAAAGAATAGGAAATTAATAATGTAATGCAACAATTGGTTGGTGCTCTGAGAAGTTCTAGGGAAGCACAGGACCTGCTACAATCTCCAGTTTAATGAAAAACATGAAGTTCACATCCTCATTTTCATAATTTCCCCTTCGCTGCTGACAGATGAAATTAAATAAAAATGTTGTGCATTGGGCCAGACTGAGATCTTGTTTGAAAGAAGAGTGAGCAAAAGCATTAAAAGAGTTTTGTTGCTGTTCAACAATTAAAACATTATTTGTTCACCACTAACTCTGGCATAAAATAGGACCACCATTAAAAGTCTCCCAGCTGTGGGATTAACACTAAAACAGAGAAAGATTTACAAAGAGAATCCATAAAAAACTTGAACTTGAACAGAAAGGAAAATACAGTAAAATACGAATGTGATTTCACATATTTCTCAACTCACAGATGCACAAATGCTGTTTGTATCAGGTGAGCTTTCTGTTGTAAAAGTTCATTTTGCAGTTTCACAGCTCAGCAAAATGAAGGACTAAGGCAGATTAAATGTCACTGGTAAATTGAACTTTTAGTAAAGGATAAACTCAGAAACTGTGTTTCTGTTCCTGACTTTGCAGGTTGAAAAGAAAATATTACAAGGAAAAGCCTGGTCCTTGCCCAGAGACATTTAGCAGAAGGCAGGGTTAGGGTCTATACATCTGGCAAAATCCCCTCGTTGCCATCTCCAGGCGCAGTGCTCAGAGTAGGGTGACACCTTGTGACAGATGCAGTTGCCAGTGGCCCTTTAAGCAGCGAAACCAACTCATTCGTGACACACGTGCACTGCCAGGGGCTGGAACTCCTGCTGCTGGCAATGCCACCCTTGCCCATCCCTGCACGTCCAGGGCTTGATGCTGCTCCACTGCTGCACTCTGGCCAGGCTTCTTCTGGCCAGCAAGGCACTGGGGCCACGGCAATCCTGACCTGTGGTGCAGGTGAAAGAGGTTGGTGCCATCAGAACAGAAGGGGCATTGCTTATGGCTAAGTGCAAAAATGCAATAAAACAATGGAAAACGCGGCCTAAATGAAGTTTGCTTAGAACCTTAATTGGCTGAAGGAAACAAAAAAACCCCCTTCTCAGCTGCTACCACTGGGGATTTTTTATTCATAATCACAGTTTACAATTTGCTGTTCAAAATACATCATAACCCTTTAAAGTCCTTTTTCTTGAAATAGAGAGGCACATTTTAAGTATCTGATAGAATTTCTGGGAAAGAAAAGAAATGCAATAGAGTAATTACTAGTCATTAATTCTGCAACAGATTAGAATATCAGAAAAGAAACGTAGCATATTGGTTTGTTACAGTAATATACAGTTCATAATAGGATGAAATCACAGAAAAAATTTTTAATATTAAGTAAAAAATGAGCTCAGGATGACACATGCTGACTTCTCCAGTCTGATGTGTGAACTGAAGGCAAAAAAGATGAGTTGTCTAATAAGACAGACTAAGAAAGAATTAAATATTAAGTTATCTAAAAGGGAACAGGAAGAGGTTTTTGATTTTTTGTTTAATTTTTAAGTTTAGAGATTTTTCCTTTGAAAGCAAATGAGTGTTTCTGTGGCTTATACCTAATTTGAATTCTAAGTTTTCTGAACTTCATGTGCATCTCCCTGTACTGAAAAGAATTGAATATTGCAGGCATTTAATTCACACAGTTCTAAGCCAAGCCAAAGCCATGAAAATGCCATGGTGCCATTTAGTGAAAATTTATCTTTCACTGGGAATAGTTGAATTACAACTGAAATGAGATTGGAAATAATCTTTTCTTCTATAAACCTTGCACTTGGAAGACAATACATCTGTTTAATATCTTGTCACTTCTATCATTCTATGTTGTACCTGAAACTGTTCTAGCAGTAGTCACATGGGGCTTCTCTTTCTTTTTTATTAAGTTAGCCCAATTACTACGAATGTCACCCATTTCTTCCTGTGCCTATTTCCAACACAGAGATATATGTATCATGCTTAGTCTACCCCATGCTTGAATGCATTTAAGAGCAAGAGAAATTAAATTCTAGTTAATTTGAGACTAAGAGGAAGATGCTATTTTTCTTTAGCAAACCATTCTATCCACTGCTCCTAGAAATTCTGAGACTGTGATGGCTACCATTATTTTAGTAATAAAGCAGGAGCTAATTAGGGGGAATGGAAAAAAATTCCATAAAAAGAAATCTGTGAAAAGGTTTGGTTGGGGGGTTTTTTCTCAAATTTGCAAACAATAAATATACTCTTTTTATTTCAGTACATAATTATCTGCTGATTAGTATTTCATATAAATTATTACAGTAATCATACTTTACTGGTATTGTAAATAAATATAAAATCTTTAGATGAGTAATTATTTTCTCATTTCCATTGGGCAATCAGCAGCTCTATGTCAACATACAAATTAGTGAATATGAATGACTGCATCTGCTGCACCTCAAGGGGGAACACTCCACTATTCTTAAGTGAGCATTTATTTTGTTCCAATTTTTACTGTCTTCCTTGTTTGAGCTGTTTTCTCTAAGATGTCTTTAGTGAAAGAAACAGATCCAAATTCCTAAGGGTTTATCAAAAGACCAGATGCAGTTTATTTTCAGAGATTTCAGTGTCCCCTGTACAGAACCTAAAGTATGGGCCATACTTAACTGCTGGGTACTAGAAATGCATGTGAAGCATAACAGCTGAATTGTGAACTGGAGCAATTTCATAATCTCTCCATGTGGAGTAATATTCCATTTTTATTTAAAAACACCCTAGAACCAGAAAAATAAATTATGCCAGCTCTGAATACAAATTGTTAGATCAGTTAATTTTAAAAAGAAACATCAAGAAAAATGTCATTTTAGAAGGAGAAAAATTTATAGAAATATAAAGAATATATATTTTTTATCAAATATATAGTTTAGTATCAATAGTGTACAATTTTTTCCTTCCACTGTTATTCAAACATATTTTTATTGTAATAAATGAAAGTAATGAGTATT